>CM057141.1:22439157-22881157 GCA_029964075.1 Patiria pectinifera | reverse complement strand
AAGATTAGATGTAGCCTAGGCCCTATTGCCGGAGATAATGCCGGCAAGCTAACGTTTACTAAAGGTTTGCCGGCGGCAATCCATATCAACAGAGGGCGCTGTACTCGCAAATACTTGCCATGACGTCACAAATTCGCGTTCGCTTTCGCTTTCACGCCAAGTATGAACCGGGCTTAAGAGTTTGTAGAAATACTATAAGGGAAGATCATTATGATAAATAGACCAGTGCAGACAAATAGGCATGAGGTGATAGAGTGTTGTTTAAGAATTGTTTTTCTTAAGTTTTGAATATGATTGGATGCTGTTCTTGTAGAAGCGAAAAATCATATAATCTTAAAGTACTTAAATTTACTATGAATTTCACATTTTTTGTTCTGCTCAGGTGCAGAGGATTTTGGCTACGAAGCGGTTACGAGGGAAGACCTTGTATAAGGTTCGTTGGAGGTCATACGGCCCCGAGGATGATACGTGGGAACCTGTCAGTCATCTCAAGGGGTGTCAAGAATTAATTGAAGAGTTCAGAGTAGAGGAGGAAGCGCGGAAGTCTTCCTCTCAGACGAAGCCGAAAGTCATGAAAAACACCAAAGTGGTAGTCGAAGAATCCACAAAGATTATTGATATGAACTCGACCAGAGGTGTCAATGTCGAAGATCAAAACAGCAGGGTGACTGCGAGTGAGAGAGGGGATTGGAGGGAGGATGCGTTGCTACGGAGATCTACGCTGAGAGGACGGTACAGGGTGGATGCCACACCCAAGATGATGCTGAATTCTCAGGTGCAGCCTGAGAAAGTGGAAACGGTGGAAGAAGTGAGTCTCTCTCTGCCCTTTTTTCTTTTCATACCGTCCAAGCGGTTGATGTAAAACAAAAATCGCATTTTCCACCTGAGTAAGATCTCTAAAGAA
Organism: Patiria pectinifera; assembly: GCA_029964075.1. Classification (NCBI taxonomy): domain Eukaryota; kingdom Metazoa; phylum Echinodermata; class Asteroidea; order Valvatida; family Asterinidae; genus Patiria; species Patiria pectinifera. Next base: position 22,880,253 of record CM057141.1, on the reverse strand, counting down.
ATGCAGGAATCATCTGAAGAAAGCATTAAAAGAATACTTGTGCACAAATAACACCTGTGACCATTTTACAAATGCATCATTCACTGATATGACCTCATACAGAAAAAATATGTGTTGCAATAGAAAAATGAGACTTTGAAATTGCTACGCTGTTGTATTGGGAGACCCAAAGTTGACCCTAACTCCCTAGGCTTTTTTGCTAGGATGGGATGTAGCCTCAGTCCTGCAAAATCCTCAAATTGGCCTCATGGAAAAATAGCATATAGCCTCAATCCTGCAAATTCCTCCATTATTTCTTGAATATGGTCTGTGGAGGGGTGACCACTGCCTGAATCCTGCAAAATCCTGCAGCAGTGACAGTCAATATGTTGAGGCTTGGCCAGTGACATCCTGGAGCAGTACGGAGGATTTCAAGCATAATCCAGGCCTATATTTATGCACGGCAGAGCAAAAACAACACAAGGTCCGGCCCAAGACCTTGACAAAGTGCATCAAACAAAATCAGTAACGCACTTTTGCCATGTAACCTCAATCCTCCAAATTCCTCCACTTTGGCTTCAGGGGGTTAGGGTTAAACAAAAATTCTTGCATAAATTTACGCTTCAAACAAAAAACTTTCAACACCAGAGTTCCTTCCTCTAAAGACGTTATGTTCACATAGTACCTGTGTGCCGGCAAAAATGGATTGTTTCTGAATAATGACTCTAATTTATTCATTGGGTTTCTTTTTCTCCACAGGACACAGAAAGCGAGAATGAGGATGCTGCAACATCGCCCTTCATTGCATTTATGTGCATCGTATTAATCATATTAGTCATCCTCTTTATTTACTTGACAACACAATGAACAATTTTCTTGGTAGAAAATCCCAAGGTGCTTAAATGAAAATATCCAACAGTGCATTTGTCATTCTTGGCCCATAAAAACCAACACTATGCACTGGTAATGTAGTAACAAAGTCTTTCAAACAACATTGGGGGAACAGGCAGGCCCCTATTTCCTTACCTCGGGACTATGTTATTCTAGTCGTAAATCTATCAAAATCAACGTGGATTGGTGGCTTAGGAACTGGACAGGGTAGATTGGTAATGGTTTACTGTGGATATTAAAATATATATATATATTTTGAACAGAAAGAATGTTCCATTTTAGTGGGCAAATAGGGGAAATATTTGGGTGTATTGCGAGAAAGATATTGAGAAAGATATTTGGCTATAGGGCATTCATATTTGTCCTTTGAACAAAATAAAGGTAGAATACTACAAGCAATTTTCAAAATTTTAAAAGTGGCTGCCATTGCTTGTTATTCTACCTATATTTTTTCAAAGGACAAATCTGCGATGGCCCTATAGCCAAATATCTTTCTCATGACATACTCTGACTGTGTGCCAAATGCCATGCTTGTATCATCAAAGGCACAATCCCATCACCTTACTGCCGCACTATTTTTTTTAATGTATGCATACTGTCATATTTGGAAATGTTTTGATTTGATTTTTTTTTTCCAATTTATAGTAAAAGACAGGATTTTTATATTTCAGCAAGCTTGTCATTTTGGAAACAAATTCGTTTTTTAAATGTTTTTTACAGCCATAATTACGTTTAACTCTCTAATCACTGTCAAAAATCAACGGTCTTTTGTGTGTTTTTGTATAATACCGATTTTTTTTTATAGAAATTTTATTTGTCATGGCTCAGGTATTAGTCTATGGACACAGCAAGGGTGTATGATATTCACGCAGATTTGGCGATTAATTATGCAAAACAATACTGCATCTTGACCTCGAGATTCTGACCATTCAGCGGGCGCCTTCTATCGGGTCTTCCGTAACCCGTTGTCGTATTACAAAAACATGGCATCCAAATTGAACAATCTACAGCTTAGTCCACATTTCTGATCAAACTGACGTCACAGTCTCTTAAGACCACTCCAATTGGCTGGCGCGCGAGGTTGCATGAAATTTACATGCTATGATATATGAGACATTCAACCGCGGCTTTGCCCACATGAGTGTCGGATCCTCAAGGGTGCAACCCTGCAAATAAATTCCCATAGACACTAGTGCAAAATGCCCATACTTCAAAATTCTTTTAAAAATACTCAGAACTCTCACAGGTATTCAAGCTGCACAGAAAAATGATGATCAATGTGTCATCTTTCATTTTCTTTTCATTTTTTGGTGGGTTGACCATTGACTTTTCGAGATATTCTCACCCAAAGAAGACGACCCCTATTTTCCCCAAGGCGGAAAAGTAGCCATCTTGAAAAACGATCCCTCCACAACATGGCAAAATAGCGCCACTTTCGAGCCCAATAGCATCCAAAATGTTCAGAATTGGAAGCCCCAAGTCCAGGCCAGAGGTTTATTACCATGTCTCTTCAATTCCCCAATTTTACAGCGCTCAAAACTCTCTAATATAAAATATTTTGAGGGTATAACTTTTATTCATGAGCTCGGCGGATGGATTTAGGCCTATTTACCGGTGTGCACCCTCAAGCAGTATGAAACATTCATGCAAATTTACATTTTGGTGTTAATGATAAGTCCTCTTCATTTTTACTTGTATTTTTTTTCGGATTTGTAAATAGTTTGACATGTCATTTTAAAAGAATTTTGTTTTTTAACAATACATTAAATGTATTGTAAAAAATCAAAATTTGTAAGTGGTCGTGAAGATTTTTAAGACGCATTACATCATTTGTGATTGTTGTTTTACTGCATCAAAGCACATTTTTGGGTGGCAGGTTTTCCATAAATTGAAAATAAATAATATCAAGCCTGTGGAAATTGAATCTTAATCCTTAAACCTAAGGTGTGTAAAAAAATAATAAATTGCGCATAAATTGATTCATTGACTACCATATCTTCCTGGTAATGTGCATAATGTGTACTCTTATATCATCTAAAGAATGGGTATGGGAATAGGGTTAGTGACGGTTACCAAATTTATCTCTTGCATTGTACAATATTTTTAAAATGTTTATAAAGTGATGAGAAATCTTAATGGTATTATAATAGAAAATAATATAACCTTTGGTTGAAACTATGAAATATTATTGTACAGAAAGGTGAAATGGAGATTGCTTTTTATGCATGACTTTTTTTAAACTCTAGAAGTAGTTGTAGCAATATGTTTTGAGTGTGCTTTTCGAAATTCGACAGTAGAAAGTTAAAATTTAACTATTTTCATTGTTGAGTATTTTTATATTCCTGTATTTCGGTATGTTCATTGCATGAAGCATGCCAGCAGATCCAGGACATGGGGTGTAAATGCTCTTTTTTTATTCGTCCTTCCCTCCTATGCAAACATACATTCTGTGCCAAGTTGTCCTTTCAGTCAAAATCAATCAAGTGACTGTTTTTAAGTGTTGAGAACTCCCAGCTATAGGAGGATTGACTGGCTGTGACTGTTTATGTAACTTGATACAGCCATTCTGTGACTGTAGGTGATTGATAAGCCAGCTGTGCCACTGCCTACCACTTGCCTGCCTTTGTCTGTTGACTGAATTTGACTAGTCACAGTGCTTGCTTAAAATAAGATCTGACTGTTGGTGACGTGACTAGCCTGTGTAAAAGGCTTGGCAGGGGAAGAGTATTGATTTTTTGACTGTTAAGATAGCAGGAAGGTTTTAACATTGAATGAGACTTCAGATTTTTAAAGGACCATGCAATGTAATTCTTTTAATGCAATCCTTGAAAATACACCATTGATTTGGTTTTATGCTAATGAAAATTTCCATATTCATGAGCAAAAGTGTGATGTCATTTCAGACAGAAACCTAAAACTATTTTAGCAAAAAAAGTGCCAGAATTTTGGATATTTTGCTGTCATGAATTTTCTTTTCTTTGGTGATTCGTTGTTGTCTCAGTACATGGCAGTAAGCCAATGAGCAAACTTTCCAACAAATTAATGTTTTCAATGAGTACATTTTTGGGTACACAATTGATTTGAAAAGAAAACCCCTAAAATCTGGAGTCTCAACTGTCACTGGTACCGCTGCTTTAGTAGCACTAGCAGCGGACCCGGTGACCAGTGTGGCCACTCGTCAGATTTGTGAAGGCTATGCCAGTGCCAGGTAAAAAAAAACAACCATCAACTACACGTTCTAAATGAAACATCAATGACAGTTCCAAATGAAACATCAACTACATGCTCCAAAATATCCGTAATAATATTTCCGAACATGTATGTGTTATTTAGAAAGTGTAGTTAATTTTTTATTTGGAATGTGTAGTTGGGGTTATTTAGGACGTGTAGTTGAAGTGAATCTCTCTATCTGTCTATGGATTGTATTTTCTACCATATTATTAAAAGTTTGAATAAATTTGTGTCCAACAACTTTGGCGTTTACAACTTTTGTATTTCTTAATGTACGTGACTTGTACTTTAAAGGGGTCCTGAGATGAAATTTCCATAGGAACACATTTTGTGCAACTTTCTACTCCCCTTAAAATGTACGGAAACTATTTGATATCCCTTTTTTTGGTTAATTTTATTGAAAATTGCACTTCTTTAAACATTTAAAATTGTCCATGCTTTTCCTGACAACTGAGGGCATTGTTGTGATGTCATTTTAGGAAGGCACTGTTCAGTTTTGGGGTTATCTGTTTAAACTGTGAACCTAAAAATTTGCTCATTGCAAACATTTGTGAGAAAAGACTGCTCATTTGCTTGTCATTTACTCGCTGATCAAAATTTCTGGCAACTTTTGGTGCTGAAAGAGTTGTAACATTGAGGTTTCTGCCGGAAATGACATCACACTTTTGCTTATAAATATGGAAATTTTCATTTTTTAGCATAAAACCCCAAGAGGCACCAAAAACCCTGGAAATGGTAAAAATGAAAGTTTGAAATAAGGTAAAATGGGACACAAATGTGCATTTTAAAGAAAATCTCAATGTTTTTTTCCGGACAACTGAGGGCGCTGTTGAGGAAGACAGCTCCATCGATCATTTCGCGATCGAGGGGCAGGTCCGTTTTCAACACCAGAATTGTTTCTAAAACGACAATTTTTTTAGTTTATTGCAAGTATTTGTTCCGTTTGTATGGAGTGATTTGAGGATCCAGGCAGCTGTTGCACTATAATTGTGCTCGTTGTATGGAGGTTTTGCGTGAGTGCTTTTCCCTATCATCAACTTAACCTTCAATCATTGTGTGGTGCATTGACCAGTCGCGATATTTGTTATGTTTTTCGAAACGTAGTGCCTAGTCCAGGCTATCGTTACGACAGCCGTAACGCAATTTTCAAATATTATCGGGGAAAGAATGTTGCAACCTGACGCTGCTTTTTTCATTCATCATCTCAATGAAGGGCAGTCATTGCAAAAATGATGATAAGGAATGAATCTGAGAGTGAGACTGTCTGACTCTGAGAATTAAACATTTCCAATTTTGTTAAGAAATTATATTTAATATTTTAAAGGCAGTGGATATTTTGCCGGAGACGGCAAACCTTCAGTAAACGTTAGTTTGCCAGATATGCACTGAACATGCGCAGTTACTGTTTTTTTGTACTTAAACATTTTCCGGTGACAAATTTTAGTCTGGCTCCATGCCAATATTATCGTTGTATTTTTGTATTAACAAGATGGGAATCAGACCATTTTATAATTTCGGACTTTATTTCCCTTTAAAAAAAATCCTCCAGAGCCACAAATCTGAAAAAGAAAAAGTAATACTCTGCAATAAAATGTTTGAGACATATTAAAATAATAAAAGAAGAATATTCTTATTTATTTGGGGATGGAAAAAAAACACCTTAAAATTGTGGCGGGGTCAGGATTCGAACTCGGGACATCCCACTCATTAGAGCTATTGCTTAACCACTGCACCAACTGTGCTACACAACTTTGGTGGGAATTTAATACATGTTATAATTCAGCCCTATCTTAAAGAGTACAGCGCCCTCTGTTGATATGGATTGCCGCCGGCAAACCTTTAGTAAACGTTAGTTTGCCGGCGTTACCTCCGCCAAAATATACACTACCTATTTTAAATAATTTTCTTGACTATAATAATATCCAAAGACTTCGTACACAACCACCAAAGTAGCGTCAGATTGCAACATTCTTTTGTATTATCGTTACAGCTTTGTAAAAACACAATCATGACAATGCGAATGTAGGCCCTATATCAGATTTACTGCTGCCCATCCATCCTGAACACTTTGGTAGATCTAGCTCTACTTAGTGGAGTGCTGGAACTTTGCTTCACTCCGTACTAGAGCTCCACCGAATAGGCATACTGAAATTGGGGGGTTAAATGACGATGACAACAACAATTCGCAACACGAAAATAAAGATGGCGATCACCGCGCGATGTACCATGAATGTACAAGGCGCGCTGAATCGCACAGCATCAACCATAATCTGCATAGGAAAGTCATAAATTCTGTTACACCTCTATGTTCCGACACCCCTATGTTCCGACTGCACATATTCCTATTCCTAACCCTAACCCTAACCCTAACCGGGAGTAACACAATCTAGGTTGTCAGAACATAGGGGTGTCGGAACATAGAGCAGTCACCATAAATTCTACCCCAAGAAACTGTTCAAAAATTACAAAGAGGTGTCTTTACTTTGAAAGAAGTTTACTTTAGGTTGAAAAGGTCATGTTTGTATGAGTAATAAAAAACACCCTCGACTCTAATTTGATCGAAAACCAAACAGGTGCCCTACACTAAACAATCGCCAAATTCTGTGGTTAACAGAGCTATCAAACTGGGCCCAAAAATCTTTCCAGTCCATCCCATCTAATTCAATCCTAACCCCACAAATTTTTCTAATCCTGTTACATTCAAATACGTACATTTTTTTAAGCTCCAGCTTCTACACTTCAAGGAGTAAACTAAAGCATGATGAACCAGAAGAAGGCTCGTGAGCCACCCAAGGTGACGGGGCTGTCACCCAAGGAGGGCCCGCCGGGAACCAAAGTCACGATCCGAGGAGAGAATCTGGGAATTAATGCCAAAGACTTGTATGGTAAGTCCAAGCCATAAACAAACAAGAAAGGGAGGAGGGGATCAAATACAAACGAATCCAAGATTTCCAATTTGGGAATATTATTTTTCATGCATTCATGTTCAGTGTTCTAAGAAATGCGAAGGGAAATATTGAAATAACCATTGCTGATTTTCTTGGGGGAGTGTGGCCCAGTGGTTAGGTTTTGTGACTCATGATCAGAGGGTCAGGGGTTTGAATCCAGTTGCTGGCCATATGCTTTGTCCTTGGGCAAGCCACTTCATCCCCACGTGCCCTTCTCCGACCAGGAGTATAAATGGGTACTGGCATTAGCTGGGGAGTAACTGCAATGGACTAGCATCCCATCCAGGAGGAATAGAAATATTCTCGGTCATTTCATGCTATTGAAACCAGAGATAAATGCTGGCCTGATGGGCCACATTGGCTCGTGACAGAATTTACTTTTGCTTTTTACTATTGTCTTGCAGCATTCAGTTCTAGAAACATTTGTAAACCATCAACAACAAAAGGGATTACAATCCTAGTATCATATGCTGTGATCAAATGTCACATCATTGAAAAAAGTAGAGCAATTTAACTGTCCTGTTTCTGTAGATTGACTATGTATGTCATTGCAACATAATATGCCCATTACCATGACAATCCTCAGGTTTAACCATCTGTGGAGTAAACTGTTTGCTGCTCGCTGAGTGGATCTCTCCAAGTAAGATCACATGTCGCACCACAAACTGCAAGGGTATGGGGGAGGTCATCGTCACGACAAAGTCTGCTGGTGAGGGAACGTGTACGGTCAAGTTCCGTGGGGTGCAGTTCTTGCCAAGTAAGTTAAAATTCATAATTTTCTCGTTCGGCAAAGAAAGTTTCCCTTTCTGTTGGAAGTTAAAAATATATAGAAGGAACCAACAACCAAACATTAACCCTAACCGAACTCAACCCATCAAAGTCCAACAGCAGGTGTTGTTGAAATCTGTTAGAATGGGTACAGTACCCCTAAACTGATGGTCTTTTACATTGGGTTTGGCATACCTCCAGAAACTAAGTCCAACAGTGTGTGTGTACGATTTCCCATGTGGGTGTTGGAATTTGCCTGGATGGGTATGGTTCCTAGTAAATTATGCTGGGGAGTTAGGGTTAACGTTGTCATATTGATTTCATCATTTTGATATTCAGATGCTCTGCAGGAATGTTCGATCTGGATGGACGAGTCGTCCATCTTTGAGCGTCACCTGACCACTATCCACAGACCCTCTTCACCCTTGCAAGGAGGTCGTGAAGACCCACTGGGATTGGCCGTAGAGAGCACATCGTGAGTAACAACCAGGATTCCTGTAGTAAAACTGATCTCACAAACAGAACTTGCACCTTATGTAACTTTGTTTCCCCTGTGATAGGCATGAGAAGACGCTTTGTACTTTCGTTGCCTTGAATTCATATAGCAGAAACAGCTGTCCGTAGTACCAACTCTACTACTTATAGTGGGGCGCTGTGGTCCAATGGTTACGGTGTTCGACTCGTGTGTCGTGGTACACGGGTTTCATCCTGATGACCGGAACATGGTGTTTGTTTGTTGAGAGCAAGGCACTTTATTATTGCGTTTTGTCCTTCCTGGGACGCGTAGCCCCATGTGTCCCATGTTGTGTGTATGCCACATTAAAGAACCCAGAACACTTGTCTGGGAGAGAAGGGTGGTTTGTGTTTCTGGGCAGTGGCTGCACCTGCAGCACCGCGCACCCACAAAAAAAAAAAGGTGCTACATAATGGGTCTCGTATGTTCATATACTTCATATACCTGTCTTTGGTTGCATTCTCCCCCAGCGCTTTGTATCCTTTGGAAAAAGGCTCTATATAAACACGGTTATTATTTATTTTTATTACTTGAAGGGGTAAATTTTCTTTCTTTTTTCGGTTCCGATCAGGGTTCTGTCAGATGAGGAGCTCACTTCTATGTTCCCTATGGGTGAGTGTCAAATAAGTCGTTCTAAATTTCGACGAGCAAAAATTCAGACTAACAGCTCAATAAATCATCTCTCTCCGTTAGTCGGTTAGATAGTTAGTTAGTAACAAACGTTGATATTGTCTATTGCTCCTACATATTTTGACCGATTTCAACCAAACTTTGGCAAAAGTATCAGTAGCCCAGCCCCAACATGTCACATGACCAAACTGGGGTCAAAGGTCATCATGGGGTCACTGGGGTCAAAAACCTGATTTTTTTAAACTAAAAAGTCTACTTCCAGAAATTACAAGTCACAATCACATGACTCATGCATGAACACGAATTCATTGGCCTGCAGCTTCCGAGATATTTCCGATCCAGCTTGTTTATCAATTAATAGTAAAACAATTCTTTAAAGTCTAGGCATAACTTCATCTTGTCTGTTTCGTGTAATCATGAGTCATTTATAGTCAAACACAGAACTGAAGACCTATCTCTGAAAACTTTTTCGAGTCAAAATGTAAATGAGTGATGAACAAAATATCAAAGAAACGACATACTTCTTTGTCGCTTCTCACAGGGAGCAGTAACCTGGCCCACAAGAACTTTGAACCAGTCTGGTTCCTGATAGAAAACCACAGTTCTACCAGGTAAGTCGTATTACTTGAACATTTTAAACTGTAAGGTTCCACACTCACACCCTACCTCAAAAGTTGGACCAGAATCAAAAGTTTTCCATGTTTTGCTGATTTTGTGGCTGCAAAATTTTATTTACATTGTTTCCTCCAAACAGCACTCAATCATCTACTTTTCTTTAATTTTCTGTTAGCCCCACACACTCTTTTAACCTGAACCTTCCCAAATCCTCCAAAATCCTCTTTGCAAAATGGAGGATTTTGCAGGATTGAGGCAATATGGCAAAAATGTGTGGCTGATTATGGAGGAATCACTGTGTCAAGGTCTTGGGCCGGACCTTGTGTTGTTTGTGCTTAGCCGTGCATAAAGTCAGGCCTAGATTATACTTGAAATCCTCCGCACTGCTCCAGGATGTCACTGGCTCTGCCTCAGCATATTGACAGTGATTGATGGAGGATTTTGCAGGATTGAGGCAGCGGTCACCCCTCCAAGGACCACATTCAAGAAATAACGGAGGATTTTGCAGGATTGAGGCTGTATGCAATTTTTAAATGAGAGGCAGTTGGAGGATTTTGCAGGATTGAGGTTGCATCCTAACAAAAGTATCTGGGGAGTTAGGGTTTAAGAGGGATTTTAAATACACCAACGGATAACTTCATCTGCTACCACTTCTAACACATCCTGTGACTGTTACATGTATGTATCATTTTTTTTACAGCTTTAATGATCTCAAGAAGGGCCTGGTTCACGTCCAGAAACAGTCGTCTAGTCTGAAGACAGAAGGACCACAGACATTCATCAAGTCCAACCTGGGAACGTTTATGAACTGTCAGGATATCTTAGCAGGTTAGTAAGGTTTCTCCTTAAAGATCAAAGTAGTAAAATAGGAAAACAATTGACAAAAAATACCCATCCAAATTGGAAATGTTGAGTGTAACACCGTTTGAAACCGGTGTTCTATAGTCGAGCTGAACCAACTTATTTAAAAGATTTTAATTGAGTTTATGAAACAGTAAGGATCGTCGAAAATCGAAAGACACAGCTATTGTCATTTGGAGCAACTCCAGAGTCTAGACAATGGAAAAGAAATACAAAAAGGAAAACCACAGTGTCTTAAAACAAAATTCACAACATGGTGTGGCAGGAATGTACTAAATGGAATGAAAAAAATGTGTAGAAAGAATGTTGCATCCTGACGCCACTTTTTTTCTTCAAATATCACCTCAATAAAGGTCAGTCAATGCAAAAATGTTGAGAAGACATGAATCTGGGACTGATAAAACGTTTCCAATTTTGTTACGAAATACTTTAAAAAAAATTCTTGACTCTCCTTAGACTTTGTACACAACCACTAAAGTGGCGTCTGGATACGACATTCTTTCCAGACTTGGTGTTGCATGTTTTTCCTGAATGTCCTTTTTTTGTGCATGTGGAGTTGCTTGTGTAACATTTAAAGCTATAGTCCATCATTTGTAATTTGTGCATTTTGTTCGTTTGAAGCAACAAAAGAGTTCAAAATCTAATAAAGGATACTAAGCAACTAACCTGATAAAGTTTCAGCTAAGCTTCAGCTGTACATTCCGAGAAAAACCAGCATTCTAAGATCTCAATTTCAAATCAAAAGTTACTGAATCATGTTTTGAATTGCAGCTATACGCGACGTCGCGCACTGATCCGACGAATTATAACAACCGTGCGCGCGTGTGCGTCGTTCCAATACTTGTGCGCGCTGCGCTGAATAACAAAACGAACTACTAATTTAAATTTTCCTACGGTGCTTCTTAAGAATCACCGTTGGAAATGCCTTCTTTCGTTGATTACTTCAAAATGACAGCTTCCCAGAAAGAATAATTTCACAGGGAGTTTAGTTCCCTTACTATCTTTCAACTAAGTATGTTTTTCAACAATAATTACGCCAGTTACTTTTCGGATGGCTGCAAATGATGGACTATAGCTTTAACACTCGGTGTCAGTTTTCCCTTTTCTTTATTGCACAGAGGCATCGAGTGTGTGTGCACATACATAAATACAATATAACTGTAATAACATCCCTTAACAAGTAGCACTGAGTACAACGTCTAACTGCTAATAATGTCTGAATTAAGATGTCGTCTTTGATTTCAATGTGTTCTTGTCTTTGTTTTACTACTAATCAGGCAGTCTTTGCAGTGGCTGGGCACCGGTACTCTATCACTTCCCTGGTATCTGGCCATTATCTGGAGTTTATTTTCCTATCATTTAACCGGTCAACTATCATCGGTACAAATTTTAATGAGAGTGTAGTGGAAATCACCGCACTATCCACATGTGCAAACTGCACTACACAGTTCCAGAATGGAGTCCAAAGAACTCGAAACATTTAACAATGGCTCCATGCGCGAACAAGAGAGGGCGCTTTTTACCCCAGTGGAAGGTACACATCACGGGCGCGTACCGGTTTGCACGTGTATAGCGCCAAAAACGCACATTTTACTTTACTCTGAATGTGCACAAAGCCACAGCGTCTTCGCATGAGTGTCAGGCGTCGTTGGCAGTGCATTTGAATGTCCCTCTCGGTGGTCTCCCCCAACTCTCCCTTTCTCGCCGTTGAGGGGGTACTTATTCAAGGAGCCCATTAAACTAATCTATAAACAGATTTGAAGGTTTGTGTGGTGAAGTCAGCAATAAGAAGTTTGCCATTGCACAACGTGACAAGAAATCTCTTTGTGAGTTCGTGAGGTTCTGAAAAGAGCAGGGGAAACTGAACATTTCTGATGACGGGCAGAACATACACTCTTGTTTTATTATACTCCAGAGGACAATGCTTTGTGTTTCTCTTTGTCCCTGTAATATAACACCCTCCCATAGACTAAGCACACGAACCTACTACAGAGGACCGTTTTGAACAAAATTTTGTTCAAAACGACCCAACTCCGAAGGACTGAAAGGATCTGTTGTTCTCCCTTTGTGTGTATGTCCTCGGGGGTTATGTAGAACACGTACATACTGTTCAGACGTGGAGTTTTCACTGCTTCTCTTAAAAAAACCCAAACTCACAAAAGAGATTCCTTGTCGCGTGATTTAACCATAAACTTACTCATAACCTAAGTAACAGCACTAACTAACCACTAACTATTAAACTAACAAGTTAACAGCACCTCACTTGCATGAGTCCAGTATTTACACTCCTCCGTTTAGTTATTGCATGTTTAGTTTACCTCCTACTAACCCCACCCCCCACCCTAACCCCTTGTGTCAACTCCTACAGGCTTTGCTAACAACCTTTCAAATCGTGAGCGTCACTTACGTCGTTGGAAGCCACGCTCGAATACCGAGGTCTGGATTAATTCCTTACAAACCCCTGACGAATTCACGCCGGGTAGGACTGGAACACCTCGTACAAACACACACCATGACCCATGACACCAGGCTTCACCCATGCACTCTGACCTTTCACACAGTCACATGGCATGCTTCTGTTGTTTGCTCTGCACTCTGTTTCAGTGTAAATTATCTACCATGGTCAAAACTTTTTAATTGAAATCTTTAGATGGAAAGAAATGACATTCTTAGACAAAAACACCGCAACAGATGTTTTGTTTCTCCCTTTTCCCAAGCTTACAGTGTCTTCGATTTTGGGTTTGCTCTCGAATGAGGTATCTTATAAGCACTGTATACTCAGTGTTGTCCAAGGACTTGCAAGGAAGAAATTCACAAGCATGCTCGGGTGGAACTCGAAAAGCAATTGAATTTACAATATCCCCAACGTAAATTGCATACTATAAATAGTTATTATTATTATTGTGTATTTCTGGTAATTAAACCGAGGATTCCTCAAAAGCGCCCTAGGCACTGTAGCTTGAAAGCCTGAAGAAACCTGTAGAGAGAAGACAATGAGAAGAAATTACAGTTTTAGAGGTGGGAGGAAAACCCCAGAATGATATTCTAGGGAAAACCCATGGAATCAGGCAGGGACTGAAAATCCACATGTTGGCCCAGCGGGCGGGATTCGAACCCGGGTCACAGCGGTGGAAGGCGAGGAAAGTGCCGCTACGCCAACCTGACTCTCCAACTATACTAGTGACAGTATCTTGATGTTTTTCAAGTTTATGCTGTATGCTCATTGTTGGTCTTTTTCCTGTGATGTTGCTAGTGGTATTGATATCTTTATTTCAATTCAACATTATTTTCAATTATTATCAATTACTATAATTATTCAACATTTCATATTCATGATGGAACATTGGACTTCATTGCTTCTGCTTCAGTTTCTTGAAAATGGTGGAATATATCCAAACGAAATCTACCCAGTTGCATCGGTATTGAACTCAAAGACAACTCGACGGGAGGACTCTGTTTATAACATAATAATGTTTTCAGTAATTGAAAGAAAACAGTGATATAATGCACAGTTCATTTCAGGCTTTTCTTGCAGGGTGTCACGCGCCGTCATCACACATGTTTGCACGTTTGTCACAGCGATCATTTTGCACAACTGTTTATTACTGCGATTATGATTGCTTTATAGGGCTGTCCCGAATTGATTGAATGTTCAAATATTCAATCATCTACTGAATATTTGAATAGCTTTTTACTGGTTCGAATACTCAAAAGAAAATAATTATGCATGTACACGACTGTGATGTTATTATAATCATAAAGTTGCGACGTTTATTGTCAGATGCCACTGTTTGTCCTGGCGACCCAACTTTTTTTTCAACGGCAGTTCATTTCTCATCCTTTTAGCTGGCTAAAGCCCCTGACAGTTCTAAAATACTGCAGAATATTCCAGCAGCCCATAAAATCGATCGCTGCACGCACATTTTACCAGGTGTACTTTGCGTGCAACAATTGACGGGCGCGCATGCAGTTGCAACTGGCTTGCGTGAATTTGATCGGCGAGTTTCGAATATTTGAATATTCAGTCAAAGGCAGTTTTGAATAATTGAAAGCCATATTATTCAAAAATGGACAGCCCTATTGCTTTAACATCCCCACAGATGTACACACACTTTGACATATTACAGTTCATCTGAGCAGTGCTTCCAGTACTTTTGATTGTCATGACCCCCTTAAGGTCTCGGACCTCACAAGGAACCTCAGATTCAAACCTCAAGACAGTGAATAGTCTTTCTCAGTTTATAAAGCTAAAGCCTCTCATGAAGCACATTCCTCAAGCTCACAGTGGATAACAGATGCCACACCTTATGAGGAACAGGTGTACAGAACCTCAAATTCCCGAGGCGTAAACCTCTAGACCAACAGTGCATCTGAATTTACAAACCTCATGCATCTTGTGAGGCACACAATGAGTAACAGTTTGTACATTTTGATGTAAAAGTATTTGGGCCTCAGAACCTCACACATTACCATGCCTCCAAACTATAAATTATGGATTTCAAACCCGAACCTCATGCCTCATCTACGGTTTGAGCCTCAAGGATTAGGCACCTCAGAATCCATTCTTCACCCACACCTTGTGAGGCACAAACCTTAAAGTCCTATTCCTCATTTACCACTCCTTAATAACATCTTCTACTCTTCAGCCATCCATGACAGCCTCATGAGGCATGAACCTCAAATACAGTCCCATGCCTCATTTACCATTCTTCAATAACCACACCTTTCACCCTTCCAGCCATCCATGACAGTCTGGTGAGGCATGAACCTCTCGGCGTGCCTCTCCCCGACGTCACTGAGGAAGATGAGGAAGGAGAGGAGGAGACACCTCGAGGTTACACCTTGGAGAAACTTGAACAGTCTCTCATCCGTAAGTTTATAATAAATTTTTAGGTTCCTACTTTTGGAGATCTGAAATTTCAGGCTAAACTGAACAATAAAATAAAACTAAGCTAGGGTAGTCAAGTTGGACCTGAAAGTCTCTCCATTTAGGACATTATTTGTATTTAGTTATACATTATAATACCTTTTTCCAAGGGATGTTAATCAAAAGCCATAAAGCTAATATGGTATATTTGGTAATTGATTCCTTTCATTTGTAATTATGCAAATATTGTTTATTTTCTCCACACAGAATGTAATGAGAATGCTCAGCGTATATTCAAGAGCGTCTTGCATCGTAAGGACCGTGCGGACTCCACACGCAATGCCCTCAATGTCTTGAACCGGTTCAAGTTTCTCTTCCATCTGCCCATCACGATTGAACGCAACATCAAAAAGGTGTGATGACCTGACCTGACCTGATATGACCCGACCTGACCCCACCTGACCTATCCAAAAAATGGGTCAAAAAATGTATCAAAAGTTTTTTTTCTTGTCAAGAAGAGTCAAATTGTTTGGGTCCTTTTTCGTAAAATATATTTCGTTGAAGTCCTCTTGGAGGATTTAATCGATGGAAAGTAATTTTTTGTGCTAACTGACATTTTTAAAAGTGATGGTTTCAATTCTGTTTCATCCTAAATCACTGATTCCTGTTTGTTTTTTAGTTTTTTAGATTTCCTTTTATCTGTAGCTTACAAGTTTAAATGTTTATGTTGCCAGGGCGACTATGAGGTCGTTATTAACGATTATGAGAGAGCAAGGCAGTTGTTTGCTGACACGGAGGTCACCGCCTTCAAGAAAGGTACGATCTCTACACTCAAAAACAGAGAGATTTCAATTATGATGTCATTGTTTGAAGCATATTCTACCTCTAATTATTGTTAGCATGCACTTTTCTCTGCTTATTGCTTCTTGTCAATGTGAAATGGATAAGTGCTCCATATAGGCGTTTCTTCTGTTAGTAAATACTAAGGGCCTTTTTTGTTAGGGCTGCCACTAGGGCATAAATGTAAACCATGGTTGGCAACAGATTTTGCCAAAAATTGAACATTAACACCTTCATAATCTAAGAAGGAGGCATTTTAAGTATGTCTTTGGTAGCATTTGTTGGTTAATTTGTATTTTCAACAATCTAATGATATATATTTGAAAACATAAATAACTTTTCTGCTTTTGTTTTTTTGCAACGTTGACCTTCCATAGTTTGCCAACTGTGGTTGGCTTTGGCAAAGAATGGTCTGTAGTGTGAGACATTTGAAACTTTTTGTGTTTTGTCACAGTGTATGAAGAAGTGGAGAAGCGCATCGTCGACCTGAGAGTTCAACTCAAAAACAAATTGATGGAGCTACCGTCTACTCTGGATGATCAGAAGAAACTCATCAGGTAAACGATCAAAATCTGCTTAAGAAGGATTCTGCTAAGCGTTATTACTTTGCTTAAGTGTAACACAATCTTTGTTGTCGTAACGGCTGTTGGCACTTTTTTGGTTAGCAAAGAAGCAATTTAGGCTCTTCCCCATGGCAATCTGCTTATGGTTGATTGAAGATCTGTCTAAGAGGCTTTTCAAACAAATGCAGAAATCTTGAACATGGACAGCCAAAAACAAACTGCATAATTCAGAGAACTCTTAACCCTCCCTGTCTGGTCGGCAAATTCAACAAAGCCATCCCAGCAGTCAAAATCAATCAAGCGACTGTTTTTAAAGGTTAAGAGCTCCCTGTTTACATGAAGCAGAATTGACTGGCTGTGACTGTTTATGTAACTTGATATAGCTATGCTTTGACTGTAGAAGATTGATAAGCCAGCTGTGCCTACCAGTTACCCGCTTTTATCTGTTGATGGAATTTGAAATGTGATCTGACTGTTGGCGACTAGCCTGTGTATAAAGGCCTGGCGGGGGAAGAGGATAGATTTTTTTTAATGTTCGTGACTGTCATTGAGATGCACTTTGATGGTTTTTGCAGATATTTAGTGGAGCTAGAGGCCCCCGGTGACCCAGCCTGGGAGTGTATCGTCAATCAACAACATTGGCTCCTGAAGTTGCTGCAAAAATGCAAGGATGACCATCTCCAAATGGGTATGCAGGTTTTTCAGATTTAGGAGTTCTCATCTTGGGAATGCCCTGTCAAATCTTATGACAATTTGAATTAAACCTTGTTTCAGTAACAACATTTTCCGCATGTTTTGTGTCTTTTGTATATTTTTTAGGCCTAAATATGCGATGAACACCTAACTCGTGGACATTTTTTTGTGTCGCCTCAGATTATGATTATCCCTTTAGTGACATGGTCAGCAGTTTCAAGTTAACTCCTTGACGATCTGTCCCTGCTTTCATTTTTTTGATGCAGATCAGCAGAACAACCCTGAGCCAACAAGCGTGACATTACGAGCCAAAGTGCACCACTCCAGAAACAGATCAGGTTTGAAAGATTGAAGAAGAATGCTAACATTAAATACTAATTATGAAATTGCATATTGACAGACGACCTCCCCACACCCACCTTCCAGTGGCCCTTAAACATAGTTGCTCAACTTAAATATTGCTACCCCAAAACTAGACCATCGGTCCCAACATTAGTTGGGGTAGTCCCATCTTAAGTTGGTCCCGTCCCGACTGAAGTGTTTCAACCGGAACACTCAAGTTGGGACGTTAAGTTGGGACCCTGTTCTAGTTTGGTTCCCATTTTAGTCTTCTTGAGCTAGCCAGTATTAAAGATTGAACACCCTAACCCTAATAAAACGCATCTAAACAAGAGAAATTCACACTGTTAATCTTTTTTGACCTTTTCTTCTCAGACCAAACCACATTAAATCAAACAGAGAGATCTTTTCTTTGCAAATTTGCATAAATAGGCCTGATGTATCACTTCTAAATGGGATTTTTTTTAAGAGCTAATATTACATATCAACTTGATTTGAAGCTTGTAATTATTGATCCAACAACTGACATTTATAGTGTAACAACAATGGAGAATTAACGCTGAGATAACATGGCATGAAATAACTTTTCAAAAACATGCATTTGATTTCTTTAAATATTAATAAGAGAATTGCTCCATGGACTAACGTGTATGATGTCTTAAGACAAGAATGGAATGACCATCATTTGCATTTTGTTGCTTGTTATTTACAAAACTAATTTTCCATCTAATTATATTCTAATTGGTTGCATTTTTATTTCTGAGTTGGAATGCCTACGTTTGTTTTTCCTTTTTATGTTTTCTTTGGTTACATTTCTGTGCTGTTTTTGTTTACATTTAGGCTCTTTCAATCAAATGAAATTCAACACTGCTGATTCAGGTGAGCATGGCATCGTGCGATCGGCTGAACTCACGTTTTGCCATTTTTTGTTTTCTTTAAAATATATCTTTTCTTTATTATATTTTCCATGAACGCTTGTAAAAGCACGTTTGTTTTCACTTCAATTTATTTCATGACTTAGCAAATGAATTGTTAAAGTAGAAGTATTAAAAAAAAGGAAAAAGGAGACAGAAGCCTGCTATGTGCAGGATTCATTGTCCAAAATCAGTTTATATACAACATTTGCAAACATCAAAAAACAAAACTACCAAATTATTATGAAATACCTTACTGGACTGTTAGTGAACGAAAGTCTAAAGCATCCTGTAAAATCGTGGCACCTGGAATGCTGACATTTTCAAGAAAAGTGGTATTTTTGTATCAATTTCCAACGCTGGTCGGCCAACCAGCATTAGAAGAAACTGGCTTTTTTTTTCAAATACTGCCCCCAAATTACTCTAATTTGGTTAGTCCGCAATCAGTTACGCACTTATGAACGAGTACAAGCCAGCTAGACTGGTTCCCTGACCTTACAATCCCCCAACGTCTATAAATTGCTGCGTTTAGTCTTAAGTGGGTCAGGGAACCAGACTACAAGATTATGATCGTTTTTCTTGGTTTTTCCAGCATCTACGAATGCAAAAGTTCAAACAAGTGTAACAATATTTGCCATAAAATACGAACCCCCCAAAATCCATCCAGTTCTGAAAATTACAGCAAAAGCAAATGTTGTATATTCCCTGTAAAGTGTACTTGAAAGTTCACTTGTTTTCAAGTATGTACTCCAAGCACAAATACTCCCTAAAAATTAAAATGTGTTATATTGCTGTTAATGTATGGAACCTCACTGTTCATATATTTTATTTATTTATTCCTTTATTTACTCAGGGTAAACCCAAACAGTAATAAACTGATTTTTAGTGGGCCCTTAATTAAAAAAAGTAATAAATATAAGTTTTGAGCGTAGAAGACATAAGATTATAAAACAAGATTTTTTTCTAAATTAGCCTTTTACTTGAAATTTTCAACCACATCATTGGGACACATGAAGTCCACTGATTTCAGACTGATATCAAGTGGTGATTCTATTCTTGGTTTGGACTGTACCATTTTGATTTCAGAGGGGAAGTACAGCCCTCCCCAGCGTGTTCTTCTGTTAGAGGAATTAGTGGATGTCTTACAACTCACCCTACCAGACTTTGTCAAGTTGGGCCAGTCCTATTTCTCTGCATCGATTGTGGCCGAGGTATGGTTTGACAATTGAACAATTATTCAAGGAGAGTTTAGAACAAATTAATTACCAATAAACTTTTCTATCAGGAAGCTAATAGGGTCCACAAGAGATTGAGTGTGGCATTCAATCATTGTGGCATTTATTTCTTTTATTGCTTGCATGATAGTACGTAATATGTGGGTGCAAAAGGGATGTTGTAGCCGAATGATCAGTTAAAGGGGCACTAGGTCCTGAAATCCCCGAAAATTTTATGTTTTGGATTGTTTACTTAGCCTATTTCAAACATCTGGTTGAAAGGAAACCAACCTAATGTCTTACCATTCCCGAGAAAAGACGAAAAAAAAACCCGTGGTTTCTTCAACGTCCGCAAAAGACGAACACTTTACGAATGAAATCACAACTAGCATCCAAACAGCTCGAATTTATGGGGTCGCAAAGGTGGATCCCGAAATTCGTTCTTGCATGCATAATACAGGAATAACACAAAAACGCACAGTTTTGAAAGGACAGTTGTGTAGATGATTATCAGAATTATATCCTACTTTTAAATGTTCTTTCCAATTAACATCATCTCGTTCAAAGCTCGTTTTGTAGCCCAATTGGGCTGTTCCAGGACCTAGTGTCCCTTTAAGTTATATGTTTTATAGCACCATTTTACCTTGTAAAATTGATAAATATTCACGGAAAAATGATAACCTCATTTGTTATCAATCTGCAGTTTGTGTTTGATTGAACTGTTATATTGAAACCCATTAAAAAAAGTCCTGTTTTCATTTTGCTAGAATTATAACTGTGAATTCTCTTCTTTATGCAGGCTGGAGGGAAGGACATGAATATCGACAGATCCAAAGAGAAGAACTTCAGGGTAAGTTGAAGATGGTCCTAATGACGACTTGTGACATAAGAAATTAATCCTGTCTTGTTTAAGATTGTTTTTTTGTACGACTTTTTTTGGAGTATAGAATCTGTTCAGCTTTTCAATCAATTGAACATCCCTTTCACGTCTATTTGACAGCCTTTATTCATACTTTCTGGTTTTTCACCTGTAAAATGTACAGCAAATGGTGACTGAGGTGACGGTGTTGTTTGCAAACCTCGTGCGTGCCGCCTTCCTGCCTGACTCACAGATCAAAATACGCAAAGAGGAGAGAGCTAAATATGGATTCTGGTCAGACACCAAGCAAGATGGGGCAGCAGGGGCGTGGCTACCTCCCTGCGTCAGGAGTGTCAGGTGAGTGAAGAGGGTGTGGTCATTCTGGTCAGATACCAAGCAAGATGGAGCAGCAGGGGCGTGGCTACCTCCCTGCGTCAGGAGTGTCAGGTGAGTGAAGAGGGTGTGGTCATTCTGGTCAGACACCAAGCAAGATGGGGCAGCAGGGGCGTGGCTACCTCCCTGCGTCAGGAGTGTCAGGTGAGTGAAGAGGGTGTGGTCATTCTGGTCAGATACCAAGCAAGATGGGGCAGCAGGGGCGTGGCTACCTCCCTACGTCAGGAGTGTTAGGTGAGTGAAGAGGGTGTGGTCATTCTGGTTACATATCATGCAAGATGGAGCAGCAGGGGCGTGGCTACCTCCCTGCGTCGGGAGTGTCAGGTGTGTGAAGAGGGTGTGGTCATTCTGGTCAGATACCAAGCAAGATGGGGCAGCAGGGGCGTGGCTACCTCCCTGCGTCAGGAGTGTCAGGTGAGTGAAGAGGGTGTGATCATTCTGGTTACATATCATGCAAGATGGAGCAGCAGGGGCGTGGCCACCTCCCTGCGTCGGGAGTGTCAGGTGTGTGAAGAGGGTGTGGTCATTCTGGTCAGATACCAAGCCAGAGGGGGCAGCAGGGGCGTGGCTACCTCCCTGCGTCAGGAGTGTCAGGTGAGTGAAGAGGGTGTGGTCATTCTGGTTACATATCATGCAAGATGGAGCAGCAGGGGCGTGGCCACCTCCCTGCGTCTGGAGTGTCAGGTGTGTGAAGAGGGTGTGGTCATTCTGGTCAGATACCAAGCCAGAGGGGGCAGCAGGGGCGTGGCTACCTCCCTGCTGAGAAAAAATGGCTAAGGTGTTTCAGGAATTTGGACAATTTCATTTCAATGCCAAAAATATGCAGAAAAGTAAATGGATTTCATACTAATGAGGACGTGAAGTACACATCAGGAAATGATCCATGTATCGTAATCAGAAAAGTTCCTTTTTTTTAATATTTGAGGTATTATTTGATTGTTTCAGGTCTGTTCTTGGCTCCATGGCTGCTCTTGATGTACCCTCCTCTGCCCTGGATCATGTCCACTCACTAGTTGCTGATCTGAGGGTTCATTGTATGGAGACACTCTTCATAGAGGCCAAGGAAGGTCAGTCAGATGTGGGTCAACACACCCAGGGGCTCAGGTGGGGGAGGGGTGGAGAGGGGGGTGGGGTGGGGGAAGGGTGGAGGGGAGGGGT
The DNA here is from genome assembly GCA_029964075.1 of Patiria pectinifera. Lineage (NCBI taxonomy): Eukaryota > Metazoa > Echinodermata > Asteroidea > Valvatida > Asterinidae > Patiria > Patiria pectinifera. Next base: position 22,857,976 of record CM057141.1, on the reverse strand, counting down.
GGAGGGGGGGGGTCGGTAGGAGAGGGAGAGTTTGAGATGTGCACTCCGCTGATCTGAGGGTTCATTGTATGGAGACACTCTTCATAGAAGCTAAGGAAGGTAAGTCACATATGGTTCAACAGGTCTTGGACCTGGGTTTGGGGGGTGGAGATAGGGGTACATCCAACAGGTGCCCAGGGGGAATGATTGTTCACTTATTAGTAGCTGATCCTGTGATTGATTGTAAGGATGTCCTCTTTGAAGTGACTAAAGCAACCGCTCATAGTTCAGGATCATAAGCTTGGAGGACACAAATCGTAATCATCTATGGATTTGCTTGCTCTAAATTGTGACTTGCAACTATTTCTCTACAAGATACTCAATTTCTAGTAATTTGTGTCTTTCAGACATCAGGGGCCTTCATACTAGAGAGACCTGGGTGCTACAGATGGATGATCATGGAGGAATAACCTCATTGGTGAGTCACTTCAAGATATCTGAAGACAACTGTTTACCCTCTTCTTCCAAGTCTTTGAACTTTTCCGTTTTCCTCATCCAATTTTGGGATAGGTTTTTTTTTGACAGTAGGGATACTTGGACCCTTTTAACAGAGACAATCCTGAATCATTTAATGTTAATACAATTTTTCACAGCTTAGGGAGTTAGGATTATTAGTTTATATTGCCAGCGACTCTAATATCAACCCTAACCATCCCTAATCATCTGAGGTGTTACGCCTGGTTTTGCTTGATTTCTGAAAATTCAAGATTATTAGCCAAGCTTAAACTGTAGGCTGTGATTCCTTAATTTTTTTTTATTATTAAGTGTAAATATTTTTGCCATTGATAACATTGTGCAGTTATCAGGCCGCTTGTTAACAATATTGAAGGGATTTTATTGCACTTATTATAAGATGGAATTTTTGCGTCGGGGTGATATAAATCAAGTTAGGTTTTGCCCTTCATCAACGTTTAAAAAACCTAACTTGATTTATATCACCCCGACGCAAAAATTCCATCTTATAAAAGTTTATGCGGTACCTGCTGCTATGTACATCAGATTCAAACCGGCCAACCGATCCCGTTAGCTCGGTGGTCGAGTGGTAAGACATCTGCACTAGAAAGCAGGAGGTCGTGGGTTCGAGTCCCACCCCAGTGATTTTTTCCAACTTTCACTCGGGAGGTAACACACTGAGAATACAGTGTTTAAACGTCGGTGAAGGGCAAAACCTAACTTGATTTATTGCACTTGTTGAATCTGAAGTCACTAAGCAATTTTTGCAGTAATGAATTTTGTCTTCGTTTATTTTGAGAATGTATTGTTGAGTTTGATATGCTCTCTTTTGCAGCCTATGTTGTTTGAGAGCATGGTGGTGGACGTCGTGCAACATCTTCAAGAGGTGGTCAGCATAGCCAAAGCTGGCGAGAGAGACGTAAGAGATTTCCCCTCCATTCTTGCTTGAAATAGCGCCCTCGTGTGGTCATGCACAGAGAGGATAGTCGTAAGCCCCGATCACGCAAGGCAGTATTTACAAATTACATGTGTTGTCTTGTTGCACTTCGGGTAAATTTTTTGTAATTTTCTTTCTAGATTTTCAGCGATTACGATGTTCAGCGTAAGACGGTAACACTGACCTCAGATATCTTGAAGGTAAGTGTCAAGTAGAACTGAGTAAGGTTTTTGAGAGTGTAACTGGGTTCCCAAGCACTCTGGAAATCAGGGAAAACCTTGAAAATGAGTTTTTGTTTTTCCAGTCAGGAAAAACTCGGGGAATTTGAGAAAAACACTAAAAAGCAGGGAAAAGTCTGAATACCGCAGGGTGTCAGGTTAAAATATTTCCCATAAATTGTCATTCCGATTTCAGCAGCTTGATTTTGCTTTGTTAAAATTTAGCAAAATTTGCCGCCAATCAAAAAGAAATCCTCGTGCAACAGAATCACACGCAGAAAAGTATGTTAGCATTATACCGGAGCATTGATAGCTAGCTGTTACGCGAACTCCGTGTACGATAGGTACGCGTACTTCGCGAACTCAGCAGCTGTAAAAGTTAGCATAGAATTAGCATAACAAAGGCGCATTGTCATGCGATGCAAATGAACCTGCAGAGCTCGATATTTGCTCGTAACTAAAGATCAAAATTAGTTCACGGACTTGGCTGACCTCACGAACAGTCAGTATTGACGGCTGCCCTCAAACAGGGAACAGGATGATGGGGAGCAGGGAGGCCATGACTAGTCAACAAGTTGCATGGGCTAATGAAAAGATGTTTTCCTCCTGGATAAAGTGTAAACGTGATGATGTCGATGATTGTACTTTTTGTGTCTTCAGGCCTTCGCTGGTTGCTTGGAGCAGTTGGCGTTCATGGGTGAAACAGAAGCAGATACGCATCGTCTAAGGTCAGACAAATTAAAATATTTTTTGAAAAATTGTACCATTAATTTTTGACATTTGATATGAAACAAGAGGAAAAAGAACCATGTTTTTGAAAAGAATTCCGGGGTGGAGGTTATATATAATAGAATAGCACCTGCTTGAGATGAGAAAATATTGGCTATAATCTACTTTTTTTAAAAATAAATGAAGAAATTTCAATTATTTCTGTGATTTGTTATTTTATTTATTGTTCTGTAGGTTATCTGAAGCTCAGATGAGAATCCCTGTATCTTTATTCCAGTCCTCGGAGGACAGTCTTCCTTCCATGGTATGTTGATGATTCACTCGTGAAGCATGTCCAAGGTCTCAATCCTTGGTTTGAAGTCCATATCCTTAGCCATTGAGGTAGATCTGAAGGCTATGACCGAATCACTTGGCTGTGGCTAACAGTATTACACACGTGTCTATGGGAAGTCGCTGCAGCCAGATCCCATAGGCCCATGTGTAACAGTAAGCCGTAGCTGAATTATTCTGATATGGTCAAATATTGGATTTTTCCCTTCACTAACTGAAGTCATCCATTTACATTACATTACAAAAGGTGTGCGTTCTTTCAGCAAAATGAAAACAATTCACACACATCCCTATGTGATTTGTTTTCGCTTTGCTGAAAGAACACTGAATTTTTTGTGATCCATGGACAGAACCCTAAAACAGCGGTTGTGTTTAAAACTCCGTAACTTGAAAAGTATACGAGTGATTTGAATGATTCTTGTACTAAAAGAAAGCTTATGAATGAGGCTTTCAGATCTTAGATTTTGAAAGTGCTACATGCAGAACTTCAGTAAAACAATGGTCCCGATATTTCAGGTTTTTTTTTTACTCACCCTGTATACTCGGTATCCATCTTCCCACTCGCGCCACCTCTGATATTACAGTTTTGCTCTGTCAGTGATATCTAATTCCTTCTACTGCCTCCAATTTTTTTTTCAGGAGCAATGTCTTGTGATCGTCTTGAGCAACTGCAACCACGTGTCTCAGTTTGTCATCCCCAACCTCGTGGAGCAGTTCAAGAAGCAAGGATACCCATGTATGCTGGAGATGGAAAGGGTATGAGAAATAGGGAATACTGGCCCTCGTCATTAACTTCTACCCTCCGCAATCCCTGCCCCCATTTTTGCTTTCCCTATCCACCTCCACCTTTTCTGTGCCCTACTTCTGTATCGAGCCCCAAATCTAAACCCCTCCCCAAACACCCTTCTGATTTCCTCACTCGCTACACCACAACTTCCCCACATTTCCTTTCTGCCCAGACCTACTTCTCTCCACCAAGCAGGGTTCCCACAGTCATGGAAAAAAATCCTGGAAAAAAAAATCTTGGAATTTACAACTATCATGGAAAGTCATGGAAAATTCGTGGAATTCTGTAATTTTACAGGGAGTCATGGAAAGTTGATATTCCAAGAACAAAAAAGTTGTGAAAAAATCATGGAATCCTGCACAACTCGTATGTGATGATGTGTAATGTTTGGCTATGGCAGTCTTCCAGTTTTGCATTCTAGTTTGCTATGCTTCCTCTTCATGCATGTAAAATGTGACCTACTGAGGCAAAATGAGGAATGTCCCCCAAAACTTTGTTTTGAGCAATTGACCCCTGAAGTCGGATAGGCCCTATACTAGAAAAATCCTGTCAAAATCGATATTGATTGTTTAGGTATCCAAGATTCACACTATCCAATTTTGTTGGGGAAAAAAAATACCCACAAAAGTGGAAAAACTAAGGAACGTTTTTCACTGCCATTGGCGGTGGAATGCGTGTCTTTCTTCAAAGCCGTTTTTCTCCTAATGAGGTTGGCGAAGCTTGGCAGGGCACTGTTGAAGTTCCTGCGTCATATCTTTGGAATAAATTAAGCTACAGAAATAAATTTGGTATGATTGGAAAGCCAATGATTTGCACTTTAACATGATGTACATAACGTGAAAAGTCAAAGGTGGGGGTTATTCCTCATTATGCTATGGAGTATGGCAGGTCACAAATGCAAGCCAGGAAGCCAGTGACAGGACGCCTTATACGTGTTTGATGACACCATAAGTTTAATATGAAACAGTGGGAAGATGAAATGTCTGTTAAGGGAGTTGAAGGCCATCTTGTTGAGGGTAATGCAGGCTGCATAGGCCTTTATGGAAAGCCCCAAGTTTGTCCTGGAAAAGGCATGGAATTTTATTTTGAGATTTCTGTTAAAACTGGGAGTTTGTCCTGGAAAAGGCATGGAATTTTATTTTGAGATTTCTGTTAAAACTGGGCACCGCAACTCTGTTCAGCCAATTTTGCATCAAGTATTCTCAACTCCCAGCCCTCTGCCCCTTTTGTGTCTATCAATCAATTCAAATATGCCTTATTTGCTCTCCTGGTACGTGACTTATGATTTCGAACTGACCCTTGTTTCCATGGCAACAGAATGCCCAAGAAGCCTACATTGAGTTGGATGAGAAGATTTTCGAGGCGTACTGCGAGCAGAAGACGGATCCGTTGGTGGGAGCGTTGGAACCCGGGATGTATGCTGGTCATTTTGACTGGGGGGATTGCCCCAAACCAACAGGTAAAAAGTAGGATTCTAAGATCATAGCGGGTTAACCCTTTGGCTGTTGTACCGCCCCATACCGCTCTTCCTGTTACTCCTTAAACCGGTGTGTCATGGCCTAGCGGTTAAGAGCACCGGACTCATGCTCTGGTGTTTCAGAGGCAACAGTGGCGTGGGTTCGTGCCGGGCCCGGACACTTGTGCCCTTAAGCAAGGCACTTAACCATTATTGCTTCGTCCTTCGGATGGGACGTAAAGCCGGAGGTCCCGTGTGTTGTATAAGGCCTAACGCACGTAAAAGAACCCAGTAACACTTATTGCTAAGAGAAGGGGTTTGCCCCGGTGTTTCTGGCCTCCTAGTTATACTCCCTTGTGGAAGTCCTTAGGAAAAGAACCAACCAAGTACCAAGTACCGCCCCTATGGTTTTATTGATACATTGAGGAATAATTGTAATTACTTGTGGGGACTTGCGATGGAGTCGACCACAGCGCTGATATCAAATGGATATTGTGTTTGATCTCATAGGAGTGAGGCCCTACATCAAGGAAGCAGTCATGTGCTCTGTGGGGATACACGCTGAGGTCCACGCCATCGCCCCGGCCTTCATGCCTCGTGTCATGGCGCGAGTCTTAGAAGCAATCTCGGACGAGATGGCTCGATTGATGGGTTGTATCGTGGAGTTTAGTCAGAACGGTGCGTTGCATGCGAGGCTGGAGCTAGCCGCCATGGAGGAGGCATTGACTGCTTATAGGAATGCTGGAACTAGGTTGGTATTCACGTGTGAACAAGATTTAGAGACTATCTCTCAAGAACTAAAGACCCATGGATTGTTAGAGCCCTTCCCCCTGCCCTCCTGCCACCCTCACTCCCCAACCCTCAACCAGCCCACTCCCAACCAGCCACCCCAACTAGCCCACCCCCACCCCAAACCACTTTCAACCACCCCTACCCCCACTCCAAATCCGCACACCCCCAATCCTGCTCGAGGAGAAAACTTATATTATTTTCCTGAGTAGAAGTTTAGAATAAAGAAATGAAGTAAAGTCTGTCACGAGCCAATGTGGCCCATCAGGCCGGCGTTTATCTCCGGTTTCAGTAGCGTGAAATGACTGGGAATATTTTACTCCCCTGGATGGGATGCCAGTCCATCGCAGATTACTCCCCAGCTAATGCCGGTACCCATTTATACTCCTGGGTGGAGAGAGGCAAGTGGGGTGAAGTGGCTTTACTAAGGACACAGCACTAATGGCCAGCAGGTGGATTCGAACCCCTGACCCTCTGATCATGAGTCACAAACCCGAACCACTAGGCCACGCTTCCCCAAAAAGTCGGAAATCAATTAATATTGATATTTTGATGATCTTTTCCCTGCAGTGATTCCTTTAAGGAGGCGTTAGACAGTGTACCAGTTCTAGCACGCGAAGATAGTAAAAGGTAAGATTCTAAGATTGTATTTTGTCGAAATTATTTTTATTAAAAATTAATAATTTAATGACATCATCTAGTGATTGAATATCAAATCAGCCTCGAGTGTTTCACCTGAAATGTTTGTCACAATTACAAAAATTTAATGTTTTGTTGCAGGTTGTATAATGAGCATCTGATTCAGTTCCGTAATGAGATGAGATTCCAACTGTCTTGCTTCACCACAGACTCCATGGATTCTGACGCATACTATTAACCCTAATCCATCCTGTACCAGCACATCCCAGGTAAAGTTTGGCTATTTTTGATGTGTACACAAGATGTGGGATCTGCAGGCCTGTGTGTAAAGTATAGACCGAGTTTTGTAGCGTCACATTTTAAGTTGCATTTAGCCTATGCTTGCGCACTAAGGCGCGATTGGTGGATTTGCGCTGTCACTAGATAGTGTTTTTTTCATTTGGACTTCAGCAGACATTTTCCCGCATAACCCAGACTTTGATTTTTTTTTTAAAGTATTTACCGGACTATTGGAAAAGATTTGATTGAGGAACATTATTGATTAAACAAGTGCATACAAACATTTTTGTATATGCAGTTTTCACATCATGTTTGGAGAAATGCCAAGTAATGTACAGTGGAACGTCGCTATAACAAACATCGTGGGATCCACAGAAATTGTTCGTAATTTTCACACATTTTTGGCACCCTCTTTTGATCATTGTTATTGTGTACTTTGCATTTACAAACCACGCGCGGAGTCGCCAAACTTGTCCATTAATATTTTCAATTCTGTAGCACAACTTCACCAAGTACGCCCTGGTAGTTACTGAGACGACTTCGAACACGTGCGACTATTGAAGTATGTAATTACACAGTTTTTAATAATAGCCATCATTTGTCGCTCCTCTGTTGACATTTCCAACAACAATGTTAGGTACGTTTTGTACACAAAAATTGGGAGCCAAGGCTGATGTTTGGTATAGCCGAATGTTCGGTATAGCGACGTTCCACTGTATCAGGAATTATGAAAAAAGTTTCATAAATGCTTAAACTTGTCTATTGGTAAAATGATCCTGAAATAAGCAGAGATCTAGTCTTCGCAACTACATGCTTTTCAAAAACATATTCCGGCACTGCAACTGGTGACAATGGTCTCTAGAATAAGCAAGTTGCATTATATGCAAAAGTTGGAATATATTTTTACATCAAATTGCTGCTTAAAAAAAATGGAATAGTCACCCAATATGCATGCAGTAAAATGTGTAGTTTTTGTAAGTATGCTGTTAAGAATGTCAAATAAGGGGGGGGGGTGGTTACATGTAGCCTTTTGAATGTTATTTGCGTCACAGAATTGCTGTAACATTGATTTTTGTTTTTTCACTAAAATATAAATGTTTAAAAAACAAGGGAACAAAAGAAAAATCAGTGCAATGTAAAAGAGTATATACCTTGTAATGAAATGTAATAATGAGCTATATACGCCTGTAACTGTATGTAAAATAAAACAATGAAAACTGAAATTTGGTTTTATAGTTTTTTGTTTGCAGAGAAATACACATGGAGTCATGATTGGTTTAATTACTATATCTTTATTTGTCATCCACAGCATACCTCGGTGGAATAGGAGTTAAATTACAACTTTTTATTATTTATTACAATGGTAAGCAATTTGTACGAAGCATTTTTTTTCTCCATGAAATGACCTTTTTGGAAAAGATTACAAAAAAGCTACGTTTAGGAAGCTATTTACAGCATACAATCAACAAACCACAAATTTTGTCAATTTTAAACTTTAAAGCCCTTGAAATGGAGTTAAAATCATGTCTGTGTTTGTGGTAAACCATGGTTAAACACACCAAAAAAATTTTGAAATGATTATAATTTTGTGTTTAAATTTGACAAAAGTACAAGAAACGCCACCTAATACCTTTCGCAAAAGTTAGTTGACGCAGTGTTCTGCTTTCCTGGACTTTAAACTATGTTACCCCAGGTTCGAACTCCACCTAAGCTGTTGTAAGGTTCTGAGACCCTACCTGCTTTTCTAGCTGAAATTATGCGAATTCTATCATTAGTTTTCACGGTAACAACCCGAGAGACTTTTCGAAAATCATCCGATTTTAGATCGTTATTAGATCTCAATGAGCTATCTCCGGTTTAAAGGTTAACCCATTACCGATTTTAAAGCAAATTTATAATATTTTTACCAAATTGGTGAGTGTTATCATGGCAACAATTTTACAATCGATTAATATTTACAAATATAATCCAAAGTAAATAAAGCTGGCATAATGAAAATAATGTGAACAGCTTTTACTTTGGACTACATATTAATGGATGACTACGAAAGAAAACAAGAATCAAAATTAAAAAAAAAACAAGAAACAATCCCACCAACCCAAATAAACAAAATAAAACCAAAAAGAAAATATCTATAAAAAAAACCAACAAAATTGTAGGCTGAAAATAGTGGCAATTTTAATGGAACACTAATGAAAAATAAACAAGATCAATTGTTCACTTATTTATATGGGAACATTGTAACTTCTCCACAACAACTGACACATTTGCAATTAATTATTTGCAGAAACAAAATATCAACGAAAACAGGTTTAAAACCTTAGCAAATATTTTAAAACATTTTGTTCAGGGAACATATTTAATTACATTTTGTTGATGTCTCAATTCACAAAAATCCGTTCTTTCAAAAAGAAATAGATGAAGTTTAACTGCATGAATTTTATGTATATTTACATTTTGTGATATCCCCTATCATTAGATGAATAGAACAAAGAACAACATAGGGCAGATCTTAAGATATACACTCGACATGCACATGTGACCAAAAAAGCAAGAGTTACCTGTGCGTCACTCAACAACCTTTCTTCCGATTGTTTTTTTTTTTGGCAGGGAAAAAAAATTCAACTTCAAATTCTGTCAGACTGTTTTTAGAAAAGATAATATTTCTGACCAATACTTCACAAAAACAAAAAAAAGCAGGTGCAAAATTTGCAGAATTATTACTTAGCAAATTCAAATATACATTGCATCACATGACATTTTGGCTGCTAACCTTTTCTCAGCTTTATAGCGTAAATTTTCTGAGCTTAAAAAAATCCAGCTCCATAGTGTAGGCCTCGGTCATACATCATCCCAAACACTGGTACAGGCCAAACTTTCAAGGTTTCTGATTGGTTACAGGTAATGATGACTTATGCATATCTCAACCAATCAGAATAATCCCCTTGTACCATTATGCACAACAAGATGGCATACTTCTTACATACAATAATTATCACCTTTCTTCGTCACTTTTGCCCAAATTATACTACACTTAACGTTGTCTTTAACATGTTTAATTACATAATAATATACCTATATTAATTTTCTGTTTCTCTGTACAATTTTGCTGCCTAAATGGAGACAACTTAAAAAAAAAAAAAAACTTGAGAACACATGCGGTATTTTTTACAGTAATATCTCATTGTTTATGCAGATCATGATGTGTTGACTCCTTGGAGCTATATTAAATTAGTAGAGCGCTGACTCGTGTACAAAGTGATGCCTGCTGGGTGCATCCATGTTTGTGCACAAACCTATAGAAAACTGGACGTTTTGCACGTTTTTTGCATATCTACGTTTATATTCTATACAGGTGCGTTATCGAAGCTGATACGCCAAAAACCGAAATGCACGATCAGCAAATGAGCGTATCGTTTTGCTCTACGCAAACAGCGCAACGCGTGCGCGTCCCACCGCTGCAGATGCGTATTTGCGTATGTTCTACTGGCGCGTTGCATTTAGAGTACACTTTTTAAATTCAATCCATCTAATTTGATTGTGTTCTACACACACGCACATGAATTCCAAATGTCTGCGCACGCAAGAATGAGGAGTTAGCGCTCTAGTAATTTAATATAGCTCTATGGTCGACTCGCACTTTGGCCAATCAAAATAGCACTTTATATCACTGCACAGCCCACGTTTTGGGAGCTGACTGACTTTTCCCTAAAACCCAGCGCACACCTTTCCAATTTAAGGTTTTTTTCACTGTTGCGGTCTTACCCTCACACATGCCCGATTCTGTTCTATAATCGGTCACATGATTATCAGTCACATGATGACCAGTCACATGTCACAAAATGGCAGCTGTTAATTTTGAATCATGTGACTTCCTTTGTGAATCTGATTGGTTAACACAAATATCGCACACTTTTCTGGTGACATCGGATCCAGTGAAATCGGATGCAAAAAAAAAAAGCAAACATGTTTGATTTCATCTGGTGCATGGTCAGATCGGTCCTAATTTTCAGCGCCCACCTCTGTACGATGGCCCGATGATCGGGTGAACCGCAAAATCCGAAAGGTGTGCGCTGGTCTTAAGAAAGCAGCCTCCTGTGGCTTGCTCCTCAAACTTAAGAAGGGAACTAAGGTGCCGTGTTGCAGGCCAAAAAGTAAAGGTTAATTATCAAAGTAAATTTTTTAAACTCATAAACTGAAACGCTACGACATTTTGAGTTGAACGTCCATCAGAAGTAAAACTCAGCAACTTATGTTATTTAGAACTCATCAACTTAAGGTAAATTTTGAAACGCACTGTACATTATTAATAGGCACTTAATATGCAAGCATATATTTAATATGTTTTTGTTTTTGTTTTCTGATCTTTACAAATAATGCTAAACTGTACAACAATCAAGGACTTACCCTGGTGAAGCGACATATTTTATATTAAATGGAGCTTTTACATCCAGCTCCTCAAACCTAAACCCTTGATACAAAACTCCACCCCTTATATAAACCTTGTTTATACACATCCATGGTACTTTGAATCAAAGAATGTTTTTTTTTACCTCTAAGCTGGTTCCAACACCCTCCTTTTCAAGTTAATAATATACCAGCGGGACAGAATACCAGCCAACTTTGCTTTTGTTAAATTACAATCCACATTCCTTGGTATGCATGTAGCGATTCTCAAATGGTAACAGATGACCAGCTCACGTGAACCAGTGACATATAAATGCCTAAAGGGCGCCCTCGGGAGTTCACGCGCAGAGCCAATAATCACCTCACTAGCTCCATTAGATCAAGTCGCGTCGTCTGTAGAACAGGAGATAGGGTGTGTAGGCAGCCAGTGGCTTAGTGACTTGATGTAACCGTATCGGCTTCACGATGCTGTCGTCGAGTCGCAGCCAGCTGTTACTGCCAGCGTGGAAGACATCCGTGATGTAATGTCCACCAGAGGCTTCCTTACCTGTGTGGTACACCACTGCAATAACAAAAATCAGAAAAAGAAAATTTAATTATATCATGGTCAACAGAGGCCACACCACTGCAAAAATAAAAAAGAAAACTTAATGAAATAATGTCCACCGTAGGCCTCCTTACCTGTGTGGTGAACCAATGCCAAAAAAAATAATTAAAAAAAAAGATATTTGACTGCCAACGTCAACATTTTAATATCAGAATGAATAATGAAATTGATTGGATTGTAACCTGCAAATACCAAAGTTTAAAGGTCAAATTCTATCCCAGTCAATTTTTCCTCCAACATAATTTTTCCTATGAATGTGTACAAATTATGTAAGATTTGAAATTTTGTCTGTAGTTAAGCAGTAAAGTCTGTCACGAGCCAATGTGGCTTATCAGGACACCGTTTATCTCCGGTTTTGGTAGCATAAAATGACTGAGAATATTTATTCCCCCCTCCCCCTGAATGGGATGCCAGTCCATCGCAGGTTACTCCCCAACTAATTGTTGTTTGTTTGTTTTTATTTGCTAATCTCCACAGATATTTTACAAAGAACAATAACCATACAAGTAACATTATCAATTTAATTACAAAAACAGACTAGAATCATAGAAATACAGAAGTACAATGTGTATCCAAGGCATTGTTGAGGATAACAAAAAAAACGCTAAACACATCGTATTCCATTGTTCTAGTACCCATTTAAACTCCTGGGTGGAAAGAGGCAAATGGGGGTGAAGTGGCTTGCCTAAAGACACAACATATGGCCAGCAGCTGGATTTGAACCCCTGAACCTCTGATCATGAGTCACGAACCCTAACCACTAGGCCACACTCCCCTAGAAACTTTGTTCGTAGGAGAAGTGAATTAACAATTGTCAAGAAACTCTTTCTGTGAAGAACAAATGGCTAAACACTCAACATGTCAATAAGTGTGCTTTGGTCATTTAAAAAAAAAAAGATTATGAAGTTAATCAAGAATTTTCTATTTCATAAGTATCAAAAGGGTTGATTTGGTTCGGAGAGTTTCTTACCGGCAAATAATTTGTAACTGCGTTGTGCGTACAAAGCCTTGGACTTGATGTTCGGCGACAGAAGGTCTGAAAAATAGAATGACACGTCCATTCACAAATACGAGTATCAACGGGAAGTGTTACAGTCAATGATTACTGAACGAAAAATACATCAGGGTACTGAAGATTGATGTCCGCTGGCCCACTAGCAGTATATTATACAGTGGATAGTAGCAGGCAGGAATCAGTGAGCAATTTCGTTTAAAAATACACAGTTAAGCAAAGTGCCTAGCATTTTTTAACCCTGGTTTTGGTGGCAAAAACATGTTTTTGTGTAGTTATTTCAGAAATTCTGTATTAGCTAAAAAATTACAATTTGTTATACATTTATGTGAATCACGGGAAAGCAGTCACTGAAAACAGTTCCATGTTACATTAAAAAAAAATTAAAATAAAAAAAAATTCAAAAAAAAAAATTGGTGAAAGGTCAGATCCCAATATCAAAAATTTACTGCATAGGTTTTATCTTAACATCTCACCTAAAAAAAAACAAAAACATTAATTAAATTAAAAAAATAAAAATAAAAAATAAACAAACAATTTAGTACCCACCTCTATTGATCTCTAGCTCCACTCCATACTCCAGTTTCTTCATGACTTTCTGACATCCACCAGATTTGTCGTAGACGAATCGTTTCAGGTGAAGCGTCAACACGGGAGGTAGTTCCTCAAGAGTGATACGTCGAGAGGCTTCAACCTGAACAAAGACCAACAGAGTTGTACTTCAGTCAGTCACAAGTACTTACAAGTCATCCATTCTGGTGTCAAGTTGCAAGCTATTCAAATGAACTGTTACAAAAGCATTCCTTTTTTTTATTTGGTTGCAGTACCTGCTGCTAGGTGGTTCAGAGATGCCACTTTTCCGGTTTTAACCGGAATTCCATGTTTTTTTTAATCTCACAAAATTCCTGTTCTTCCGGCCAACAAAATAAACCGGAAAAAGAGTGGAAATGCGTTGATTTTTACCTCATTAGCGCTCTTGATTTCGTACATTTAGGCGCACGCACGGCACAACATCGTTCATTGAAGTAGTCTTAAAAACAGTCTTTGTTGTTGCCGAGCCTGCATGCGATACAGGCGGCCAACGTACTTGCACGCAGTATACAACGGCGCCTCGCGTGCTGCACCACGTGCGGGCGTGTTGTGCACTAAGCACACGTAGCATTCAGCCTGGAAATCAAGTCTATCATTTCAGTTATCGGTGGTTTCCGATCGCAGTGATATATATGTGAATACAAAAAACGCCGGGTACCAACCATGTTTTCGTTGAATGCATCGCGTAGTGCAAATGTACACCGACAACAGTGTTGTGGAATCGTGCATGTTTCGTGTCGAATATATACGTTGGAAATTCAGGTAGGCAGAATAAATATTAGGAATATGGAAAAAGTCAAAGTGATTGAACAAACCAACAGCTTAAAGGCAATAGAAGCAAAATAAAAAAATAAATGGAACTGGGCTTGGCTACAAGATAAAGATGACAATGGGGACTTTGTCTCGGACTCGGAGTGGCTTTTTCACGTACAAAAAAGTCCCGTTTTTTTCAAGAAGCTGTTCCGGTTTTTTCAAACAGACCCACTTCCGTTTTTTTCAAGCAGACCCTGTGGCATCTCTGGTGGTTGAGTGGTAAGACATTGGCATTGGTGATCAGGAGGTCGTGGGTTCGAGTCCAACCCGAGTACGCTTGTGGATTATTTCTCGCAAGCCCTCGGACAACACTGAGAGTAGTTGTAACTACATGGGTGCAGGGCAAAACCCTTTATGTTTAGCGTTCATCCTCTCATACTTGTGAACTGAGTTGTGTTTTGACTTGTGATATGAGTTACGATTAAGGGAATACATATGTGCTTGTCCGGTTTTACACAAGAAGGTTTAAAACCGGCTTAATGCATGAGCCGAAAACCGCTAGGGGTCTAGTAGCCGATTATCCGCGGCAAAGCCCATAGCCAATATCAAACTTACTTGTTTCAAACCTGCCAAGCACGCGTTTATTCGCATTCATAAATACCTTTCGGTCAAAACTTTAAAACAAGTTGAAAATTCACAAATTTCCAATGATTTTGTTCAACAATTTACTTCATGTTTTGTGAAACCCCCCTCTGGCCATGTCTATGGTATGTGCCTCATGCGAGTAGTGTTTAAAATCTCCTTATATGGAGATTGGCGCATGTGCTCGGCGCATACTGCGCGATGTGACGCAGAACCCAGGAATTGCGTTTAAACCGGCCGGTGTTTTCTCAGCGGTTTAAGACCACCCAAGTGAAGGGCTCTTGACCAATAGGAATGGGTAAACTGTCTCAGGTATTTGTGAAGGACATTTACCAAGATGAGCTCATCTTGTGCATGCATGGAGATTTTAAATGCAGTGTCAATAAATACTGTAGCTAAGTAACCATGTATTTCTTACTGCTCACAATCTCCATGAATTGCTCACAAAAATGTTTTGCGACATTTACTTCATTGCTGTTGAATCTGGGGCATTCATTTCCACAAAAATCACCAAACGGTTTTCCTAACAACTGAAAAACATATTTTAAACAATTAGGTCGTACTGGCAGATTCATTTCAAGATCTTGAATCCTTTGAAGGTCGACCGGAAAATGTCTTAGTAATGTGCGTGGTCTTGTTCCCTACCTCCTGCTTGGTCTTGTTGCACGTGAAACCATGGAGTGCCTCCCTGCTGCCCAGATTATTGATGGCATCAGAAACTGACCAGATGTTATCCGACTACAAAGTGCAATAAACAAAGAAAACTCTAAATTACTCCAGTTGAAAAAAAACAAGTAACAAGAGAAAATTAAAACTGATTTGTGTTCCTCTTAGGTCTTAAATCTATTGAGAAAAAAAGTGATAACTAGAATGACAGAAATAAAACATCTACATCAAAATTACAGTGGATCATGAACATTAACCCTAACCTTACCGAATCCATCAAAATCCATCTCCCCATTTTGGGGGATTTTGTCATATAAGCCATGTGTACCAAGTCCACCAAAATCCACCAGCATCGGTGGTGGATTTCAACGGATTTGATCCTGAAGCATTATTTGAAGCAGAGTCAACAAATGCAATGGAAGTCTTCATTATTGTCACAAAATGATAAAATTTAATAATTCAAAGCAATATTATTGCAAAATATGAAAACTAACTGTTTCCAAGAAACGCATGAGTTACAAAAACCAAAATTCACTGAATGTATAGTACCCAGACACCTACCTGAATGTCCAGCTGCAATGTGAAGAACGGCTGGAGGGTGGCAGACTCTTTGGATCCCTGTTGATGGAGAGCCGACCTCATTTGACCTCCGAAGATGTCGTACAACGGCGAACGATTGAAGTAAGCCTGAAAAGATCAGAATAGAAACGAGTCTGACTGCTTAATGGAGTCTATGGGTGAATTGTAGAGGGCGCTATTTACTTTGAGATCTAAATTGGGGAATGGACCTTCCCGCCTGTCAAAGTACATTGACCAATTAGATAATGACTTTTGGTCAGGTGACCACAGTAGCTCATTCAAACTCAGTCACAACTTCTGTGAGAAACGATCACAAACCAAAGGTGGGCGGGGCCTTTGGCTGAATTCGGAACAAGTCCTTGAAGGACCATCGCAAGTCCTCCAGTCCCAATTCAACTCACAAGCTATTCAAATGAGCTTTGACACAGGCATTGCTTTGCTAGTGTTCATCCACTGTTACCTGTGACTGGACTTGTGATTAACTTGGGACTAGACTTATGAATGGACATGTGATTAACCCTATCCCCCTAGGCCCTGTTGGCTAGGAACCATCCTCCAAAATCCCCCAAATGCCACCATGTCAAAAT
Organism: Patiria pectinifera; assembly: GCA_029964075.1. Lineage (NCBI taxonomy): Eukaryota > Metazoa > Echinodermata > Asteroidea > Valvatida > Asterinidae > Patiria > Patiria pectinifera. Next base: position 22,841,476 of record CM057141.1, on the reverse strand, counting down.
TGGATTCAGCCTCAATCCCCCAAAACCTTGAATTTGTTCAGTGGAGGGGTGACCACTGCCTCAATCCTTCCAAATCCTCCTACAATAATGAGGCAGCGCCGATGACATCCAGAAGCAGTGCGGCTGATATCGAGCATAATGCAGGGCTCCATTATACATGGCTGAACATAACAGTACTGGGTACAGCCTACGAGCTCGACACAGTGCATCCTCCAAAATCAACTGACACTTTTCTGCCATTCAGCCTCAATCCTCCAAAACCACCTGTAGGATTTTGGAGGATTGAGGAGGGTTAGGGTTAACATGTGACTGGACTTTACGCTTGACAAAATGTTGATGGGCTTGTGTTGGACTCGACTACATCTCTGATCCGGAGCAGTCCGTTCTTCACCTTCGCCATGTGATGCTTGTTGCTTATGACTGATGCATATTACTTATGGCATAGTGCGTAACACCATTATTATAAGCGGCTTCCTTACCGATCGCGTGATACTGCTCTTGTTCCGTGGCCCGACCTGCTCCCACTCATCATCAGCGTCATCCTCCTCCTCATCATCTGTCTTAGTGTGGTTAGCGACAGGCAGACCGTTAGTCTTGGCATTCAAGGAACTGCTGGCATCTCCTGAAGACACAAAGTTGAGAACAATGAAATGATGATGTAATTCAAATCCAAAATGAGAATTAAATACAAAGAAATTAAAATCCATTACATTAGAGTAGTAGGAAATGACAACAAGATGGTTCTAAAACCATGCGTCTCGCCTGCTTTCGCGATTATCTTTAACCCTAACAGAACTCAACCCATCAAACCCCAACGGCATGTTTTGTCGGAATATGTCAGGATTATAGGTACAGTACCCCTAAACTGACAGTCTTCTACATTTTCCCATATGGTGTTGGAATTTGCCCGGATGGGTATGGTTCCTAGTAAATCATGCTACAGAGTTAGCGTTAAAGAGTGACTAATCAGTATGAAGGTTTCCATGTTGCATCCATGACCCAAGTTTGGTTCCCATTGGACTTTAGCTTTTCAAATGAGACCAATTTTACATTTTCAGCCTATTTTATAACTTGACCTCAGATGACCTTTGACCTTGGTATGTGACCTTTGACATCAGTATCATATGAAGGTTGCCATGTTGCATCTATGACCCAAGTTTGGTTCCAATTGGGCTTCAACTTTTCAAATGAGATCAATTTTACATGTTCAGCCTAATGACGATGTTGAAGTCAAGGCCATCAAAAGTCCAGTCACAAAAAAAAACCAAGTCCATTCACAAGTCCAGTCACAAGTAACAGGAGATGAACAATAACAAAGGAATGTCTTTGTCACAGTTCATTTCTGTCTCGACTTGAAACTGGAGGACTTAAGAGTTTGCGAGTTAGCCACGCCCCTTAGACAACCCTATGGAATTTTTGTACGCTAAGTTTTGTTTGTCTCAGATGTTGCGCGTTCCGCGTCCATTTGTATATCATGTAATTGGACAATATTTCACAAGCTGCGTTGACGCGATTCTACCGCAATTCTACCGTGATAGGTCAATACTTCTGCTTACCGTATTTTGACGGTGCGTAGTATTTCATGAGTGCCAGCATTTCCTCATGTAGACCGTTCAAGAGACAGCCAAGAAATTCCTCCGCATCCTCCTGATGTCCTTGCTATATAAAAGAAGCATGTTGAGACCAGTCTTATTCATTGAGAGTGCGGGAAATGTACACAGGCGCAAGTGTGAGTTTGGGCAAGTCCAACACTTAAGGTTCTATGAGTGTGACATTTCAGGGCCTGTTATTATAGCTTTGCTAAACATGGAATTCTGTGCTTGTGATGTTCTTACGTCGTCCGTCCAGAAATTCTGCACCTAACTGTTCAGCACAGAAGCCTTGGGTACATGTTGTGGGCAATGCACAAACAACAATTCTTTGCTAAATTTTTGGCAAAGATGGCACAATCATGAAATCACGTAATAAAGTCAATGACACTTGATAATTGTGGTAACTTGTCTTGCCCAAGGACATAAAACACTTGTCTGTTACCTTGACAGACATGGAGGTGTTAGCCACAGCCATTATCTGATAAACTCCGCCAGGCTCAAAGGTTGTTCACTTACCTTGACAGACATGGAGGTGTTAGCCACAATCATGGGCAAGTTCGCGCAAGGACTATAGTTAACCATTGGTCGACTAACGCTTGCCTGAACTCTCTCTAGTCGACGATGGTTAACTACGCTAGTCCACTATTTGGAACCAACCTACTGGGGCTGGTTGCATCACTGGTAACCATAGCCGAGAGCGTTCATAACGTACAGCAGGGAACCAGGATCCAGAAGTTTTACTATGACATTTTGACCAGCGTTCGACTAGAGACGTTCGCACTTTGCTATTAGTGCGCAGGCGTAAGGTACGTCACAAATCAACCCATAGTCGACTAATGGTCCTTGCCCGAACTTGGCCCATCATTTGATATACCCCACTAGGCTCAAAGGCTGTTTACTTACCTTGACAGACATGGAGGTATTAGCCACAGCCATTATCTGATAAACTCCGCCAGGCTCAAAGGCTGTTCACTTACCTTGACAGACATGGAGGTGTTAGCCACAGCCATCATTTGATAAACTACGCGAGGCTCAAAGGCTGTCCCTGATTTGATGTCTACACTTCCCTTCTTGGGTATGGTGCGGCCGCTCTGCTCGGAAAACTGGCTAACCAGCTCAACCCTGGAAAACAAACGATTGAAGATCAAAAGTTTCAGGAGAATTTTTGAAGGAATGCAATAGGGCTCGCTCAATGACGGCCATCTCTGTAGGAGAACTGCACCTGCGTATTTTACGCAATCATTATCAAGCACGCATTGCGCAGTGTTGAAAATGTTCCAAACATGCGCGCTTGTTGCTCGACAAGCGTTCGAAATACGATGCACGTTAGGCAAGTTGACGCTCAAAATGCCGATGCACGTGGCTGGTCTGTAGGAAATGACGTCATTTGAAAGAGACCTATTGTCCAAAGAATTGTACAATTTTTTTTTTCAGGAGAGAACTTAGCATTGAAAAATTTCAACTTTTAACCCAACTTCATATGTTTAAGAAAATTATCCTAAACGAACGACAAATAAGGAATATCAGAACATCAAATAGATATTGGTGTTGTGTGATTATGAATTGAGCCCATAAAATGTTCCTTCTTCCAAACTGTCGACAGTAGCCTGAAGGTCCAGGCGAGTGCTTGAATGAAGTAACTTACATGGCATCCATCATGGGAGTTGAACTTGGCCCTCGTTGCATAGGAAAGAATGGCACAAATTTCATCAGATGATAGAATGGTGGACAGGCTAGCAAGGCTTGTAAGATCTGAAGCTCCAAGGTTAAGGTTCATACTTAAATACATTCTCATTTTCGTTACAATCATGTACATGTATATTTATTTGGGGGGGGGGAAACAAACATTGTACATGAATATAGGGAATACCCCATAAGCAATGAAAATAAAATTGAAACTACACAAAGAGTGAGAAATGAAAAATATGACCAAAAACAGAACCGTGCGCCTATATAAATAGACCAAAATGTACATAGTTTATAGACCAACATGTTATCCCACAGCACATTCAAAGTAACTGTAAAGCAAAAGTAAACATTAGTAGGTTTTTGTATGAGTTGTTAATAATCAGTCACAGTAGTCAAAACTTTACAGAATAAAATTGTAGTTTTTGCAGACACCAAGTTTGTTTGTTTGGGTTTTTTTTGGGGGGGTGAGTGGGGGTGGATTGATGAAGGGGGACTAAGATTCGATTGCGTAAAAGGATACACTATTGACGTAGCACCAGTTGCCGATGTTCTTCAAGCCTCTTGGCAAGATGTACATAGCACGGTGATTCAGGGCCACACGGCTCAGGACTCCTGCGGATCAGATTTCGAAAATACGCGAAGTTAAGCAAAACTCATCACAGAAATAAGATTTATTGAAGAACCGGTGATTATTTTCCCCAAGACTCAATGTAGGATTCTTTGAAGGTCTCACCATAGTTAGCTTTATCAGAATCATTAAGTTCAGACCAGAGTCATTTGTCAACCGTAAGATTAAGTCGGGTGAAGAGATGAAACCAATGAAAATGTTGATATTTTGACAGTGTTAAAATAAGCCCAGGATTGATTTGTCGAATTGGACCAGTTTAGCACATTACTTATACTCAGAGACTCAGTCAGTTAGTCAGTGTCTCTTTCAGTCAGTCATTCGGTCTGTCAAAGGACAATAGGCTAGCTCGAGGGTCCAGCAATATACCTGTGTCTCAGACAGCACCTTACCTCCCAATTCTTTAGCCCTCGGATCTTTTTCTGTTGACACTGGTGTCTTATCATCAGTGTCGGACTGTACTGCTACTTTGGTTTCGACATGAGGCGATTCTGATGAATCAGGAGATGCAATGGTGGTAGGCAGGGCTTGAGCCGTTGAGGCACGGGATTTGAAGAGGCCTGCCCAACTTGTTGGCTTGGGTGCAGCTGGTGGTGAGGCAACCGTTGGAGTCTTGGCTCCTTCTTCTGGTTTCGGAGTTTGAGCTTCTTCGGTCGGAGCTGGAGTAACAGCAGCGACACTGACTTCGGGTTGGCACTCTTTAGGACTCGGTTGTTGTGCGTTGCTCACTACAGGTTCCTCTTTGGGTTTTGAGACACTCATGTTTGTTTTTTCCTGTTTGGACTCTTTGACAGTACTGGATTCGGTTGATCGACTCTGTGATGTACACTCTGCCTCTGTGGGTAAACTGGCTCCCAATCCAAAGGACAAGCCGTAAGGATTGACGGTTTCCTCCTTGGGACTCGCCTTAGTTCTTGGATATTCCACAACTTGTTGCTTCACTTTGGCGGGCACGGTTTGGGTTGGTATTGCACTAGGTTCCGTCGCTGGCGTGGGCTTCTGTGGCACCTGGAGTTGTGAGTCGACAGATTTTGGCATTTGTGCATCAGAGGGGTCATTACAGACCATGTTTTGCTTCTCTTCGTTTGTACGGCCTGCAATGGGACTAGTTCTTTCTGGTGCATGGTGTGTGAACAATTCTGTATCTTTCTTATCAGGGGAGGGAGAGTTCAACTGTTGTACGTGTTGGTTTTGGAAGGGTTGGGCTCCATCCTTGGCAGTTATGTCCAAGTTGACTTGCATGTCTCCCAGTTCAATCCCACTTCTGACACCACTAGCTGCTTCGCTGGAAGCCCCACTGCTACTCCCACTGCTCTCATTGTCAGCATAGTAGGCAGTCTCTGTTCTCCCGTACTGCTTGGGATCATCATAGTAGTTAACGTAATAACTAGGATCACGCTTCTTTTTGTTCCGCCTTTTTTTGTCAGACAAATCGGTAGTTTGTCCATCAGAGCTGCGGGATGCTTCATCGGGCATTATCTGACCACCGGAAGCCTCGGAAGGATGTTGTGCTGCCTGGGTCGCTAGTTGTGGCTGTTGATGAGTAGAGTAATGGCCCTGCATTAGCAAGTGCTGTGTTTGGGCCACTAATTGTGCATACATTTCCTGGTGCGGTTGTGCTGCCATGCCTAGGAGTCCTGGTGGTATAATGGGAGAGTAGCCATGTATGGCCTGGGTAGACGTGACTGGAGGTGGGGCTTGAGTACTGCTAGGCTGTTGTTGTTGTTGTTGTTGTTGCTGCTGTTCATGTTGTTGTTGTTGTTGTTGTTGTTGTTGCTGCTGTTCATGTTGTTGTTGTTGTTGTTGTTGTTGTTGCTGCTGCTGCTGCTGCTGTTCATGTTGTTGTTGTTGTTGCTGCTGATGTTGTTGTTGTTGCTGCTGATGTTCATGTTGATACTGCATCATCTGCTGTTGTTGGAAAAGCTGCTGTTGCATCTGTTGTTGCTGTAGTTGCATCTGCTGATGCTGTTGCTGCAGATGTAAGTTAAGCTGCTGCTGCTGCTGCAACATCTGCTGTTGCTCCTGCTGTTGCTCCTGCTGCTGCTGCTGTTGTTGCTGAGAGAACCCTGGCACTGGGACATCCAAGCTTGCATCTGCAGCAACGTTGTCTAAACAAAAGAATAAGACAGGGTGAATCTTTGAACAATCATCAAAGTAAGTTACCACAGATTTTTTTAACTTGGATGTTTGACTTTTTTCTTACTATGATTTCTTTTTTTTTGGTTTTGATGTCTTACCTTGCATTGACTTTGCAACTGAATCTTGTATGTAATCATCTTCATTCCATGGCAGCTGAGGAGGGAAAAAATACCTATAATTAGAATTTTTTTTTCTTTAACTCGATTTTTCGTCTGCCGGGCTTAGCTCAATTAAACCATCCAAAAATCAGTTGGTTTTTTTTTAATTGTACATTTTCCAATTTTTTAAATTTCAGACAATCATTATCTGAGATTCTCACCTCTAAGTAGCTATTATGTAAAGGCTTCTTGAGGGTGCCAAACAGATTCTCATACTCCTCCGCTTCGATATCTTGGAAGTCCCCAAAACTTATTCCCTGTTCGTGAGAAAAAATTTAAATAGTCAGCTTTGAATCCGATGTTGAGACCTGAGATTTAACCTACAAAGATACGCCTTCGATCATGTGCTAACGGTTATTAAATTAAAATTTATCTTGGCCCTTGTGCTTGTATTTTTGACACAGTGGCTATCTTAACTAAAGCAGTAACACATTTTTCAATGGCTTTTAAATAATATGGAATTGCCACATAACATTGCGTATGTATGTGGATTATGGGGTTTTACATTCCTTCAGCGATTGAAACGCTTCGGTAGTTCACTACAAGAGATGTGCATTTTGAGTGCCGAAAGTACAGGGTTCGACATGTTCGAATCTTAGTGTGAACTTAATTTAGTTTCTCCTAAAAATGTTACTTTTTAATGTCTAAATAAAAAATTTATATCCTATCTTTCAAGTAGATTATTTTTATCTCAGACTCAGTCAGTCATGCTCATTTTTGCGTAGGAATGGAATTTATTAAAAAGTGAAGTGAAGTCGGAGAATCATTTGGTTGCCAAGTGACATGAATGAAGCATGCCATGCATGTGCAACAGTTGATTTCTGCACTAATTTTCCTCTTATCCTGTTTTCTATTTTGGCGTAATTGCAGAATACCCCGCCACTCGGAAATACACCCCTAAAATCTCTGGCTACGCGGTTGGAATCGCTGGAAAAGAAACAATTCAATTCCATCGCCAGCTACGCGGATACTGAGTGGGGGTCCATTATTTGAGAACGAAGCAACACAAAAGGAATGGGAGTTGCTGAAAAAATTGTAAGTCCAAACCAACCACCCTGTTGCCGGCTATGCGGATACGGAGTGGGAGTCCCCTTAATATGCTTAAGAACAAAGCAACACAAAAGGAATGGGAGTTGCTGAAAAAATTCCAAGTCCAAACAAATTACCCTGTTGCCGGCTACGTGGATACGGACTGGGAGTGCAGTGGAGCATGACGCATATACTCCTAGAACTATGAGGATTCTGTCTGTTTTTAGGCCAAAATGATGAAAATATGCCCTTCCGGTACAAGCGAAATGATAGTATGTGCATGCGTACAAGTGCATGTACTGCACTTCGCTGCGCGCTCCGAGCGAACCGAAAATCATCGCTCGATCATATGCGTGCACGTTTCAAGTGTCAGGTTGGCTCAGTGCGGAAAGGGCATATTTTTCATCATTTTAGGCTAAAAACAGACAGAATCCACCGATGTTTGTTTGGTGCACATAACGTGAGTATGTCATGAGGTATTGTACGGAGTTTAGGGGCAAACTGTGCAGCGGTTCTGTGGGAAATGGCTTATTTGGAATGGACGTTTTTGTACTTAATTAGTGTTTTGTGTTGACAGCAATTTTGCGGGCTTCTGACTCTATGAGGCTCCGCTCACGCGGAGCCTCATAGTTCTAGGAGTAGTTGCCGGCTACGTGGATACGGACTGGGAGTGCAGTGGAGCATGACGCATAGTCATACAAGTAACGCTGAGAAGGTTTATTGAGGGCAATCAACCGTGACTCCGTAGCCGGCTACGAACTTCGAAGTACAACTAAGGTGGATAGATTTAGTGGCGGGGTGTTCTGCAATTGTGCCCCTATTTTATTTATTTATTTTTTACAAAACTAGGCCTAGGCCTACTAACATGACTAATCAGCAGGACATGAATATATCAACTGTTCGTTTCAACTGTTATATATCAACTGTTCTCCCCGAAAAAAAATAGTAAAAAATTCTCTACGCCATATTCTTGGTCTGGTTTCCACCCAAGAGATTCCCTGCCGTTCGCATAATGCCTAGCCTGGATAGTCTGGAGTCCGCCACCACGAGCAGGATGACGGGCATTGCACCATCGTGCGATCGCGCGTGTTCGATATTTTTCACCTCAATCGTTAAATTTGACAAGACACCAAACCAGCCACACTCAATCTGATAAGCAACCAGAAAACGAACTTACATGGCTTGAAAGTGCCATCTTTGGCGCTGGCTGACCTGCTACGTTTACACGAAGTTTCGAACGGCCAAATCACGTTTCACAGCACTGAGTCGCCATCTTGGTAAAGGTTTTGGAACTCGGAAGGGAATGGGTACTTCGCATGCGCAGTGACCTGTTATTTGTAGCCTCTTACTCAAGCGTGCATATTGCAGCCCGCATAATCGTTTCGTTTTGCAGCGAGTCATGGTTGAGTGGTTCCTGAATGTGAGAACCGTGATTGGACGAAAGTTAAGTTCAGCCGGGTTGGAGGGGGCCTTACATCTTTATATAGTAATGACGATAAGAATTACTAAATATAATTACACGTTTCATTCAAATATAAATAATTTAATATTAATTGACACCTATTTCAAATAGTACATTGTATTTCAGTGTTGATCAACAAAATTTCAGATTTCGGAAAGAATGTAGTATCCAGACGCCACTTCAGAGGTTGTCTGGAAAATGTCTGGAAATGTCCCAGATGCACGTATATTCAACATTTCTGAGTTTTTAAAGCAGATGCTGCCCTCTTTTCTATTCGATTTGATATATAAAGATTATACCATTTCTGATTTTTCACGGAACACAAAGCCAGAACGCATTGCCAGGTTAAGTTATATAGCAAAGTAGGCCTATGTTGTATTTACTCTATAAACAAATTCTTTGTTTAAATCATCATCACATATATAAAGAATATATTACAAATTTATTTTATATACAAAATGATTTAGCGGTTAAAATTTTACTTCACACAACATTTAAGCAATGATAGATAATTTATAAAACCACATATCAGAATGTTATCTGAATAACTTGTAGTCAGATACTTAAATTGCATTTAAATTGACTTCAGAATAAATTTCAGAAAGTATGGTTAGATATTTTGGCACTTTCATAATACAGTCTAGAAAACCAAACGTTAGTGAAAATTTTTACTATACACATTATCAGAAAATACAGGTATTTCTCATTGTACAACACATTGTTTGAATCATACATTTTTATAAATCAGAATGACATCTAGACCTAGGTCTTTGGTAATTTTTGTAACTCAATGTTACTCAAAGAAGTATCCTAAATGTTCTTCATTATAGTCGTGTACACTTGGAGAGAAGGCTACAAAAATAAACGTCCTATAAACATGTACTTGTTACTGAGCAGTGTACATGTATGCATGTGGCAAGTTCTTGTAATTCACTGATATCTTTACATGCACAGTATCATAAATATTTGCAGTATTTTATCCATTCCACCACCGTAGTGAGTTTCATTTGATTTCATCATGGCTATATGTATAGCTGTATACTAACTTTATGACAAAATTAATTGAAATTTCAGAATATAGGATTCCTCCACGTAATTGTTTTATTATACTGGACATTTGCAACCAGTTAAGTCTCAATATCAACCATAACAGGTATTTAGTAATCGTCTGTTTACAAATTAAATTGTTGAGGAAGCCACGAACTGTGGAAAAAAATTGCAATCCCTCAGATTTCTTTAGAGTTTAATCTCATTAAATAGCCAGGATAAATTGCGGACAACTTTATCGACAACAGGCCCATTCTACCTGGTTTTAGTTGCACAGTCTGTGATCAATGCTTATAACTAAGTTTCTTAATCTTAGGCCTGTATATACTTATGTATGTAGTCTGAAACTTTGGGACTCTCAATACTGTGTACGAGAGTTCCGGTATTGAAAAGGTGTAAAACAAGAAAATAGACTGGCACCTGAAACAACCAGTCAAACAACCCTTCAGTACTGCATCAATCAACTGTGCCGAAAGAAACATCTGGCATATATCTGGTACTGATCTCTATTTCTACACATTTGTCCATAATCTGCCACCAGACTAATGGCGAGGTGTAAGCCTTTTCAAACAGTTGGCATGGTTGGACCATGGTGGGACATGTACCAGTCTAGTCTTTAAATCACTTGACTTCCCTCTCATGTGCCAAAAATTGACCCCCTAAAAAATCTTCTTTAATAATTGAATTGAGACTTCAAACTTAGGCCCAAAAAAAATAAGTCTCCGGTTTCTGGTATGGAGCTTGTCCAAAAAGTGGTGCGGCGACGCGGCTTTTATTTTTAAACCTGACTTTTTTGCTTCAAATGTCGGCTGATGACTGCAAATGGTGCCGGACTAAACTTAGTGCAAATATATGGGAGTCCAGAGAGGCCACATAAAGCTTATTCTCGATCATAACCCCATCTAAAAACACGTTAAAATTGTGCAGTAGCAGGATTCCAGTCAAACCAGTGAGCATGGGCGTTGGCAGGATTTTTTCTAGGGGGGGGGGGGGGAAAATTTTTTTTTGCCAAAAAAATGCTTTTATTTCTCAACACATTCTCGATTTATCAGTTTTAGAGGGGACATTTGCCCCCCCCAACTCATTAAATTTACACCACACCACTTTCTCGCGCCTACGCTTTTAAAGGGACATAGATGTGAAAAAAAAAAAAAAAAAAACATTCTAAAGAAAAAAAAAAAAAAACGAAAAAAAAAACGAAAAAACTGAAATCAACCTGAAAAATCGAAATTTCGAACGAAAAAAATTCGAAAACGAAAAAAAAAAAAATTCGAACTAATCTGAAAAAAGTGCGTTCGAACGAAAAAAAAAAAAATCTGCGTTCAAAAAAAAAATCGAAAAAAAAAAAAATTCGAACGAAATCGAACGAAAAAATCAAAAATTTCGAAAAAAATCTGCGTTCGAACGAAAAAAAATCGAAAAAAATCTGAAAAAAAGCGAAAAAATCGAAAAAAAAAAAAATCTCGAACGAAAAAAAAAAAAAATCTCGAACGAAAATAAGAATCGAACGATGAAAAAAAAGTTGTATTTTTAGGCTGTCTTTATGCGCTAGCCTTACAGTTTCGCAAATAAAGAAAAGCCTTTGAACCTTACAATAAAGAAAGAAAAATTCGGTGACTTTAAAAGTAAGAAATTGGTGGTGGTTTTTGACTTTTGTGAAGTTTGGTATTGACATTGCTTTTTAACCTTTTTAAAAGTGTTTTGTGGTTGTTTACTTTAAAGTACTCTTGTTTAATAAAAGGGTTTGGGACTCTGCTTAACTGGAAAGGCAGGACATATTGTGGACTCAAATCAGCACAGAAGGAAGGAGAAAGCTATTGTGGTGCCAAATGGGAGATCGAACTAAACATGGGAGAAAAAGCACCTGTTCATCTAACTCGCAGGGGGCCAGACCAGGCTGTTGTTTTGAGGGGGGGGGGGCACTCCACAGGTTCTGGGGGGAGGGTGAATCAAGAGGGGGGAGGCCATAAATTTTTTTTTCACAGTTAACCAATTTTTTTTACCTGGAATTTTCCTTCTAAGATTCCTGGGTTTCAATTGCAAAGAGAACCTGATTTTTTTATCTTATCACATATTTGTTTCTTTATCTATCACATATTTGTTTCTTTCATTTCAATCAAGCACCATTTTCAATCTTACCAAACTAAATACATTATTCTGTGCCAAAACAAAACTACCAAAATACCTGTTTTTTTAAATACACAACATATTTTTGACACGATTTTGTTATATATATATATCCTTCACAATTTTTTTAAAAAATTTAGCAATTCTCAAATTAACTTTTAAATTAACCACGTCACCACAATGTCGTCTGTGTTTTCCGGCAGCCCAAGTACGTTTTTTTTCGAACGCAGATTTTTTTTTTTTCGTTTTTCAGTTTTTTTTTCGATTTCGTTCGAATTTTTTTTTTTTCGTTCGAACGCAGATTTTCGATTTCGTTCAGGAACGCAGATTTTCGCGCGATTCGTTCGAACGCAGATTTTTTTTTTTCGAACGCAATTTTTTTTTTTCGTTCGAACGAAGATTTTCGTTCGAAGCACGTTCCTGTTTTTTTCTTCTTTTTTCGTCGTTCGAACGAGTTTTCGTTCGATCGCAGATTTTTTCTTTCTTTTTTAATTTTTTTCTTTTTTTTGTTTTTAATTTTTTTCTTTTATCTCCCTTTTTTTTTTTTTTTTTTTTTTTTTTTTTTTTTTTTTTTTTCCTTTTTTTTTTTTTGCCAGTGAGTTTGGCGGTTTTGAGACATCATCTTTTATTGAAAAAAAAACTTTTTCATTTTGCCGACGCGCATGGCTACGGCGACGCGCGCACATACCAGAAACCGGAGCCTTTTTTTGGCCTTAGATAGCGGAATACTGCAGAGGACCTTGTCTTTGCTCTATGAACATTTTGGAGAATTTTGCTGGCTAATGTGAGTGGTGAACTGGTTTCGTTTGGCACGTTTTTCTCAGCACTCAAGGTCACAGTCAGATAGGCCTAATTACATAATCTGTCCATTCTTGGGTATTAATTATGGTGACTCCTTCATCCTCTTCACTCCACTTTTCATTTTCTGCAGCTCTGATAACTAGCGAGGCGAGGGGAGATTACCAGGGACGATATTTTTGTTCCTCAGGTAAGACGTGACTTGATCTGGAATCTTACGCAAGACTTCCTTGGCGAAACGCTCCTGCCTTATGGCATACACAATGTCACTGTATCCCCCCTCACACTGTTTGACAGGAACAAACTGTATGGAAGAGAATAGAAAGTTGTGAACTACTTTCGTTTGAATTGGATCCTCTAATTTTATTTTTGGATCCCGACCATTTTCAATTAAATTTTACATCTTTATAAGTGACCTTCACTAACAAAACAAGTCAAAGGTTGGACATTCTATAATACACTGTACAGGCAAAAAAAGGCCTACCGCTGTTGGTTTGACAATAACTTTTTATAGGTACCAGTATATAACTCGCGTAACAAGAAAACGATGTGGGAAATAAGTTTTAATATCCTGCATTTGTGCACTGAAGGAAAAACATTTTTGTGTGTGCCATTACATCATTAGGGTGTAAAGTAAAGTAAAGTAAAGTCTGTCGCGAGCCAATGTGGCTCATCAGGCCGGCGTTTATCTCCGGTTTCAGTAGCATGAAACGACTGAGAATATTTCTACTCCCCCTGGATGGGATGCTAGTCCATCGCAGGTTACGCCCCATTTATACTCCTGCGTGAAGAGGGGCAAATGGGGGTGAAGTGGCTCGCCCAAGGACACAATATATGACCAGCTGGATTCGAACCCCTGACCCTCTGATCATGAGTCACGAACCCTAACCACTAGGCCACACATTTACCCCCATATCATTAGGGTGTAAGTCATAATTAAGTTATATACAAATAATCATAAAATACCAAGAGGGATATATTTCGGTGACTCAAGTTACAGTTTGTCCACCCCTCTTTGGTACAAGTTAAACCACATAAGAAACTGATAATTGTTACTGCCAGCCAAGTCATTTAGTCACGGCTTTCATCGGCTACGGCTTGCAATCACACACGCTCCTATAGAGGCAGCTGAAGCCACTTCATACAGGTATGTTACTCTTAGCCGTAGCCACGCCATTTAGTCGCGGCCTCGGACTGACCTGTACAATGTCTCTCTCAGCAAAGCGCCCTCTTGAGGAAACTTGGACCTCCTCCCCAGCCAACTCTCCCATGCCTGTAACAAAATATGGACCAAACAAGTTAACGTGAACCTCAATTACTTCAATTATTTTGTCGAAATTAGTGTAGCTACATTGAAATAAATACACTTACTTGTGAATTTTCTGTTACCCACACCAACAATTATGATGGACATGGGAAGCTGTGCTGCCTGAAAAGAAATCAATAAAGTAGGTTTCTGAAAGACTATAGTGTCAGAAAGTGAAATGCTTTTGAAAATTACTTCTAGCGTAAATTTAAATATTTTGATAATCCACAGAATCTTGAGAGAGTAACAATTTACAGTTTAAGGTTCAGTAGTGTGTAGTTAACTTCACAAAAATTCGAATGTTGCCAAACTGCTTTAAAACCCTTTTCATTTTCATTTTGATTTTCATTCAAAAACTTTGGAAATTCGGATTGAAATGCCGAGACGCACATTGACAATGGCTTCCTTTGTGTTGTCCATGTCACAGACGCATCCATCGGTTATGATGAGCAGGATGAGGTACTCGGAACCATCTTGCTTGGCTTCGGCAAATCTAGGTGAATTAGGAAACAAAGTAAGGCCGACAGCACATTACACCTGTAATTCAGATGACTATTCCAGATTCAGGCTGGATCTCATTCATATCGGTCAAAAAGTCAAAACAAGTAAACAGTATATAGACGTCCAACGGTTTTGTTCAACAATTTTACTTTATTTTTTGTGAAACACACCTGTAATTATGTGCCTCTCGTGAGTAGTACTAAGAATCCTTATGGCGATTGGTGTGCGCGTGGCGGTATACTAGTGTCGCGCAGAACGCGGTGGAGTTGTTTTCAACTACTCGCGAGAAGCACTATAACATAGAGGGGTGTTTAAAAAGAATGGAGTAAATTGTTGCACACAATCGTTGAAAAATTTATATTTTTCGAATTGTTTTGACTGTTTGATCGAAAATATTCGTGAATGGGAATAAATATGAGCTTGGCTGGTATTAAACACATGTTTAAGACCGGTTTGGAGTCTGGACGCTGATAACGACCCTGGACTTCGGCTCGGGTCATTATCAGCGTCCAAACTCCAAGCCGGTCTAACATAGTGTTTAAAACCGGCCGATCACACATTTGTTCCCTTATCAAAGGCACGTAGGAACATTTGCAGTTACCGGAAACGTAAATACCCATTAAATAAGAAAATCTGTGCTCAAAGTGAAGATAGGACTGGCACCAAACCACTGTGAAATTATTCCGCCTGAAAATGGTATAATTTGGAAGAAAACAATCATTGAAGGCAGGCACTTTTTTATGTGTTAACAACGGAATCCGGTTACGAAACCAAAATTGAGCAAACTCTTTTTTTTATTTACTAAAAAAGACAGTATCCATGGAGTTGAAACTTCCACAGGTTGGTTGTTATGCATCCTTTTTTTGTGTGTGAAGATTTTGATGAAATAATGTTAAATGCAATCTCCCTGGTTGACATAATAGTCTTGCCGACTGTATTTCTCGTCTTCATGAGCCAGGCCAGTTATTAGGGTTATACAATCCCTGTTTCAACCTTGGTTTTCATGGGGGTTTAATCCATCCATGTGTGACCCGACTGTTCATAGTCTCTCCCCTCCCTGCTGTAATTGAACAATATCTGGATAGCCAGGTTGCATACCGATTTGCTACATTCGCATCTTCCACCAAAGCCACGTACCTATCGATCGCTCTCACCTCCGCACTTATTTGAAATTTTGTTCAATGATGAGTTATTCACCTGTCCCAGTTACTCCCACCATACTAAGCAGATATGTGACCTATTTAGCAGGTCATCTTCAGTATTCCTTTATCGCGCAGTACATTAGTATCCAAAGAATACTTCATCGTGACTGTGGCCTCCCTAACCCGCTAGAAAATAATTGGCATCTACAGACAATTTTGCTAGGAATAAAGAGAACTAAAGGCCACATCGTTCAACACAAAGAGCCCATCACCCCTACCATTCTCTTATCCCTAAGATCCTTGTTAGATTTGTCATCCCCCTTTGATGCTGCATTTTGGACAGCATGCTTAGTAGCCTTTTTTGGATTGTTACGCAAATCCAACTTCCTTACCCCTTCTGCTGGGTCTTTTGATGTTGAACGGCACCTTACCCAATCAGATTTTTCTGTACATCCTTGGGGTGTTCTGCTCAATATTCGATGGTCCAAAACCATCCAGTTCAAACAACGCCAATTGTCTGTCCCCTTGCCCTTCTTAAACGAGCATCCTCTCTGCCCAGTCACTGCCCCCATTGGATATTTTGTATTATGACCAGATGTACCCTGCAATAGCCCTGCCTTTATGATACCACTAAGTTCAGGTTACAAGCCTCTGACTCCCTCCCAGTTCCAAGCAACTCTTACCAAGCTGCTGACTAAATTAAAGCTCCCTCCATCACAGTTTGGCACTCACAGTTTTCGCGGAGGAGGGGCGACTTGGGCTTTGCAATCTGCCTTCCTTGTGAAATAGTCAAAATGATGGGGTACTGGAAATCTGAGGCATTCCAAGCATATATTACCCTCTCCCCCGAGCAAAGGTTACACAATTATTGACACAGCCGTTTGCAAATTGCCAAGAACTTAATCGGTTTTCAAATACTATTCAAACTGTACCTATACTACATGTACATGAATATACATTGTATCGTTCTACCAGTAAGTAACTTTTTTAATTTGTCGTCAACTATACCCACCATCTAGTTGTTTGGGATATACTTTTTGGAGGATTTTATTTTATTTCTTAGATGTAGTTACAATAAAGACTCGAGTATATGTGGTTTGGCCTTGTAGAATTTCTTAATTCAATTTGATCTGGCCTAGTAGCCTTAGAATAAATGATTCTCCATTAATGTACCCAAAACAGCTTGACTGTTTGTCTCCTTATTTTATGTGGTACATTAAATAATTAGAATTACGTTTTGAAGGCAAAACCGACATGAAATTACATCTCCCTGATGCAAAATTCCTTCTTCATATGAGAAACAAGCAGCTAGCTCCACTGTTTGATTCCGAATAACACAAGTCGACAAATTGGTGGGCTTTGAGCTAATTATTGAAGGCAGTTAGGCTTAATATCCGGGGAAAAATGACAAACCTTGCCACTCGGTTGATGATTGGTGCAAACTCTGTGGGGCCGTCTAGCCTCACCTTAGGTAACATCTCTTTGTACGCTGTTACTACGCCCTCTACGCCAACACACACGGGATCGTCTGGATTGCCGTTCTGATGAATAAAAATGAAATATTAAGTGTTACAACTGTCATTAAATCTAATCTTTAACTCATAGAACGCATAAGAATTTGTATAGCCAGAATACCATTGAGTATTCATTGTGGAGGTACAGGGAGAAAAATGCAGGATGGTTTTGAATAAAAACGTACTAACAAGTAAAGAGAGAGAAACTAATAACTGTTAGAATTACAAACACTGAGAATGTCGAGGAGAAATTGTGAGGAAAACTGATACTATTTTACCAAGGAGAACTCCTGCTGGACTAGAGAGCTGGGTGGGAGTCTAGCACCGAAGCCGAAGGCTGGGAAGGCTTTATCATGAGAATAGTCCTGAACGACCTCACCAACTGCCTGCAACACTCTCAAGTAAGAGTTAGGTTTAAATTCGATTTCATTGATGTAATGGAGAGATGAGCGCTGTTGAGGGTCACCTGAGGAAAATGAGGAACAAATTACAGGGTTGTAAACTCACATAGTAACACAAGGAATAAGACCAGTCCAGCTGGATCCGAAAGCTTGACAGCTGGTCAGCTGGCCAGTCAGTCAGTGACTAAGTCAGTGATTCAGTACGTCAGTCAGTGGACAATGGGATGGCCCTTCAGGTCTAGCAATTTATTAAAAAAAATCCCTGAAAAAGGCTTGAAATCAATTGTCGTCAATTCTGGAAAATGTGAATGTTAACAAGTTTCTACAAGTCCCGGAAATTGTTCAGCATTATAAAGTGATTAGCATATGAAGCCCAGGAAATGTTTAAACTTCAGCCTTATATATATAAAAGTGATTCTGAGGAAAATTTTATACACCTTTTGAATTTCTCATATTTGCCCAGGTGCAGCTAGCTATAGATGCACCCCCCCCCAAAAAAAGAAATAAAAATGACATCCATGGAAACGAGACAGCTAGACTTGCAGATCACTGGACAAGCACTTGAATCATGTTCTGGACTCAGACCACCGGACTAAGTGGTCAAGAGGGTAAGACTTTTTGTGAGAACTAAATGTGCCCTTCAGTGAATCCTCCGCCAATACAGACATACCATTGGAGGCAGTGAAATCGATAGCGACAGTGAAGGCGAGTTGGCAACCTCCCCGGATGTAATCCAAGAAAGAGTACTGAGCGTGAGGTTCAATCTTGCAGCTGAAGAGTGTGATCAGACCAGAATTACGGTAGGATTTCTTCTTGGCTTGCTTCTTGGGATGGATCAACTGGAGGGAAGAAGAAACAAGATTGTCATCAAATTGAAGAAACAAAATAAAATCTTAAATATCAAAAAAATATTGGTATAATGAACCGTCTAAAATATTATTACCTAGTAGCATATTACTAACCTTGTCAACTCATTTGTTTTATCGTATTTAAATTACTCAATTCTGACTTGGGGTAGTCCAACTCCTAAATGCAACAAACTGCTTACTCTACAGAAACGTGCAGTTCGAGTAATTTTTAAAACTGGCCAGTGTGAACACTCTGGGCCTCTTTTTGCAAATTTAAAATTGTTAAAATTTATTGACCTGTATCATCTCAACTTAGGAAAATTTATGTATAAATATATGAATCGTTCATTACCTGCTTGTTTTAATCCCCGTTTTACACTTACTTCAAACGTTCATTCCTATAATACCCGCAGCACTACTAGGAAAAATCTGTATGTTAATTATAATAGAACGACATTGTCCAAAAACAGTGTTGTCCAACATGGCACTTTATATTGGAATAGTCTGGATAACTCATTTAAATCATCACCCACTCTCTCTATTTTTGCTAGAAAACTGAAATTTTTTTTAATTGCATACTAAAACAGTGTAATAGGGATAATAATGGCCTTGATTACTGTCTTACACCGGTGTTTGTGCTCTGTCTTTCCATGTATGTCTTTCACTTGTCTGTCTGTCCATAGGCTGGGGAACAAAAGCTTATGCTTCACCCCGGACCTAGATGCTGCCATTTAGTTAATGTTCACCAGTGTAAATATATATGTATTGCCAATTTGAATATACAACATTATGTATCGTTCTTTATGCAGCATCGAAATAAATGTATGTTATCACATATACAAAAAAAACCCAAGGTATGTTCAAAAGGGTTGTTAGTAATGGTTACATTACTTGCCTCTGGATTGATGCATCCTATTTTGTTCTAAACTGGACTTACCGGATAAACATTAGACAGACCAGGCCCCTTTTCCAATTCAGTCACGCTGGTTTCAAACGCACCAATCAAATTGTGGCTGGAAAGACAAAAAAACCAAAAAGCAGATTACAAAATGAGTCATGAAAGTAAGACATGTTTGTGATTACACAAAACTCAGAGCTGGCCTATTGAGTTACATATCTCTTTAAAAAAGCTTCATGAACGGAATTCAAATTTCTTTCTATTTGAACTAGCCCTCTTGAAATCCTCTTGACATGTGATATCTTTACCCGAACCCTAGAAATCCCACCTCTTAAAGACTGACCAGTAGTTGGAATTGCCTCAAAATGAGTTCTCCAACTGACCTTAAAGGTATACAGGACATTTGCTTTTTGAGCTTTTTTTTAAATTAAACAACACAAACTTGTCAGCTCAGTGGATACTATACATTTTAAGAAAACAGAAAAAGGATTTTTTTCCCCCTTCTCGTTATCCGTTACTAATGCATGTAAAAAACTGTGCCCCGCGGGCACACTTTCTGAAAACCCCTTCAACAATAATTGGTTTTTGTTCCGAATGATATCATTTCAGGTGGAATAATTGTTCGTAGGGTATTTGGTACCAGTCCAATCTTCGCTTTTAGCAAGGATTTTCTCATGAAATCGGCAGGTACACTATGGGTACAGTAATTACAAATGTTCCCGTATATGTGCCTTACAAAATGTGACCTGTTCTGTCAAAAGCAGACGCTTCTGGGCAGAGGATGAAATTGAAATAGGGCCAAAAAACGCTGTGGGGGTGATTTTTATCGATTTTCAAATTTTTGCATATTTGTAATCCTGAACATGTCTAAAATATATTATAAAAGTTTGAAACTCTACATATACTTTTTTTGATGATTTTGATAAGGTATATGAGTTAAAGAAATAACTGTTTTGTGACGTTCGTGGCCACTTTCTCCGTTTTCTACTTTTCGACACAATGAACTTCAAAATAGCATAACTCTGCCCAGGAATGACCGGTTTCAAAAATTAAACCACCTATTAAAAGGAAAAAGAACATATGTTAACAATATGTATAAAAATATCATTTTCGACCTTATGCCCAGAAAAGTCTGATTTTGACAGAACGGGTCACAAATGATACATGTATAAATCTGAACTTCTAGCAAAGCATTTTGAAATTGGGACTAAATCTGGTGCAGAATCAAAACTCACAATGAGTCATACTCTCATGATTTTCGATTTATTCCCGTACATTGCGATGACTCGAAAAACTAACCTGCCATTTTGGTTCCAATCAAAGCACTCCACCTTGATCGTCCTGTGTTTGTCTGCGTTGCACAACGTTCTCAACATGATGTTACATGACTTCCATCGTGGATTGAGCGTTTTTTTGATGTACTCCGTCTTATGGCAGATTGTGAAGCTGAAAGGGAAGAAGACACAAAGTACAATACTAATAGATAGTGTAGGCGATATTTCACAAAATGTTACATGAAGAGGCATTTTCGAGTAGAGGTTGGTAACATAGCTATTTTACCTAATATTAGGGGGGGGGGGCTCGTGCATTATTTTCAATGGGGAGCCTCAATAAAATCGTACAATCAGGCACACTATAGTAACTACAAATGCACCCTTGTCACGACTATTTCTTTAGGGGGAGACCGTTTGCATGCACTTCACATTCCTTCTTTTTGCTAATGCAATTTTTTTTTGGGGGGGGGGGCTAGACAATTTTTTTTTGGGGGGGGGGAGGCTAAAGCCCCCCTAGGTTCCCCCCCCCCCCAAAAAAAAATTAAGTCCAGTGTACAAACAGATTCAAGTGTTTTGCACGTGTTTTAAAATCTTTTGAAAAAGGGGAAAAAGAACAGAAAATCCAGCAATTGTTTGTTGTTATCAAACCTTCCATCCTCGTTGCATCTGTGGAAGACTAAGAAGGGATCTGATTTGCTGATGAAACCTTTCTTGTCCAACTTGTCCCCTTTGAACTGCAACGTTATCAGATCCTAATGGAAGAAAAGCAAAGTGTCTTGATATTGAATAAAAGAAAACTGAATCAAGATGGATAGCTCAGCTCTTCGCCTTGGATTGTAATTGACCCAGAGTGCTCAGTTAATCTGTTAGCAGAAATCACAGATATTGAATTCTGGAGTCATTCTTACAGCAATTGCAAACCCTCTGGAAACTCACATCAAACTTGGACTGTTAATAGAAGTTCTATTTACATACTGTTTGCCTTCAGGAACCATCTCTTGTTATCATTAGGTTATAGTTTTTACTTGATATTATAAAAAGAAATCAGTCTATGAGACAGCCAGAACAAGAATCCAGTGTCGAGTCCATCCCAATCAATCACATGGCAAGACAATCACAAGTCTAAGCCCGGCAGTCAATCACAAGTTGATCACAAGTCAATTACAAGTCGATCTCAATAAGTCCTGTCATGAGTACATAAAAGGTCCATTCACAAGGCAGTTCACAAGTAACAGGGGAGGAAATATAACAAAGAAATGCCTTGGTCATAGTTTATCTGTGAATGTTGAACAGCTTGTGACAGTGAGAACCTTTGAAGCAGTGTTTCCACTTTTAAGAAAATTTCAATGTCCTAAGGAAATTTCTGAGGAAATGAAAAATTTAAGGAAATTTTAAGGAAATTCAAAATCTGAAGGACAATTCAAAGATATTTCAAAAATATTAAGAAATTACTTAAAAGATAATACTTTTATGCCAAACAAATACTAAGGCTATTTCGGGGCCCGGCTTTTGGGGCCGCGTCCTAAAGCATGGTGTGGCTGGCAGACGCGAAAGAGCCGATATCCGCACCATTATAGAAGAAACAAGACCCGCACGCACTCGGACAGCGTGTGCAGATGATGATGACACGCAGTTTAATAGCTTCGAAGATACTTTTTTTTGATGATGAGAAACTGAGAAACTAAACCTGTAAGAAATATCCATTTTTTTATCATTACCATGGTGACTTTTAATTTAAAATTATTTAAGGACAAAAATCAGGAAATTCCAAAAAAAGTCTAAGGAAATCGCAGGGAAAAACTATTCCAATCTAAGGAAATTCAAATTTGGAAAGTGGAAGCACTGTTTTGAAGGGCTTGACCAAAACACTGCAAATATCACACTAGCAGGAAAAAAGGCCTATTTCTGGAACATTTTCACAAAAATCAACGATAATTGGGAATAATCTCACCTGACAATCGCTCAGCTCTTCGCCTTGGATTGTAATTGACCCAGAGTCCTCAGTTGGTCTGTTAGCAGAAATCACAGATATTAAATTCTGGAGTCATTCTTACAGCAATTGCAAACCCTCTGGAAACTCACATCAAACTTGGACTGTTAATAGAAGTTCTATATACATACTGTTTGCCTTCAGGAACCATCTCTTGTTATCATTTTGATTAGGAATGAATTCACAAGATACCCTGTGGAACTTAAGCATGTACCACAAAGATGGCTGCAATGCAATGGGTCTATCCTGGAGACAACCAAACAAACTTGAGAAAATATATAGTGTGGTAAGGTATTCCACTGGTTGCACTTTTCGATTTGTAAAAAAGTATAAGAGAGAGTTAAGTATCTTTTTTATTGGTATAAATCAAACACAACTAACCTTAGAGGTTTTGTGAATTTACAACCTTTTGATCCCATGATCTCACCAAGAGTACAACCAGTATCGCTAATGCAATGCTGCAGAAGTAAAAATGAAACAAAAACAGTTTTGTAAATAAAACCTTAATTTAAGATTTTCTTGATACAGAATTACAAAATATGTAGTTACTGCAATTTCTTGACGTAGGATATTTGAAGGAGTATTAAGTATCACCAACGGTTTTGTTTTTAGTTGGAGCTTATCTAAACAAAGTGTGTGTGTGTCTTTTAATTTATTTATTTATTTATTATTAGTTACCATCCACGGAAGCAATGATTTATGCCAAATGCAGGTTTCTGAGTCGAGAAAAGCTTACATGTTTATCGAGGTTAGGGCTTGTGGAATCGTTATCGTACCTGAATAAAAATATATAAAAACAAGAATTCGGAAATTAATCACTTCAAATCAACGCTAGCATTTCTTTCTGCAATCAATAAAAAGGGCTAGCTAGTCTTAATTCCAGATGACACATTTTTTTTTTAATCCCTAGCATCTTGCCTGAGAGTTTTATCAAATTCTCACTTGTAGATGTAAAAAAAAATATCCTCCAAAAGTAGCTTTCAAGTATTAATCACAAATTGATTGGAATGAAAATGAAGTGAAATACCGTAATTTGAAATAACTGACTCTGTGTCTTGAGATGGAATAAGGGGGAGGGGCAGTGCAGTGCAGTGCAGCTGGGTAGTAGTTCTTGAAGGAAGCCCACGTAGTACCTTTTACTACACTATCGGTCAATTTCTGTTACGGTACATTATCGGTTAGTGATACAGTATCGGTCAATTTGTGTGACTATATTATTGGTTGGTGATACATTATCCGTTGGTTACTACATTATCAGTTGTAACACTATGCACTCGGTCATTGAATACTCTAGTCATCTTGTTTTGCAAAGATATCCAATGATGAATACACACCCCCACCTTCGCTCGCCAACTTCAGCAAAAGTTTCAGGAGGTACGTATACTTACAAGGTAAATCTGAGGAACTGTTTTTCCTCAAAGATGTAATCAATCACAAACTTCTTGACAAATTTCGGATTGAGATTGTTGCATATCACTTCTGTTCTTCCAAACTGCAAAAGAATGAAAGACCTATCATCGTAATATTTTCACTGTTCACAATAGCAATACGACAGGTAAACAGCTGCTTATTTTCAATTAACAGTAAACATAATTAATGTCAGAGTCTGCAAAAAATCATAAACCCTTGATTTAGCTGATTCTTTTTCATTTTTTAAAACTATATTCTATCTGTTCCATTTTATTTGCCATGCCATGCCGTCAAGAAATGTTCAAACCTGGGAAGAATGCCATGCAAGGCCTCCACTCAGACCTCCTGCACAATGTCTATGGGCATGACAGAAAAATGTTAAAGTATTATCAAAGATTTTTTTGCACTCCTAGAATACTGTTTCTTCATAAGATTTACAACTTTTGGTATTTTTCAGGTCATATTAAGGAATATGAGTGGAGGCCGTGTATGGAATTCTTTCCCCCACCTACCTCTCGATAAGGCCCTTCCTCTCCACTTGTGCGCATGACACAAACTGCAAGTAAAAACACACATTGAATCTATTGCACATGTAAATCAGAATTAGCTTTTAATCCAGCTATTATCCAGTTATGTTTCGGTGAATTCAATTCAAACATTCATAAATACATGATTGCCTTTATCTATGAACCACAAAACACTGCAGCTTGCTGCTCATGGAGTAACAAGCATATCAAGGGATCAAGTTACCATATAATGATCTGAAGAAATCATGGAAGAAACACTAAAACGAACAATGAATTAAATTACAATGAAATTAATACGCTTTTCAATGTTCACCCATCTCCCCCCCCCCCCCCTCAATCCCTTGTGTTGAGTTTTAGTTACATTTTTAAGGAACCTGGGTGGACTTTCACATGAAAAGTCACACCTTGGGTGGCAAGTGGTGTGATAATAGTTTCAATGAAATTAACAATTCCAACTTCGGAATATAGGGTTGTCTGGGTTGGGGAAAAGTGAGGTGGGTTGGGGATCGAAACAGTTGAAAATTATTTTTTAATTTACATGTAGGCCTATGTGTGCAAGCACAAAATATAGTATTTTCCAATACTCACAAGTATCCGACTTGGAAAATAGGCCCTTAGGCAAATTGCTGTAAACAAAAATCATTTAAATTTTCAGAGTCAATTAGCTAATTCATTACAAGAGTATAATTTACAATATTCAAGCTTATGTTTCACTCTCAAAAAACGTTTGACAAGTTTTGAGACTCTTCATAATTACCTCCGATTATTATTTTGTTTAAACAACTGCAATTGGACTTGAACAAGAAAACAATACCATTTCCATTACGATTTTTTGTTCTCGGAAATAAAACCAAACTTACCTGCAAGACACTGTTAACTCCACTTTCGTAGATACATCTTCACCGAGGAACATTGCCATTCTGGACTTAGTTCTGCAATTGAAGTTATTTTTGAAGAAAAAATATAAACTGAAAAAAAACTAACAAATTACTATGGGCCAGTTGGGCTACATTTTCCGACCCTTTCTCGAGCACTTCCTAAAAAATCTTTCAACAAAAAGCTAATCTTTTTTTTCTTCAACATGTTGTCTTTTTTTCAGGTGGCAGAAAAGCAGAAAAGTGCATTTCCACAAAACGTTCAATCGGCTTTTCTTCTTTTCGAATAGCAGAAAAGCAGCTGTTGTTCACTTTTCGTCCGCCAGGAAAAGGAAGAAAGGTAAAAATCTGCTTTTCTGGTAGCAGAAAAATAGAAAAGTACAAAAATGCATTTTTACAAAATTTGCAGGTAGCAGAAAAGTAAAAAAGTCGAAAAATGCATTGGAAATAAAAACAGTAGAATAGAGATTACCATAGGCTATAATCTTTCACTTTGATGGGCAGTGGCTTTCAGAAATACATGATGAGCTACGCGCACTTTGAAACAAGCTGCTCTGCTGTGGAATAATAATCCGCATAGGGCCTATATCAACTCCGTATTCGTATAGTCTGCACGGTCTGTGAATTAACAGCACACCGCTAATTCTCTTGCCATACGGTGTGAGTACACAGTTGTAGCCTACATGAACTTTGTCTCGTCTCCTTGCCTGTGCATGTTCGATCAATTATTTTTGAAGAGAGGTTCAAGGTACGCTGCAATGTAAATAAATTCGCTATCGCCGTGGTTTCCGAGGACTATAACATTAACCCGTGTAGTGAGGTCAAGTAAATATAAAACATGATGATAGGACCATGTCCATATTTTATATGTGCGTAGTTGGCGCGGCGTTGCGTTCCATAGATATTATTCTATATCTATGTGGCGTTCATGCTGAGGTCGACGGCTGTTTCTTTGTGGAATATTCTATGATGCTATCGGTGGAATAATTGATCGAATATATGCAATTAGCAATTTCCACCGAATGCATAGAGCAATACGTCTTTTTAAACATTCCCTTGCAATTTCGTGATAAAGAATTTTGATAAGGGAAAGTAGGAATTAATGCCTGTAGATAAATTCATATCCTTGTCCTGCTGGGTTCAATTTTCTATGTATTTTTAGTAGAGCGTTGATATAATATTATATCCACCCTCTTAATTCATAATAGATCGATCCATTAAAGTAACCCCGCCAGTACGCACGTTGGCAACCAACACACTAGAGACTGCTATATGCAGTGTGCGGCATATTGGTCAAAACACCAATGGGCGGGGCTATTGGATCGGTCTATTCACGCCCCTTCCCCTTTCCAAATTAAAAGAACGTCCTGGACTTCGCTCGTACCCCCTCGCAAGGGCGCGCGGGGGTATTCACAGTTCATAAAGCCGTAAGGTCCAGTCATAGAGCTATAATTTAATATAGCTCTATGCAGGGGCGTCACTCGCTTCTCAAAAGTGGAGGGGGGGGGGACATACCTTGATCAGAACTGATGTGAGCGCCTGGCGCCTGGCGCCTGGCGCCTGGCGCCAACGGCGTGGGCCCCGATTCTAGATGGCTTAAAGGTCCCGATTCTAGATGCTCTGTGGTGTGATCTGAAGCAATTTCGTACCACTTTCCTCCATGCTTTAACTAATATTGTCTTATATTAGCAAAAGATAATTATTTGAACATCGTTTTCGAGGTTGGAGTCATTGAATCAGCTATCGGTATTCTGAGCTATAGGCGTGGGGTTCGGGGCCCGCTTAAGGGCCCCGGGAAAAAAATGGATTCTCGATGCTCTGTGGTGCGGATCTGAGGCAATTTCTGACCACTTTAATCATTTTTTTCTAAGCAAAGATACATTGAAGTACATAGTAGGGCCCTGTAAATGAGACACGAGTTTAAAAATCTGGGGGGGGGGGGGACATTTGATATTGTGTCCCCCACCCTTCACAAATGGGGGGGGGGGGGGACATGTCCAACTGTCCCCCCATGATTGACGCCCATGGCTCTATGGGTCCAGTCCATCCAGCTGACTATACCTTACGCGCACTTCCCAAAATTGTTTAAAATGCTCACAACTCCCTAAGGTGATCAAGACACGCATCAAATTAAAGCTCATTTCATCATCTTTCATTTTCCGTTTCATTTTGGGGGTTTTGATGACTTTTGGGAGAAAATTCCATCCAAAGATGATCACCCCTAAAACAGTCTTGAAGCCCATCGCCATACGCGCGCCCCATTGCAAAATAGACCCATATTTTAGGGCCTAATTTCATCCAAATTTCACAGAAATACGAGCTTGCAGTCCTCTGCACGGCTTCCAACCTTATTTTTTACAAATCATATTCACGGCCTTCAAAATGCTCTTATACCGGAGAAGGAAAGATTTCCATATAAAAAGTTCACTAATTTTCCTCTGTATTGACTAACAAGCCCCCAGTTAGCAATTTCATGTCATCAAAGTCAATTTGAGCAGTGAGAAAATACAAGCTAATTCTTAGAAAACATTTTCAGTCCACTCATATAGGGTTTGTACACAGGGTGTTGAGTGAACTTCTTATATGGAAATCTTTCCCCGGAGAATTTGAGGACAGGTTTGGCCGGCGTATGTAACTAGGCGATTTCGGACCGATTTACTGGCCTGCAGCCCGAAGGGAATTGATTAAGGGATAGAATCTGTACGTCAACTTCACTGGCTCCTCTTATGTGTCATTATTTTAAAAAATACTTTAAAAGACACTTCTTTGGCAAGCTGCAAATTTCGGCAGGATTTTTTTTTGGTGGGGCCGGGGGCACGGGGGGGGGGGGCACTGGGAATTTGTGAAGCACGTACGTGCCCCCCTACCCCTTCCCCGGCCAGGGCAAAGGATGACTAATAGAATACCAAAATTTCTTATCACGGCATTGTCCTGGATTTTTAAAGATCTATATGACTAATATTGGATCATATGGAAAGTTCCACCTATGGCATCATGGAATATTCCACAAAGAACCGGAAACAGCCGTCGATCTTTGACTTCGAGCGTTGGCGTCGATCGCGCACACGATGCAATATATTATTTTTATCAGCACCTTCCTGCGTGCTGCATTGCTAGGCTGCATGCATGCTACGCATACGTACGTCAGGGGTAAGTTTCATTTACAATACCTAATGACGCGTACCCTGAACCTCATTTCTAATAATAAATTCACAGGCAGGGAGACGAGGCAACTGAACAAAGTACAACTGATAAAACTTTAAAAAAAAAAAGCATATAAAATGTTTGGCAACAGTCAACGAGGACAACAGAACACTTTGATATCAGTGCTTGAGTTGTGTTTGAGTGATTTACGCAAATCTTCAGCGAAGCAGGTATTGTTTCCAAGTTGGTAGGCCCATGTTCTACGACTGTAGTGCATGCTAGTCCGAGTAACTAGGACTCTACAGATCGCTTTTTTATTACTAAGCGCATGCAAGGTACATCACATGTACAATGTATTTGATTGTTGTGCACCTGTTGTGCGTCTGAATGCTGTTTATATCCGCACGTGCAAGTTGGTTGGACCATGGACCCATTGTCATGTCTTCCAAATTATATACATGAACATTGCACATTTCAATGTAACGGCACAAATCCTTGGCTCTAAGCCTATATGACTAAATAATGACAATTTTTTTTGTACAAAAAAAAATTAATTTAAACAAAAAAGTATGAAATGGTCCTTTTTGGTCGTAATTTTTTTAATATTTAATTATGTAGGCCTATATGCCCATGCGGCATTCCCTATATTTTTTTGGAAAGCTGCAACCTGACGCTGCTTTTTTCTTCATATATATCATCTCAATGAAGGTTAGTCATTGCAAAAATGATGATAAGACATTTATCCGGGACTGAGAAACATTTCCAATTTTGTTAGGAAATACTTTTCTTGACTCTCCATAGACTTTGTACACAACCGCTGAAGTGGCGTCAGGTTGCAACATTCTTTCCTTTTTTTTCTGGGGCTGCTGTTAATGTTTTGAGACAAACTATTGTGGTTTAAAGGGAAAATACAACATTTGCAAATATCAAATAATAAAACTACCAAATCATTTTGAAATACCTTGCTGGACTGTTAGTGAATGACAGTGTAAAGCATCCTGTAAAATCATGGCACCTGGTATACTGTCATTTTCAAGAAAAGTGGTATTTTTGCATCAATGGCTTTTTTTCAAATACTGGCCCCAATTGACCATCACACTTGTTTGCAATCGATTACACACCTATGAATGGGTACAAGCCAGCTAGACTGGTTCCCTGACCTTACAATTCCCCAATGTATGTAAACTGCTCTGTTTCTTCTTATATGGAGTCAGGGAACCAGACTACAGGAAAATGATTGTTTTTCTTGGTTTTTATAGCATTTTTGAACCCAAAACCTCAAAAAAGTCAGTGTAACTATATTTGCTATATATTTCCAACCCCCAAATTCCATCCATTTCTGAAAATTACAGCAAAAGCAAAAAATATTCCCTTTAATGAACCACATAAAATAAGGAGACAAACAGTCAAGCTGTTTTGGGTACATTAATGGAGAACCATTTATTCCAAGGCTACTAGGCCAGACCAAATTGAATTAAGAAATTCTACAAGGCCAAACCACATACACTACATGTATAAAGTCTATATTGTAACTACATCTAAGAAATAAAAGAGAAATCCTCATGAATGAGATACAAAATTAGACAGTAAAAAGAAAACCTTTAGGCAAACTATTACATAATCTAATTAAAGGAGAGGGAGGGTGGGAAGAAAATTGTTGAAGTCAGTGCTGCTGCGGCTTGAATCAGAATGAAGCTGATCACACTTGCCTTCACCATATAAACCCATTTCATGACACATCTAGAGAAAATACTAATTATTTAACTGGTTGCTATGCAAAACCATCTGTTTCCATGACTCATGAGGGAGAGTACTTGGAAACAGGATGTGGGGGACCTCCCATGTGGGGGCCATTGACCAACACTGACCATGAGTTGTGGTAAGTGTTGATTGTGCATCAAATGTATACTGTCTCCTGTAGTTCAATAAAACAAAAATCATTCTTTAATTTTTCCCATAACGCTTTGTTCGATTTAAATTTTTATTTTTTTTATTTCATTTTGAGAAGCAAAATTCAATGTCCTGGACCATATTTATTGCCTGTAGTTATTTGCCATTTAAAAAAACAAAAACGTTTTCTTCCCCCCCCCAAAAATAATTACAATTTGCAGAACTAGACAACAATGGCCGTGCCAAGCGCTATTAATGTTGATATGTTGCCTGGCCAAGATGTACCTGCTACGAGGGTGGAGCTAACAGTTTCTTGCAGGTAGGTTGTAAAATTTATGATTTATCGTTCCGAAAAAAATTGTAATGGGAATGTTCCTGT
The DNA here is from genome assembly GCA_029964075.1 of Patiria pectinifera. Taxonomy (NCBI): domain Eukaryota; kingdom Metazoa; phylum Echinodermata; class Asteroidea; order Valvatida; family Asterinidae; genus Patiria; species Patiria pectinifera. The sequence continues at coordinate 22,810,711 of CM057141.1, read as the reverse complement.
TTTCTCGTAAAATTCCAATTGCAATTGTTTTTCCGAAACTTTTAATCATGGCACCTGGAACACAGTCATTTTCAAGAAAAGTGGTGTTTTCGTATCAATTTCCAACAATGGTCGGCCGACCAGCGTTGGAAAATTTCAAATGCTGGCCCCAATTAACCATTTTAGTTTGTTGTTTGCGATCGATTACGCACCTCTGAACGGGTTCAAGCCAGCTAGACTAGTTCCCTGACCTTACAATTCCCCAACGTCTATAAATTGCTCTGTTTCATTTTAAATGGAGTCAGGGAACCAGACACAGCAAAATGATTGTTTTTCTTGGTTTTTATAGCATCTACGAACCAAAAACGTCAAAAACGTCAGTGTAACAATATTTGCTATATATTTCCAACCCCCCAAATTAATGCGTTTCTGAAAATTACAGCAGATTCCCTTTAAATCCGAGATAATTATTATGAGTCAGGGAATTTTTATTTTGTCGGGGAATTTTAATTGTTTGGAAAGCGAAATGTAGGGCCTATACCCATGTAATTTAGTATATATTTTTTATTTTCAGAAATTTGCTGGATATGGACACATTTTCCAAGTCGGATCCTTGTGAGTATTGGAAAATTTTATATTCTGTGTTGTAATTGCACATGTAAATTATATTTTTTTTCTCAAGTTCTGTTTCTTCAAGCCCACCTCACTTTTCCCCAACCCAGACAACCCTACATTCCAAAATTGAAATGGTTAATTTCATTGAAAATAAATCCCACCCCAAACCACCCGAGGAGTGACTTTTCATATGTTCTGATATATGACCCAAAGTCCACGCAGATTCCTTAAAAATGTAACTATCACTCAACACAAGGGGTTGAGGTGGTAAAAGATGGGTGAAAATTGAAAAGCGAATTAATTTCATTGTAATTTCATTGTTCGTTTTAGTGTTTCTTTCATGATTTCTTCAGATCATTATATGGTAACTTGATCCCTTGATATGCTTGTTACTCGAATTGACAAGCAAGCTGCATGTTGTTTGGTGACTTTGGCCAACACTGACCATGTACTGATAACATCAATGAATCAGGCCCCCCCCCCAAAAAAATAGTTTAGCTTCCGATTAAATTACATTTGAAAATAGGGTTAGGTAGGAAACGTATTTTTTTGGGGGGCAAATTTTTTGTGTACGATTATGTGGAGGTGTCTACGTGTAGTCCAGGGTAAAAGGTAGTAATTGATGATTTTCAGGTTTTTCCCTCATTTTTCCCACAACAAAATTAGGGTAGGGGCTGTCAAAATATGGTAGGTAGGGAAACCGGAAGCACAACTATTTTTTTTTTTGGCTGAAAGGGTCCATGCAATGAATTTGTCCGAGGAACACATTGAAGTATGCAACTTGCTACTCCTCTTAAATGTATGAAAATTATCTGATATCCATTTTTGGTTGAGTTTATTGAAAAGTGCACTTCTTAAAAACATGGGCAATTCCACACCAAAGTGGACATGACACCAAAAAATTCAAATACATGTGACTTAAACAAATTTGGCATCAAATGAAAGCTAAAAGTCTATATTTTCAAGATTTGAAGTCGGAATTTAATTTTTTATACATTTCGGTACCAAAAACTAGGATTATGTAATAATCCTGTTTTAATCCTAAAAATGTGATTAATAGTGATATGAAAGTATTCTACCAATAGACACACAAAAATATGTACTAATGCCATCAGTTTCTGTCATGAGAAAGTATTGGTCTTGAAAAACCGACTAAAACTTGTTTTTAACATTTTGCATAATTTGTTTCGCTTCAGTGACTTCTAATATTTCAGCCTTCGAAAATGTCCTTCCGTTACCGAAAAAATATATATTTTTAATTTATTTTTAAAACTTGCAGTATGAATGCATTGAAAGTTATTGTGCAAAGCAAGTTTAGGTAGGCCTTCAATATGACATTATAACTGACACTGCTGTACTTCTCGTTTTTTAATTACAATTAATTAAATCACGTCCTTCCGTTACCAAATTGGTAACGGAAGGACGGTAACGGAAGGACAAATCGTATTTTTATCAAATGTTACGACATTTGCGCTCATGTTTGAAAAATGAAAATCACTGCAAATACATGCATGTATAATGAGCATTGAAAGGACATTCATGTGACCCACCTTCACAAAAGCGGGATAAGCAGGGCAAGGTGTTTATTACAATTTGAAGGCACAGGCATGTACAACATGTACAATGTACATACGTGTACATATATGCCGATGTACCAGTACTTGTACATGTATGGAGTTGTTGCAGAAAATCAAATCATAAAGTTGCTGCCATCAGCATTCATGGACAATCATGACAATAGAGAAAGATACAAATTCTGTGAAGCCATTCCAGAAGCAAATTCAGTCAAAAATGAGATGGCAGAAAGTACCGGTACTTTGGGACACTTTCATTCAATTTACATGTGTAAGACATGTGAGGTGCAGTCTTTGACAAATTATGCACAAGTTAACAACTTCAGTTTGGATGTTTATAAATTAATTGTTACTACTCTAAATCATTGTAATTTGATTTCAAACATTGACTTTAGAGTTCAATTGAAAGCAACACCTAACTGAAGCCATCAGTTCTACCGGTAGATGTTTTGACCTTAAATGTACATGTAGGCTGGTCGCCCCCCCCACCCTTTAGGTAAACCTTTGAACCTGCCGGTATTATTATTAAAAGTTGTTGGTGAACATGTAACCAATATACTCAAGAGTTCAAATACTGTGTATTTAAACTTTTAAGGATTGAGGTGATGGGTTTCAAGTCTATTTCTGAAGTATTCCTGTGTTCGTGAATTATGTGTTTTGGGTTGTTTTCGTTTTCTTTGTTATCATTAATTAGCAGGCTTCTATCTTTATCTCAATAGTTTCTTGGGTATAATTATTTATGCCACGTCTGCATATTGTTGATTTCACATTCAGTTACACATTTAAGCAATTTGTTTCACTTGTATAATTAGTGTAAATTCACATTTTGTTCATGCTATAATTGAGTAAACCATTTGTCCTTCCGTTACCGTCCTTCCGTTACCAAATTGTAATCTGCTTAAAACGTTGTAATTATATAACCGAAACACTTAAAGTCAAATGAAAGGCGGTATAGTATAGATAAAGCTTCAGGGATTCCATTTCCTACCTTTAAAATATAATTGCCCCATAAAATTCACAGAGTTTTTGCAAAACGCATGTTAGTTGGAAAACCCTTGTCCGTTTTACCGTCCTTCCGTTACCGACCTCATTAATATTCATAATTCATAAACGGGAGGCATTCATGCCCCCCAAAAGTGTGGAAAATGAAAGTAGCATTATAGCAATACAATTGTGACATTTGTTTGCTGTAACTATGAACAGTGTGTGTGATACACACATTTGAAATTTTGTTTAATGAGTGAAAACGTCCTTCCGTTACCGTGGAATTGCCCACATTAAACATTTTCCTTGCTTTTCCGGATAACTGTAGGCGCTGTTGCTGTGCTGTCATTTCAGGAAAACACTGTTCAGTTGAGGGGTTTTCTGTTCAAATTGCGAACCCAAAATTTGCTCATTGAAAACATTTGTGGGAAAGGTTTGCTCATCGGCTTACTGCCATTGACTGACACAACAACGAATTACCAAAGAAGAGACAATTTACGACTGCAAAATATGCAAAGCTCTAGTAACTATTTGTGCTGAAATAGCTGTAACATTGAGGTTTCTGCCCAGAACGACATCACAGTTTTGCTCATGAATATGGAAATTTGCATTAGCATAAAATCAATTCGCAACTTACAATCTCAAGAGTTCCATGGACGGGACACATCATGCGAAGTACGTACAACTTATTTTACTCTGAATGTACACAAAGCCATATAGCGTCTTTGTGTGAGCGTCAGGCGTCATCAGCACTGCGTTCGAATGTCTCTCAGTGGTCTCCCCCCAACTCTCTTCCTTATCGTTCCTTATCGTGTCTGTTTTTACTTTCAGTATGTGTCATGTTCACTCAAGAAGTGGGACAAAAAAGTTTTCGAGAGGTAAGTGTGAAAATGGTTTGCAAGGATATGGTCTAATAATTTCTTTTTCCATGATACAAAAGAATCAGCCAAATCAAGGGTTTATGATCATTGCAGACTCTGACATTAATCGATACATTTCATCAAAAGCAAGCAGCTGTTCACCTGTAGTATTGTTATAAACATTTGTAGCAACTCTACAAATATTGGTTTGATATTTCTTTCATTTTTTTTTTCAGTTTGGAAGAACAGAGGTGATCTGGAACAATCTCAATCCAAAATTTGTCAAGAAGTTTGTGATTGATTACTTCTTTGAGGAAAAGCAAATCCTCAAATTCGAGTTGTGAGTATACGCACCTCCTGATACTTTTTGCTAAAGTTGGTGGGCGAAGGTGAGGGTGTATTTATCACTGGATATGCAAAACGAGAAGACTAGAGAATTGAATGACCGACAGGCTAAACTGCTAGGACAAAAGTGATTAACCATGCCATGCAGTTTTGCCTATATTGGAATACAGTGTCTTGTCTTAATTAATGAGTACCCAAGAATATCAGAAAGGAGTGCTTGTTTCTGGCTGTACCTTACAAACTGCAAATTGTCCGGGCGTTATTCTTTCTTTGGAGCCGTATGAGCCCCAAATGAATTATTGAACGGCATTCTTCACCTCTACTTTAGAGCATGGAGCCTCTACGTAGGGTCGTAGTAGGCTTCCTTCACACTAACTGGCTGTCACTGCACTGCCACCATTCCACTTCAAGACAAAGACTTTTCCACTTCATTTTTATTTTAATCATTTACTTATTAATACCGAAAGCAACTTTTAGAGGATTAAATTTTCTTACAACTACCAGTGAGAATCTGATAAAGCTCTCGGGCAATATGCTAGGGATGAACAAGCAAAAAAGATGTTAGGTGTCATCTGGAATTATGACTAGCTCAGCCTTTTTTGGAGAAAGAAATGCTAGCGTTGATTTAAAGTGATTTATTTCCGATTTTTAAATTTGTTTTTCTATTTTAAAAAAAATTTCCTTCAGGTACGATGTGGATTCCAAAAGCCCTGACCTCACGAAACATGTACGTATTTCTGGACTCAAAAACCTGCATTTGGACATAAATCATTGCATCTGCGAATGGTAACTAGTTGTTGACAACAAGTAGTAGACTCGAATGGAAAAACAACTCTCATTAAAGTTGATTTGAAATAAAAAAAAAAACACAAACAAACACCCCAACAAACCACAATCACATTTTGTGTACATAACTCAAACTAAAAATAAGTCTGTTGTTTAATACTTGACACTCCTTCAAATACACGTCAAGAAATTGAAGTAAAATTTTAGTCTTTGTCAAACAAAAATCTTAAAATACAGGTTTTGATTACAAAAGTGTTTTTGTTTGATTTTCCTTCTGCAGGATTACTTAGGCCATGCTGTCTGCACTCTTGGTGAGATCATGGGATCGAGAGGGTGTAAATTCACAAAGGATCTCAGGTAAATTGTGATTTGATTTAAACAAATCGAAAAGAGCAACTAGTGAAGTACATAATTACCGCACTATATATATTTTCTCAAGTATGTTTTTGGCCGACTCCAGGATAGACCCATTGCATTGCAGCCATCCTTTAGGTGCATGCTTTTGTTCCGCCGGGGTTCACATGAGTAGCCCTCTCGTGCATTCATTGCTAATTAAAATAAGATACAAAAAACCTCAAGGATTGGCTAAAGGCAAAAAGTCTTCAGAACTTTTGTTTTACCATCTAAGTTTAACGTGAGCTCTTCCAGAGGGTTTGGAGTTGTTAGAATTTAAAAGTCACTTTACTTCCTGTGATTTCTGCTCACAGTGGACCAGCTAAGGATTCTGGGTCAATTACCATCAAAGGCGAAGAGCTGAGCGATTGTCGGGTGAGATTCCTTTCGGTTATCATAGATTTTAGAAATATTCATAGAAATATTCCCTATACCAGTGTGATATTTACAGTGTTTTGGTCGAGCCCTTCAAACGTTCTCACAAGCACTCCAGTTCCAAGTCAAGGGCGGATCCAGAACACAATTCTTTTTTTGGGGGGGGGAGGGCCCAAAAAGTGTGTCCAAATTTTTGTAAAGATTCTAGATGCTCTGTGGTGCGATCTGAGGCAATTTCTGATAACTTTTACAAATGTTTTTTGAGGAAAAGATAGTGGTGTACTCATTGCCTGCCTTTATTGTTGAAGTCACTTTTAAAAAAAATGGATTCATTTTTTTTGGGGGGGATGACCCCCTCCACCCTTCCCCCCTTCCCCCGATCCGCCCTTGTTCAAAGTCAAATAAGTCACAAGCTGTTCAATATTCACATAAACAGTGACAATTAAAGACATTTCTTTGTTATTTTTCCTCCCATGTTAATTGTGACCAGACTCATGACAGGACCTGTGATAGATTTGTAAACGACTTGTGATTTGACTTGTGATTGACTTGTGATAGACATTGTGATTTGAGTTGTGATTGACTTGTGATTTGAATTGTGATTGACTTGTGATTGACTTGTGATAGACTTGTAATTGACTTGTGATAGGCTAAGGATAGAGTTGTGATTGACTTGTGATTGACTTGTTACATTTCTTTGTTATTTTTCCTCCCATGTTAATTGTGACCAGACTTATGACAGGACTTGTGATAGATTTGTAAACGACTTGTGATTGACTTGTGATTGACTTGTGATTGACTTGTGATAGACTTGTAATTGACTTGTGATAGGCTAGGGATAGAGTTGTGATAGACATTGTGATTTGACTTGTGATTTGACTTGTGATTGACTTGTGATTGACTTGTGATTGACTTGTGATTGACTTGTGATAGACTTGTAATTGACTTGTGATAGGCTAGGGATAGAGTTGTGATTGACGTGTGATTGACTTGTGATTGACTTGTGATTGACTTGTGATTGACTTTAATTGTGATATGCTTGTGATAATAGTGTGATAAACTTGTGATAGACTTGTGGTTGACGTGTGAACGACTTGTGATTGACTTGGGATAGGCTTGTAATTGACTTGTAATAAACTTGTGATAAACTTGGGGTTGACGTGTGAACGACTTGTGATTGACTTGTGATAGACTTGCAGTTTGATTGATTAGGATGGACTCGACACTGGATTCTTGTTCCAGCTGTTTCATAGACTGATTTTCTTTAAATCTTCAAGTAAACCAACAACATCAATCTTGATTCATTCAGTTTTCTTTCATTCAATATCAAGATTTGTTTGTTTTTCTTTCATTAGGATCTGATAAGCTTGCAGTTCAAAGGGGACAAGTTGGACAAGAAAGATTTCATCGGCAAATCAGATCCCTTCTTAGTCTTCCACAGATGCAACGAAGATTTGAGGTATGACGACTAGCTACCAACAATTTCTGTGAAATGCTTTTTTTTTTTCTTTTTTTTTTTACCCGGTTTTCGTGTTTTTTGTTTAGATTACAGCACTTTTCACAAACATGAAACCTCGAATCGTTGCCTTATTGTTATTACACGTCTTCTTCCCTTTCAGCTTCACAATCTGTCATAAGACGGAGTACATCAAGAAAACGCTCAAGCCACGATGGAAGTCATTTAGCATCATGTTGAGAACGTTGTGCAACGCGGATCAACACAGGACGATCAAGGTGGAGTGCTTTGATTGGAACCGAAATGGCAGGTTAGTCAATGGAGTAATTAAATGTTCGGGAATAACAGAGAAACGAAGAGTGCTGCGTATTCTTGTTCACGCGCATATATCTTAAGTGTGTGAAGACCGTAGCGCGTGAACTGGCTCGTGAAGACAGCTGATGCCAGACTTGTACGGTCATCATCATCATGTCGGTTTTAAGGCCGTTGTCCAGTCTGTTCTGGGTTGGCCTGCTTTCTTGCTATGGCTCTCCTCCACTTGGCCCTGTCCGTCGCGTCCCTCGCATTGACTCCAAGCAGTCGCATGTCATCTGACACGGAGCTCTGCCAAGTCTTGCGCGGTCGGCCGATGGGTGTGGGCCCACCCACAATTACGTTGGTACACCTCTTGACCCAGTTGACATCCTCCTTTCTCTCCACATGACCAAACCACCTCAGCCTGTGCCTCCTCAATACAATGCCGATCCCCTCCACTCCCACTCTCCTCCTCAGCTCCTCGCTTGACAGCCTGTCAGCCAGAGACACCCCACACATCCACCTGATCATTCTCATCTCTGCTCGTTCCATCTGCTGGATGTGCCCCACCCTTGTGGGCCATGTCTCGCAGCCGTACACCATACTGCTTCGGACACAGGCGGTGTAAACCTGGCCCTTCATCTTCAGGGGCGGCGCCTTGGATGTCAAAAATGGGGCCAGCTCCCTGAACTTCTTCCACCCACTCCTCACGCGTGATGTCACTGCTGCATCTGCTCCTCCCTCAGCACCCAGCATGTCACCCAGGTAGCAAAACGACTCCACCACCTCATACGTGTCACCGCAGACCTCCAGACCCGCTTCTCTCTCCTCTGGCCGTAGACCATCACCCCGACATCTCTTACAGACGAACGTGGCGCTAGCAGCCTGAAGACTACCCTTCAAGCCACTGCATCGCCTGTGAACCCACTTCCTACACGTTGTACACTGGATTGAGTTGGCAGCTACACCTTTCCCACACACACCACACGGCCATGCACCAGAGCTCGTCATTGGCCCACCGCTGACGCGACTAACCATCACCTTGGTCTTCCCGGCGTTGATCTTCAGACCCTTAGATGCCAGACACACTCTCCATGCTGCCATCTTTACATGTAGCTGCTCCCTTGTCTCTGCTATAAGGACTAGGTCGTCCGCATACAGCAGTTCCCAAGGCAGCCCGCCTCGCGTCTCACTGGACACCACTTCCATCACAGTAGCAAACAGCAGGGGGCTCAGTACCGAGCCCTGGTGTACACCAACCTTCACCTCAAAACTCCTGCTATCCCCTGCACCTGTCCTCGCCACCGTACTAGCACCAGTGTACAACATCATCACTGCTCTCACCAGCCATTCCTCCACACCCCGCTTCCTCAAGGCCCATCGCACAACCTCCCTTGGTACCCGGTCAAAAGCTTTCTCAAGATCCACAAACCCGAGGTAGAGCTTCTTCTTCTTGGCCAGAAATTTTTCCTGCAGCTGTCGTACAATGAAAATGGCGTCAGTAGTTCCTCTACCCGGCATAAAGCCGAACTGCATCTCGTCAATCTCCACCTGCATCCTCAGACGTACCTCAAGCACTCTCTCCCACACCTTCATTGCCTGCTCCAGGAGCTTGATGGCCCTGAAAGAGCCACACTCTAAAGGGTCACCCTTGCCCTTGAACAGGGGAACCAAGATGCTGTTCTGCCAATCTGTGGGAATACGGCCTTCTGCCAAAATGGAATTGCACAAGGCCGTCATCCACTGTACACTGACACCTGCAGAGGCCTTCATCATCTCACTAACCACTCCAGATGGACCAGCGGCCTTCCCAGACTTGGTGCGCTTCAGTGCCTGAGCCACCTCCCATTCTTCGATAAGGCAAAATGGACCCTCCACCACTTCACTTTCCACCTCCCTGTCCCACTCGTTCTCCACATTGAGCAGCCGCTCATGTATCTCCTCCACACCTCCTGCACACCTTCAATATCCGTCACGATGTTACCATCCTCATCCTTGACACAGCTCGCACCAGTCACATCCTGCCGCTCCTTTGCCATCTGCTTGGCAATCTTAAAGAACTGCCTCCTACCCTCACCACTCCGTAGATCCGCTGCAAACTCCCTTCTCTTGACATCTTGTGCCATCCACACCTGTCTCCGTGATATCCGCTTTGCCTCGAGGTACGCTAACCTATCCGTCTTCTCGCCCGATGACTTCCATATATTAAAGCGGCGCCTCTTCTCATCAACTGCATTCCTGACCTCTTCGGTCCACCACCATGACTCCTTGTGCCTAGGCTCACCCTTCGTCCACCCACAGACCTCTTCTGCAGCTTGCAACCAGATATTCCTTGGCACAGACCACCTACTATCCACACTCTCCTCCATCACAGCCTGCTCTGCCAATTCCTCCACCCTTGCTCTAAACCTCTCGCTCACATCCTCCTTGGCTAACCGCCACACTCGCAATCTCGGCACTTGTTTCTTCTTCACCTTCCTAGCACCAACCAGAGCCAGAGCCAGGTCACCAACGACAAGACGGTGTTGTGAAACACACTCTTCACTTGCGATGACCTTGACATTCTTCACCATGGTGCGGTCCCCTTTCCTGACCATCAGGAAATCGATAGCACTATTGCTTCCACCGGAACTGTATGTCACCAGCTGGTTGGAGGTCTTCCTGAAGAATGTGTTGCATATCACCAGCCCGACCGCGTCACCAAACTCGAGGATCCGCTCACCCGCGACATTCCTGTCACCATAACCCATGCCTCCATGCACGCCATCATAACCATCTGCAGCCGCACCCACATGGCCATTGAGATCACCTCCCACAATGACACCCTCTCTCTGTGGCAGCCTCGAGACTACCCTAACCATCTGATCCCAGAAGGAATCCTTCTCTTCCTGTGACCTCCCGACCTGTGGGGCATAGGCCGAGATAACGTTGACCACTCTCCTCCCGACCAGTAGCTTCACCAACAGGATCCGTTCACTGACTCGCTGAACCGCCATCACCTGGTCAACCCACCGTTCTGCCAGCAACATCCCGACACCTCCGCTCCCGTCATCAGTGCCCATCCAGAAGAACTTATACCGCTCACCCCTCCTACCAAGCCACCTTGCACTACCGCCCTTCCACCTTGACTCCTGCACACAGCACATATCCACTCCCCTCCTCACCATCGCATCCACCACCTCCCCAGACCTCCTCGACATGCTGCCAATGTTCCACGTTGCCACCCTCAAACGCTCAACCCCCCTCCTGTTCTGACCTCCCCGCAGGACATCGGGCGAATAGCCGTCATTACTTACTGCGGCTTGGCCTCCTCCTCCACCTTTATGTTTGACGAAGGCTGGTGGAGCGGCCTGAGTACTTGAGGCTGTACCGCCTATTCATATTACTAGCCATAGTTTGAAAATTGGAGCAAGATTTCACAGCCGGATGCCCTTCCTGACGCCAACCACAAGACGACTCCTACGTCACGCTGTGGGGAGCGATGGTCATATTCTGATCCGTGACCATACAGATATAAGCAGGCCGATACTGCACGGGTTTGAAATCAGAGTTTCCTTCTCCTAGGTGGGCTGCCTTACATGGCTAACGAGCCCCACCCACCCGGGTTTGAAATCAGAGTTGTCCTTCTCCTAGGCAGATCGCCGACCTAGGCTAACGAGCTCCACCTGCCCGGGTTTGGAATCAGAGTTGTCCTTCTCCTAGGCGGACTACCAACCAAGGTTGACGAGCTCCACCTACCCGGAGCAACTGGTTATAGCGCCAGAAATTCGCTGACACCCTCTGCCATTCTGTAAAAACGGGAGTTGGCACGAGAAGCCAGGCAGTAGGATTTGATTAGGAGAGGCTAATGTTGAGACGCCGTGCTACACAATGGAGTACTTCAGTGGAAATGGAGCTGCTCGATTCTCCATACCGCCCCAGCACATCCTAAACCTTTAACTCCCCGGTACGGTACTCTATGAAACCAAAGTCATGGGTGCATGGCCCATTGTGACAACTTGGATAGTGGTGGAAAAAAGGGCACAAATTTGCATAGACCAGATTGGTACTGATTCCGGTCCAATTTAGAATTCTTATTTATAAATGCGCATAAGTTGCAAGATGCCAGGTTTTTACAGTCTAGATTTCTCTACAGGTAACGTTTGTAAGTTCTGATGAAATTTTTTCAGGACTAGCGCTGGTTTCTGGAGGCTGTTAAAAGGGCAATTATATTGGCTAATACAGAGGCAAAATGATTGATAGGGTTCAGAGAAAGATTTCAAGCGGTCGAATTTGTAAGGAAATAGTTCCGAAACGGAAAGAAAGCGGAGTTCGGCCATGAGGTTTTTCCTAGAGAATCTGAGTTTCAGAGGCCAACTTGTGTAAGGCCAAAAAAAAAAAAATCAGTCTCTGGTCAGACCGAAGTTCCAGAATTGATGCGGCGACGCGTTTAAAAAAAAAAATTTGTTTGCTTTTTTCTTTTTTCAAGCTTGAATTGTACAGACCAGGTGGGTACTATTTTGCTTTTTTGTGTCCTCATTATACATCGGTGTCCTCCATAATTTGCCTTGGTGCCCTTTATCATTTGCCTTGGTGCAATTTCCCCATTCCTTAGTGCTCCTTGGTACAAAAATTTGAGGAGGTGCGGCAATAGATGGCGCTGTTGTAGCTTCCGTGTTAATTTGAAGAGAAAAAAAAGTGGACGTGCATGATTAAAATCAACGCGCGCGCTGACCAGAGACCGAGTGTTTTTTTTTTTGGCCTAATCACAAGTATGTCTTACTATTTAAACACATTTTGTAAACTTCTTTGGATTTTTGTCTTTCTAGCCACAGTTTGATTGGAACGTTTGAAACCAGCGTGAGTGAACTTGCAAAGGGGCCTGGTCAGTCCAATGTTTATCCGGTAAGTCCAGTAAAAAAAAACACTTTAACTTTTGTGTCGATAGAGAACAACTTGATTAGATCTAATGAAGAACGAATGACTGAAAAAAAAGACAAAAGGATATATCTATTGGTGGTAAAAGACTACGTTGTCATGTACTTTCGTTTTTTTCAAAATTTAAATACAGGATTTTGGCAGAGTACTAAGTACATTATTGGATCTGCAACGAGAAATATTTCCTCGGAAATATTTTTGTACTTGAAAGTTCTCACACCAAATCTAGCGTAGTAAAGGTGTTTTTCAAAAGATCTTTTGACATTCATGTCAAAATACCCAATCTGGTGATTTTAGTGCTTGATATATAAGGTGCAACATTAGGAAGGCAAGTGATTAATATGTGTAACAAAAAGTTCTTGATTTTGTTTCCTCAAGTTGACTGGTATCTTGTTTTTCCTTCCTTCAGTTGATCCATCCCAAGAAGCAAGCCAAGAAGAAATCTTATCGTGACTCTGGTCTGATCACTCTCATGAGCTGTAAGATTGAACCACAGTTCACTTTCTTGGATTACATCCGGGGAGGTTGCCAACTCGCCTTCACTGTCGCTATCGATTTCACTGCCTCCAATGGTATGTTTGAGGATAAAACTGCACTTTAGTCGTACAAAAAAAACTCTTACCCTCTTGACCACTAAGTCCAGGGGTCTGAGTCCAGTACTTGACTCAAGTGCTGGTCCAGTGACCTACAAGTCTAGTTGTCTTGTTTCCATGGAAAATATTTAAGGGGGGCTATATCTTTATTCAAAAGGAATAAAACGTTACATCAGAATCACTGTTAAAGGCTTATGAGATTTTAAAATTTCCCTGGTCTTGTACTATATGGTAAAATTCAAACCTAATATGTAAAATATGATAAAATCAAACTATGCATCAAATTAACCTCAGAATCACTTTATATGCTCCAATTTTAACAATTTCCTGGACTGACTGACTGAGTCACTGACTGACTGAGTCACTCCCCGACTGAGTCATCGAGTCTCTGACTGAGTCACTGACTCCCCGAGTCACTGACTGACTCAGTCACTGACTGACTGAGTCATCGAGTCACTGACTGACTGAGTCATCGAGTCACTGACTGACTGAGTCATCGAGTCACTGACTGACTGAGTCATCGAGTCACTGACTGACTGAGTCATCGAGTCTCTGACTGAGTCACTGACTCCCCGAGTCACTGACTGACTCAGTCACTCCCCGACTGAGTCATCGAGTCACTGACTGACTGAGTCATCGAGTCACTGACTGACTGAGTCATCGAGTCACTGACTGACTGAGTCATCGAGTCACTGACTGACTGAGTCATCGAGTCACTGACTGACTGAGTCATCGAGTCTCTGACTGAGTCACTGACTCACCGAGTCACTGACTGACTCAGTCACTCCCCGACTGAGTCATCGAGTCACTGACTGACTGAGTCATCGAGTCACTGACTGACTGAGTCATCGAGTCACTGACTGACTGAGTCATCGAGTCACTGACTGACTGAGTCATCGAGTCACTGACTGACTGAGTCATCGAGTCACTGACTGACTGACTGAGTCATCGAGTCTCTGACTGAGTCACTGACTCCCCGAGTCACTGACTGACTGATTCACTCCCCGACTGACTGACTCCCCGGGACACTGACTCCCCGAGTCACTGACTTACCAAGTCCCTGACTGACTGAGTCACTGACTGACTCCCCATGTCATAAACTGTCAAGCTGATTCGAGACTGTCCAACTAAGGCTGACCAACTGAAGCTGTAGACTGACCAGCTGACCAGCTAGACTGGTCTTATTCCCTATGTTACTGTGTGAGTTCAAAAATCTGTAATTAATTCCCCTTTACCAGGTGATCCTAGACAGCCTACCTCCCTTCATTACGTCAATCCTTACCAGCCTAACGCTTACTTGAGAGCATTGAGGGCAGTTGGTGAGGTCATTCAGGACTATGATCATGATAAACTCTTCCCAGCCCTCGGCTTTGGGGCTAGACTCCCACCGACCCGTCAAGTCCAACATGAGTTCTTCTTGGTAAGACCATATAATTTTTCCTCAAATTGTCTCCTCTAGTTTCTCAGTGTTTGTAATTTTGGCATTTTATTAGTTTCTCTCTATTTGTTAGTGGCAGGTATATTTTCGAATGAGTATGTGATATTGATTGTTAACCCATTGGTTCCCTTACTTCCCCAAACCGCCACACTGCCCTGCCTGTTACTCCCTGTACTGCCCCAAACCACCCTGCCTGTTACTCCCTGTACTGCCCCAAACCACCCTGCTTGTTACTCCTTGTACTGCCCCAAACCACCCTGCGTGTTAATCCCTGTGCTGTCTCAAACCACCCTGCCTGTTACTCCCTGTACTGCCCCAAACCACCCTGCCTGTTACTCCCTGTACTGCCCCAAACCACCCTGCTTGTTACTCCCTGTACTACCCCAAACTGCCCTGCCTGTTACTCCCTGTACTGCCCCAAACCACCCTGCCTGTTACTCCCTGTACTGCCCCAAACCACCCCGCCTGTTACTCCCTGTACCGCCCCAAACTGCCCTGCCTGTTACTCCCTGTACTGCCCCAAACCACCCCGCTTGTTACTCCCTGTACTGCCCAAAACTGCCCTGCATGTTACAACCTGTACTGCCCCAAACCGGCCTGCCTGTTACTCCCTGTACTGCCCCAAACCACCCTGCCTGTTACTCCCTGTACTGCCCCAAACCACCCTGCTTGTTACTCCCTGTACTGCCCCAAACCACCCCGCCTGTTACTCCCTGTACCGCCCCAAACCACCCTGCCTGTTAATCCCTGTACTGCCCCAAACCACCCCGCCTGTTACTCCCTGTACTGCCCCAAACCATCCTGCCTGCTACTCCCTGTACTGCCCCAAACCACCCCGCCTGTTACTCCCTGTACTGCCCCAAACCACCCTGCTTGTTACTCCTTGTACTGCCCCAAACTGGCCTGCCTGTTACTCCCTGTACTGCCACAAGCCACCCTGCTTGTTACTCCCTGTACTGCCCCAAACCGGCCTGCCTGTTACTCCCCTGTACTGCCCCAAACCACCCCGCATGTTACTCCCTGTACTGCCCCAAAACGCGGCCTGCCTGTTACTCCCTGTACTGTCCCAAACCACCCCGCCTGTTACTCCCTGTACTGCCCCAAACCACCCTGCTTGTTACTCCCTGTACTGCCTCAAACCACCCCGCCTGGTACTGCCCCAAACCACCCCGCCTGTTACTCCCTGTACTGCCCCAAACCACCCTGCTTGTTACTCCCTGTACTGCCTCAAACCACCCCGCCTGGTACTGCCCCAAACCACCCTGCCTGTTACTCCCTGTACTGCCCCAAACCGGCCTGTCATACTCCCTGTACTGCCCCAAACCACCCTGCTTGCTACTCCTTGTACTGCCCCAAACTGCCCTGCTTGTTACGCCCTGTACTGCCCCAAAACCAGCCTGCCTGTTACTCCCTGTACTGCCCCAAACCACCCTGCTTGTTACTCCCTGTACTGCCCCAAACCGGCCTGCCTGCTACTCCCTGTACTGCCCCAAACCACCCTGCTTGTTACTCCCTGTACTGCCCCAAGCCACCCTGCCTGTTACTCCCTGTACTGCCCCAAACGGGCCTGCCTGTTACTCCCTGTACTGCCCCAAACCACCCTATTTGTTACTCCCTGTACTGCCCCAAACCACCCTATTTGTTACTCCCTGTACTGCCCCAAACTGCCCTGCCTGTTACTCCCTGTACTGCCCCAAACCGGCCTGCCTGCTACTCCCTGTACTGCCCCAAACCACCCTGCGTATGTGCCCCAAGCCACCCTGCCTGTTACTCCCTGTACTGCCCCAAACCGGCCTGCCTGTTACTCGCTGTACTGCCTTAAACCACCCTGTTTGTTACTCCCTGTACTGCCCCAAGCCACCCTGCCTGTTACTCCCCTGTACTGCCCCAAACCGGCCTGCCTGTTACTCCCTGTACTGCCCCAAACCACCCTGCTTGTTACTCCCTGTACTGCCCCAAACCACCCTGCTTGTTACTCCCTGTACTGCCCCAAACCACCCTGCTTGTTACTCCCTGTACTGCCCCAAACCACCCTGCTTGTTACTCCCTGTACTGCCCCAAACCACCCTGCTTGTTACTCCCTATACTGCCCCAAACCACTCTGCGTGTTAATCCCTGTGCTGTCCCAAACCACCCTGCTTGTTACTCCCTGTCCTGCCCCAAACCACCCTGCGTGTTAATCCCTGTACTGCCCCAAACCACCCTGCCTGTTACTCCCTATACTGCCCCAAACCACCCTGCCTGTTACTCCCTATACTGCCCCAAACCACCTGAGCACTGATTGGTTTTGTAGATTCATCATGCATGCATAATAAATACAATGTACTGCAGGTGCTAATGGGTTCAAATGAACTTTCATTGTTAAAAACTGGAGTTAGAACAATCATCACAATTTTTCATTATTTCTGTTCAGAACGGCGATCCAACTGATCCCATGTGTGTTGGCATAGAAGGCGTAGTGGCAGCTTACCAACAAGCTTTAGTAACTGTGGAGCTGTATGGCCCCACGCTGTTTGCACCAATCATCAACCACGTGGCAAGGTTTGTCTTTTTTCCCTACATAATGAGAGTCAAACCCACAAATTAAACAACCTGTTTGTCGGACTCGAGACAGTAGACTTAAGATACTTAGTTTTCATGTGAAGGAATTTTGTATTAGGGAGCTGTAAATATCATGTCGGTTTCGCCTTCAGAAGTATTTCTTTTAAAAATTACATATGATTACAACAATCGTGCACACATAGCATGGTAAGAAGGTAAAGGTCCCATAGCCATTACTGGCCGTAGGGGCAGTGGGATGTTAGAGGTCCACTGTGTCTTGGGCGCGGCATATGAGCGGCAGGGCTCAGTCCTCTCCTCTCGCCGTCTTACCTTCCCTGAACGAATCAGGTACCCATTTTACTGTTGGGTCGTCAGAGAGAGTTTTCCAGTTTTTGGTCCGAATGGGATTCGAACCGCCAACCTTCCACTCCGTAGCAGCTCCACGCTCTAACCGCTCGGCTACGAGGCCCCTCTGGATCTGCTTGACTGGGATATGTACATGCGGCGGCCGGTCCATAAAGAGAATGAGATACATTCAAATAACTTGATTGCATGTTTCTTTCGGACCCCTCCGTCCCGCACCCCTGACTGTCGTAATCGTTTCCTTATTCACCTAGATTTGCCAATGCCAAGCAAGATGGTTCCGAGTACTTCATCCTGCTCATCATAACCGATGGATGCATCGGTGACATGGCCAACACAAAGGAAGCCATTGTCAATGTACGTCTCAGCATTTCAATCCGAATTTCCAAAGTTTTTAACTGAACGTCAAGTACTTCAGTGCTTTGTAACATTTTTGCAGCCGCACAGAAATATTCTCTTCTGACTAGCTCCCCTTGAACAAAGACATTGACAAAATGGGGAACCCACACCATAGGGCGGGATAACTCACTTGGCGTCTGAGCACCCGAATGGCAATCTGGATATCCCCGGTTCAGATCCCACTGAATTCAATTTCTTTGTTTAACTTTTAAAAATATTAAATAAATATTCTCATTAACTATGTAATGCTGCACCTCACACTGTTAAAGGGAATATACAACATTTGCAAACACCAAAAAACTAAACTACCAAATTATCATGATACCTTACTGGACTATAGTGAATAAAGCATCCTGTAAAATCATGGCACCTGGTGTGCTGACATTTTCAAGAAAAGTGGTCTTTTTGTATCAATTTCCAACGCTGGTCGGCTGACCAGTGTTGGAAAAAATGTGTTTTTTTCTCTCAAAAACTGCTCCCAGTTTATCATATTTAGTTAGTCAGCATTTTCTTTGCTATCAATTACACACCTGTGAACGGGTACATGCCAGCTAGACTGATTCCCTGACCTTACAATTCCCTAACATCTACAAATTGCTCCGTTTCATCTTAAAGACTACAAGAACAGGATTGTTTTTCTTGGCTTTTCTAGCATCTACGAACCCAAAACGTCAGACAAGCTAATGTAACAATATTTGGTATAAAATACGAACCCCTCCCCCCAAATCCATCCATTCTGAAAATTACAGCGAAAGCAAGTGTTGTATATTCCCATTCAATACTTCTTCCTCATGCATGGATTATAATGGTGGCTCTATCAATTAATCCTCTAAAACCATTTCACTTTCTGAAACCTACTTTGTTTATTTCTTTTCAGGCAGCACAGCTTCCCATGTCTATCATAATTGTCGGCGTGGGTAAAGAAGACTTCTCGAGTAAGCTTAGTGCATTCATTTCAATTTTGGAGCTCAGATCTGTGATTTTTTTAGTGCAACTTTTTATACAAAATTTATCAAAGTAATTGAGGAAGACGTAAATGATAAGTTTGTTGGTCAATTTATTTGTTACAGATATGGAGGAGTTGGATGGGGATGAGGTCCGCGTTTCCTCTAGAGGGCGCTTTGCTGAGAGAGACATCGTACAGGTCAGTCTAAGGCAGCGACTAAATAGCGTGGCTACGGCTAGCAGTAACATACCTGCGTGAAGTGGCTTCAGCTGCTTCTATAGGAGCGTGTGTGATTGCAAGCCGTAGCCGATGAAAGTCGTGACCTAATGACTTGGCTGGCAATAACATACCTGTTCATGCAAAGTGGCTACAGCTGCTTCTATAGGAGCTTGTGTGATTGCAAGCCGTACCCGATTAAAGCCACAACTAAATGACTTGGCTAGCAGTAACATACCTGTCTATGTGAAGTGGCTTCAGCTGCTTCTATAGGAGCTTGTGTGATTGCAAGCCGTAGCTCATTAATTCAGCCCGCCCTAAATACCATTGGAGCCATTAATTGTAAAAAAGTTCTACACTTTTCTTTTAAACAGGTTGTGTGCTGAATTATGATCTGGAATACATATTTTCCCCATAAATTTGGGGATTTCCTGAAGAAATTGTTAAGCTAAAACATATATGATCGTAAGACTCTACACATAAAGTTTGATTATACTGACTGACTTTCACACATTAAGACAAAAGGAAACGCCCCCTACCTCAGTCTACCCACCTCCCCCCCCCCAAAAAACGTACAAAAATCCAGATTATTTGCCATAACAAAAACAACGATTCTGTCAAATCTTTGTACTCAAGAATTTATCAGACTGATGTTTTGCCTATTAACGATGACACCACAGTGTTGCTCATGAATATGGAAATGTTCATCTGCATAAAACCCCAGTGGCCCCTAACACCCTTACAAATGGCATATTAAGATAATTGGGATGAAAAGATGAAATTTGAGGATCAGCTATACCGTCTTTTCTCCTCCGCACAGTTTGTTCCATTCCGAGACTTTGAGGGGGAAGGCAACCGCATCTTGAGCCAGGCCCGTCTCGCCAAGGAAGTCTTGTACGAGATTCCGGATCAGATTACGTCTTACATGAGGAGCAAAAATATTGTCCCTGGTAATCCCCCCTCACCGAGCCTCACTAGTTATCAGAGCTTCAGAAAGTGAAAAGTGGAGTGAACAGGATTGCCTTAAAGACATAAAGAATCATAAATTTGCATTTATCTCACTATATAATTATTATCAAAAAGTTTACTTGGATCAAAGATCCTATTGGTGTTAAACACCCTGAAAGTATTCTTGAAATTTATAAATTGGGAGAAAATTCTGGGGAAGTTGTTCGGAATCCTGTAACTAATACCCCGATACAATGGGTCATTTGCGGATAATTTTGTCTGCAGTATATCCTGTCTGTTAAATGGTGACGCCGAACCATTCTGAGCGATTAGTATTGGTTTTCCTTTTTTGTTTTCTTAATGCTTCCTCAAAAAAAAATAATTTGTAAATATAGGATTAATAAATACCTGTTATGGTATATGTTGCGACTGGTTGAAAATGTCCAGTATAATGAAACCTTTATGTGTATGTGAAGGGGAATCAGAATGATATCTCAATTAATTTTGCCAAAAACTTGGAATAAACTGCAAAATGAAAATGGCAATAATTATGTACAGCTTTAATTAAATTTGTTTTGATGAAAATAAATTAAACTCATTGTACAGGGTGGGTAAAAAAAACTACCCAAATGTCGGGACCATTATTTTAGTGAAGTTCTGCATGTAGCACTTTGAAAATCTAGGATATGACAGCCCAATTCATAAGCTTTCTTTGAGTACAAGAATCATTCAAATCACTCATGTACTTTTCAAGTTACGGAATTTGAAGCTTCTGTCCACGGATCACAAAAAGTTCAGTGTTCTTTCAGCAAAACGAAAACAAATGGTATAAGGATGTGTGTGAATTGTTTTTGTTTTGCTGAGAGAACGCACACCTTTTTTTGTGATCCGTGGACAGAACAGAACTTTAAAACGGTGGTTGTGTTTAAAACTCCGTAACTTGAAAAGTACATGGGTGATTTGCATGATTCTTGTACTAAAAGAAAGCTTATGAATGGGGCTTTTATATCCTAGATTTTGAAAGTGCTACATGCAGAACTTCACTAAAACAATGGTCCCGACATTTGGGTTTCGTTTTTTTTACTCACCCTGTAGTAGAGGGGATTAAATATTGTAATTAACTTAATGATACTGTGCGTGCAAATATATTAACATTGAATATAAATGAACTAACCACAATCTAACACGAACATGAAGTTTATATTTAGTTTTCCCTCCGGCTTTACGTGACTAAAATGTAGAATTTTTGAGTCCTTATATCTTTTAAAGGCATGTGTGGGAACATTTGCAATATAAGGCCAAAAAAAAATAATATTCGGTCTCTGGTCAGACCAAAGTTCCGGAATTGACGCGGCCACGCGGCTTTTTTTTTTTTTTTCTTCAGCTTGGATTGTACAGACAAGGTGGGTACTATTTTGCTTTTTTGGTGTCCTCATGTACATTTGTGGCCTCCATAATTTGCCTTGGTGCTTTCGATCATTTGCCTTGGTGCAATTTCCCATTCCTTGGTGCTCTTTGGTAAAAAAAATCGAGGAGGTGAGGAAATAGAGGGCGCTGTTGGAGCTACCGCGGAACATTTTGGAAAAAAAAAAAATCAACGCGCATGCTTAAAATCGACGCGCGCGCTGACCAGAGACCGACTTATTTTTTTTTTTGGCCTAACCCGGAAACGTACCTACATCATTTAACGAGAAAATCCGAATTGCTCATAGTGAAATAGCTAGGACTGGTGCCCAAAGTTAGTTCCCTGTGAAATTATTCCACATGAAATGGTATCATTCGGAAGAAAACAATCATTGAAGTCGGTTTAGGAAAGTGTGCCCGGGGGCACAGCGTTTTATGCGCTTTAGCAACAGAATCCAGTTATCAGACCCCAAAATTGTGCATACCTTTTCTCTATTTTCTCAAAATGCACAGTATCCACTGACCTGAAGCTTTAAATAGTTGTTATGCCAAAAAAGATTATGAGTAAGGTTGTTGCAACAATTTCTTCCGATTCACAACAAAATATGATTGAAACATGAAGTTGTACAATAGACCATTATCATGTTGCGGTCATTTGGATTTTTCCCATTCAAATCAACGTAACCAAAGCGAGGCTGGAAGGAAAAATAGTCTGGTTCCTTTTTGCACAAAAACCATCATCATTCGGTACTGTTGTAACCTACGGGGAACATGACTGAAATGGTGGCAGCATGATAATGGTCTATGGGAAATATTGAAATGATTCTAGACAGCAGACATGAAATGCACTTTAGTGGACTTATGTAGGATCCTGTTTGTATATAAATGTTATTTTATTGTATGTTTTTCAAAACGTTTCACATTAAAGTCTGGTTTGCTGGACTGTATTATGAAAGTGCCAAAATATCTGAACATATACTCTCTGAAATTTAGTTTAAACAAGTAAATTTACGTGTAATTTAAGTAGCCTATTACAATTCACTTACAGAATATAATGATGTGTGGTTTATATGCATCTATTCGCCTTCATTTTGTGTGCAGTAAGATTTATGTAATTGTTCAACCAGATTTTATATAAATGGAATTTTAATGTATTATATAATATGTGATGATGTTAAACAATGCATGATTTTTTTTTACAGAAAATTAAAGTATGCAACATTTGTTGTATTCCTGTGAATTTAATACTGGTTTTTCATTATATATATATTTTTGCTGGCATTGTGTTATCTATGTGAAAATCAGTAATAATATATGTCATGGCAAGAAAAGCCATTAAATTTCGAATCAAAGGAAAAGACACAAGTAGACTTATTTGATGTGAATGTTGCTGGAAACTCAATTTGTTTAATTACGTGTTGTAGAACAAAGAAACTTTAAAGGGAAAATACAACATTTGCAAACATCGAAAAATAAAATGACCAAGTTTTTACGAAATACCTTACAGGATGTTGGTAAATGACAGTCTAAAGCATCCTGTAAAATTATGGCACCTGGTGTGAAGTCATTTTCAAGAAAATTGTATTTTTGTTTACATTTCCAACGGTGTGGTCGGCCGACCACCGTAGGAAAAACCTAACTATTCATTTCACTACTGCTCCAAATTTACCATTTTTTCAGTCCAATTTTGTTTGCTAATTGGTTTTATGTTCATGAATGGGTGCAGGTCAGCTAGACTGGTTCCCTTAGCGTACAATTTTCCGGCATCTGTAAATTGATCCATTTCATCTTCAGTGGAGTCAGGGAACCAGACTACTTGAACATTTTTGTTTTTCTTGGTTTTTCCAGCGTTTTCGAAAACAAAACTTCAAACATGTCAGTGTAACAATAATTTGATCTATTATACTAACCCCTCGAATAGTTCATTTCTGAAAATTAAGGCATAAGCCAATGATGTACATTCCCTTTAACAGGGCAGTTTCTGAATGAAATAACAAATAGTTCTATTTGCAATAGGTGTCAATGTAGCATTGTTTTTTTTATTACAATGCAATGTGTAATTTTACAGTAATTTTTATTGTTTAATTATTAAACTTCACAATATGAAGAAATATAATTTTTGTTGCTACCCAGCCCTGATATTATGACATCTTTTTTACGCAGCAAGGTTTTGTTACTTGATTCTAGTATGTATACACTTTGTGTCAGCAGTGACTGAATGAAGCTAAATCTTTCGGAACATGAATGAGAATGTTGCATATGATGGCTCGATGACATAATTATTGCATTACGCCCCCCCCCCCCCTCCCTTCCCCGGATTTTTCCATGCAGTTTTGCATATTAAAGTTTGTCCGGTGACGTCATCTTTCCATACAATTTCCTACAACATCGGCACGTAACAGCCGTATATTTTTTTTTTCGTTTGACCTTTGAACCGGAACAGCCTTTACTAAAAGAAACTTCGCTAATCACACTGTGTTTTTCCACGGCAGGAAAATGAGAAAATCTTGAGGAGTTTGTGCAAGTCAGTATTGCATGATCAAGTACTCGTCATTTAGAATCGAGTAGGTCGTAACAATGTTGTGATTCAGATTCATATCAGCAGAAACAACTCGAAGTTGGGACAGTGGACGGACAGCTAATTCGCACACATTCCGTTGTGCACTGACAGTCAGTGTGTGAAGGCGTGGCGACACGACGCGGCGCGGGAGGCTCGAGTCGATCGTCGAGAAAATAAACAATTACAAATTAGTTTCATTATTTGGCCTGTAAAGCCTGAAGTAAAGTGAGTATTTTGGGAACGAATGTTGCATCCCTGACGCCATTTTTAAAAATGATAATTCATATAAAAAAGATAGTGGATATTTTGCCGGAGGTAATGACGGCAAACTAACGTTTACTAACAGACTAAAGGTTTGCCGGCGGCAATCCATATCAACAGAGGGCGCTGTACTCTTTTAGATAGGGCTGAATTATAAGATGTATAAATTCCCACCACAAGTTGTGTAGCACGTTTGGTGTAGTGGTTAAGCAAAGGCTCTAGCAAGTGGGATGACTCGGGTTCGATTCCGACCGTAGCACATTTTTAAGTGTTTTTTTTTTCATCCCCAAATAAATAAGAATATTCTTCTTTTATTATTTTAACATGTCTCAAACATTTTTTTGCAGAGTATTACATTTTCTTTTTCAGATTTGTGGCTCTGGAGGATTTTTTTTAAAAGGGAAATAAAGTCTGAAATTATAAAATGGTCTGAATCCCATCTTGTGAATACGAGGTTACAACGATAATTTGGCATGGAGCCAGACTAAAATTTGTCACCGGAAAATGTTTAAGTACAAAAAAACAGTAACTGCGCATGTTCAGTGCATATCCGGCAAACTAACGTTTACTAAAGGTTTGCCGTCTCCGGCAAAATATACACTGCCTATAAAACATTATAAAAATAAAAATTAGGAAAAAATGTTGTTTGTTGGCCTAATTTGTTATTTGATGCTAGTCCGAGTAACTTGGACCCAACTTATCTCCTTTTTAACATTCGGATATGGTCTGGCGATAGTTGCCAGACCATGTCGGACCTCGGACTAGGTCATGGCCATGATGGCTGGGCGGTGGGGGATGAAATTAGACCCAGTAGCCTATAACTTGGGTGCTAGAACTTAGAAGTAGAACTTTTGTTTTGCGAATTTTCAGGTTTCAGGTTTATTTCCATACTTTAAAGGTTATTATTAAGTTAAATAATGTACATCAGGTAAACATTTTAACGGAACTTGAAATAATAGTTTGGGGGAGGGGGGCCGGACAAGAAGCCGAAGCTTGTACTAGGTCTGCCCCCTTCACAAAGAATACATGTACATGTAGTTACACAATTCATGATTAATCATATGATATATCAATAATATGTTACTACATTAAATTCATGAGCTCATGCAAAACTTTACAAAAAAGAAGAATAAGTTACTTGAAGTAAATTTACCATCCTTGGCTTTAAATGTGTTGTTAATCATTTTACTTGGCAATAAAGTAATAATTTGCTCTTAATCACCATTGACATAAACTGTAGAGAGAAGTAGTTTTTTATAATACAATGTACATGCTCTAATTGAGGTCACTGGTGTCGTACGGTTGAGAGGTGTAGGGATGTTCTAACTGTATTAAGATGAAGCTTATTTGACGACCTTGTGTCGTAATGATGAATAGTATCTTTGTCGAACTCGTAGCTTGGACAATCCAGAGCTAGCCTGGGTAAAGACTCATGACATTTCTACATGTTTTTTTCCCATGTCAGGATGAGCCTTAGAGCTGGATTTTCCAAGCTAGGGTCGGTCGCAGTAGACTAGTACGACCGACCAAAGACAAACTTAAAAAAATGAGAGTTGACCTACAACAGACCAAAGACAAAAGGATGAAATAAATAAATAAATAAGAACAGAACAAGGCAAGGCTAGAAAAAAAAAATACACATCAACTCGGCTCATTTTTACAAATAATAATAAACCTTAAAAAGGTTAATGTCATTGATGTTCAATTTATAATAAGTCATTGCAAATTAGTAGAAAAATGGGAACTTTTAAAAATTTGTTTGGAAATTGTTCAAAATATGCCTTTTCAGTGCATTGTACGCAAAGTTGCATTTGACTATGTATTCTCTATTTCACCAATCACGTGATCTGCTATTAAATTCTAATTAATTTCCTCAATAATTCTCTCTTTACTTCCCGAAATGAACTACGGGATGCCCTATGTATTTTTTTCCCCATTACAAATGTATCAATAATGTGTAATTTGTTTGTAATTTCCTCTTGCAAGACTTTGATTCAAAGATGGCGGATGTTGGAGACGTTAACATGATGTTACTGGGTCAGTCAATTCCTGCTACGAAGGTGGAGCTTACTGTTTCATGCAGGTGGGTGAGGTTTAATTTCCTTAACCTAAAGGCAGGTTCATATTTCATGCGAATGCGATGTAAAGTTGATGTCACAAAGCATTCGCTGCAAAATTCGGGAGAGTTGAAATGTGTTCAACCTTTGCAAATTCACAGCGCGAATACTTGCCTTGACATCACAAATTCATGTCGCGCTCACTTTTGTGCAGAGTTTGAACCGGCCTTTACTCCCCGGGCAAAAAATCCTCGAAGTGCCTCCATGTAAAATAGCATAAGCCATTTCACAGATACCAACATCTTGCTTGAAATCGTGATTGCACAATGGCTCGGGGAGGGGGGGGGGACGCTCACGTGACCCAGACTGAAAATCCGTAACGTAAAAGGCATCGTGGGGAGGTCAAAGCTGTTCTGAAAAATATTCTTTTTTTCAGTGAAAAGAACACAATTTTGGATATAGAGTTTGAAAAACTGATAAATGGGACATTAAGCTGTCCGTGGGTGCAAAAGTTATTAAAAAAAATTCCCCACATGCAAGGGCACTAAGCTCGAAAAGGGAAAATCGATTGCGAAAAAGTAGTCATGTGACCGCACATGTAATTAACGCTGCGGAAAATTTGGTATCGCACTTCCGATCCGGACACTCCTCATGTACTGCTCGTGTGTTCATTCTGTCGTGGGTTTTGAATAAATTGGATACAGGAATTTAATGACCACGACTCAAAACTTTTACTGCCGTTTTTTTTTCCGAAAAACTTCCGCTCAGACCTGAACAAGGTTGAACTCATCAAGGAAATGGCACGGTAATTACTTGGAGCAAATTTTTTTTAGCAATTAAAGTAGTCGAGTCCATTACAAGTCCCTGCATGTCCATCACAAGTCCTCCAGTCCCAATTCAACTCACAAGCTATTCACATGAGCTTTGACAAAGGCATTCCTTTGTTATTGTTCATACACTGTTACCTGTGACTGAAGTCTGTCGCGAGCCAATGTGGCCCATCAGGCCGGCATTGATCTCCGGTTAAAGTAGCATGAAACGACTGACAATATAATTCCCCCTGGATGGGATGCTAGTCCATGGCAGGTTACTCCCCACCTAATGCCGGTACCCATTTATACTCCTGGGTGGAGAGAAGCAAGTGGAGGTGAAGTGGCTTGCCCATGGACACAACATATGGCCAGCAGCTGGATTCGAACCCCTGACCCTCTGATCATGAGTCATGAACCCTAACCACTAGACCACACTCCCCACTTTGACATTGGTAACGCTAGAAGTAACACTAAATGTCAATTTTTCTTAGTTTAATTCTTACCAAATTTGATGAGATGTGCTTATTTTCTGTTGTCAGTCTTGGAAAGCGCTTCATATACCTTGATTGCTGAACTGTTAACATTTTTTTTTTTTTTCACTAACAAAAAATATGATTTTTGTACAGGGGCCTTTTGAATAAAGATGTTATTTCTGAGTCTGATCCCGGTAAGATTTCCTTGAACTTTTTTTCCCCCCAAACTTTCTACTGACGACTATTCAACACTCCTAAACATAATGCGTGCTTCGCTTTTTTGCTTGCTATAGCAAAATCATTCATGAATAATGGCTTTTTTTATTTTTATTTATTTTCTTGTTTTGGTGACAGAAAATTGCTGGACATGGATACATTTTCGAAATCAGATCCGTGTAAGTTATTTTAATGTTTTTTTGTTTTTTTTTTACTTTTGTAAAGATAAGAAAACAAAGATAAATAATTTTTTTATATCAAAACTAACAAAATTAATGTAAAAATTCTTTAAGTGAAGCTCATTATGTACTTCAGGGGTGTTGAGTGTCGCTAATTTTTTTTTTATTTATTTAATTTCTGTTAATTGCTGTGTTTAGATATTGAGAGAATATTGATGTGCATAGCAAGTGATCTTAGATGATGCTATGTTTGAATTTTTCTTTTGAAAGTGACCAAAATAGGGTTAAGTTATAAATACCATTGCAGTGTGTATTGAGAGTTTAAACTGTCCAGAACTGATTTTACACAAACTGTTGAAATAACAAATAACATCTGATTGTAAATGTACCGGTTTTCAAATTTCTGTTCTAGTTTGTCTCAAAATAAATCGTTGCAAGTGAGACTTATTATTTTTTACAAAATAACCTTCCAAACTAATTATATCTTGTTCTTTTGCTGGTTAATTTGATGTGGTTTTATATTTTCTTGCAGTATGTGTGATGTTCGTTCAAACTACGGGAAGCGAAACTTACAAAGAGGTGCGCTCATATTTTGTACCAAGCATTTGGAATAAATCTCCTGTACCACCCCAAACTGCCCTGCCATTTACTCTCTTTACCAGCCCAGACCCCTTTATCTGTTACTCCCTGTACTGCCCAAAAGTAAACACCAAGCACTCAGTGGTTGTGTGGAATCATCAGAGAATTCATGTAATGTATAACAATGTAAATACAATGTAGTACAATGTAGTACAATGTAGTACAAGGTTGATGAATGGGTGCCCCTCAGGTGTTATTGTTATACATGTCATTTATCACTACCAGATAAACTCCCTCGAGTTTTGTTTTGTGTGTGAATCCAATGATGTTTATTAAACCATAGGGAATGCCTAAAGATCATGACAGTTTACTGCCCTGAAATGTAATACTGAAGCCAATGAAAAGACCTTCAAAAACAATTTCTGGAGACGTTTTGGGCCAAGAAATGCTCATAGATTTGTACATGTAACAATCTGAAAAGTTTTGAATTAGCAGATTAATTGAAGCCTCATCTATAAAATTACTTGGCTACGGCTTATCATTACACATATGTCTATGGGAGTGGCTTTTAGCCACTTCCCATAAACATGTACGTTACTGTTAGCCATAGCCACATAATTTAGACTCGACTTTATCGTTTATTTTTTTTTTTTTCCTGACAGTATGGGAGGTCGGAGGTCATCATGAACACGCTCAACCCAGACTTTGTCAAGAAGTTTGTCATTGATTACTTCTTTGAGGAAGTTCAGAAGCTTAAATTTGAATTGTAAGTTTATTTCTTGATGTGGACATTGATATACAACCGTCCTGCTGTCTGAACAGTCACAGAGGGTTAAAAAAATCAATCCTCTTCCCCTGCCATACTTTTATACACAGTCTTTTCACCAACAGTCCAATCACGCATGCAATAAGCACTGTGACTAGTCAAATTCCATCAGCAGATAAAAGCAGGCAATTTGTAGGTGTAGCTGTTTTATCAATCTACTGTTATGTCAAGGTTACATACAGCTTGGTATGTCACAGCCGATCAATCTTGCTTTATGTAGCCAAGGAGCTCGTAGCTGTAACAAAAAAAACAAAAAAACCTTGGATGGCTTTGTTGAATTTGCCAGCCAGAGAGGGAGGGTTATGGCTCGTGAATTCAACATTATCTAACAGCTGGGATTTCTTTGATATCTGAACTGCAGCCGATACAGAAGCTTCTGAGCCGGCTTTACACTTTGCTGTGTTGTTGGATTCTGTTGGATTCAGTAAGCTTCAATCATTCCTGCATAATATTTCCATTTCAATTAAAGATGCTTTGCTCCAATCCAATTGCAGTTGGTGTGTTTCATTTTAGTTACAAGTGTTCCTTTCTTTAATTTCCAGATACGACGTAGATTCCAAAAGCCAAAATTTAAAGAAACATGTAAGTTTTCAATTCCAAAACTCCCCTTTCATCTGAAAAAAATATTTATGGATCTTCATAAAGTAAAGTAAAATCGGTGTAAAAGATGTATGTTAAAAGGGTACTGTGTCCTGAAATCCCAAATTGTTTACTTATCCTATTTCAAACATCTGGTCGAAAGGAAACCAACCTAATGTCTTACCGTTCCCGAGAAAAGACGGGAAAAAAACCCAGGTGTTTACATCGGACATGACGGAGCACGCATGCAGTTTACCTGTCTTTTCATTCAGTGTACAATACACGTTGTGTGTGTCACAAAAATATTACACACAGCACCAATGCACAAATGTGGTTTCTTACACGTCCGCAAAAGGCGAACACTTAACAGCTGAATTCACAACTAGTATGTACAGCCCAATATTTAGGGGTCGCAAAAGTAGACCCCAAAATTCGTTTTCGCTCCAATAACACAAGAATATAGAACACAAAAACGTCCAGTTAAGTTTTTAAACGATGGTTCTGTGGATGTTTATATCTTACTTTTAATTCTTTCGGATTAACATCATTTTGTTCAAAACGCATTTTGTAGCCCAGTTGGGCGCTTTCCAGGATGCAGTATCCCTTTAAGACATTTCTGTGTTACTTATTTGAGACATCTTATTTGTTATCATTCAGGATTTCTTGGGCAAGTTATTCTGTACTCTGGGAGAGATCATGGGCTCATCTGGATGCAAACTCAAGAAACCACTGAGGTAAGTCAAAACAAAATCGATTTGATCAAAAATTCAATCATCGAAAGCCTAACTATGTTTGTCAAATTACAATGAACCTCTTGGGCACTCATACATTTACCAGCTGTAAACAGACACAGTACAACACAGCTATATAATAATAAATGTGATCTTACATTTCTATTGCGCAAATTCCATGTGAATATGATCAAATGCGCATCATTATTATTATCCCTGTTCATCAGGAATGAGACCCTGCAGCACTCGAGATCCACGCAATATGGTCTGTACCTTCACAGGTACCCATATATAACCCTAGGTGGAGAGAGACAATCATAGTAAAGTGCCTTGCCCAAGAACACAAGCACCATGCTCCCCGTGAGGGTTCGAACCCATGTACCGCGGCACATGAGTTGAAACACCATAACCATTGTACCACAGCTCCCACAATCACTAATATGGGCTCCGTGCACAAGTACCCCCTCAACGATACGAAAGGGAGAGTTGGGGGAGACCACTGGGAGAGACATTCGAACACATGGCTGACGACACTTGACACTCACGCAAAGACACTATGGCTTTGTGCACTTTTAGAATATACTTCGTTGTGTGGACTTACGTCATACTCCTGTGAACCAGTACGCGCACGTTGTATGTTCCATCCACTGGGATCTAGAAAGTGATCAAAAAGCTTCCTCTCTTGTTCGCGCACAGAGCCCATAACATAAATTTGGTTATATAATAATAAGGTGTTAAGCAACCTTCTTTAGATTTTGAGCACTTTTTTGCTTCAAACGAAAAAAAAAATCTCAAATGACAAATGATATACACTACCTTTAACAAACTGCTTTTTAGGTGAAGCAAATTATAAGTATTTTAATAAATACATCAGCTGTGGTAATAGTCAATCCATGTTATTACATTTTTATTAGAAAAAAATA
Source organism: Patiria pectinifera (assembly GCA_029964075.1). NCBI lineage: Eukaryota > Metazoa > Echinodermata > Asteroidea > Valvatida > Asterinidae > Patiria > Patiria pectinifera. The sequence continues at coordinate 22,779,089 of CM057141.1, read as the reverse complement.
ATTACTTTTGAAAAAATAAGAAAGGGATTTTTTTATATCTGAACTTATTTTTTACACAGTGGGCCAGCCAAGAACAGTGGGTCTATCATCATCAAGGGAGAGGAGATGAGTGATTGTAGGGTGAGAAACATTTTCATTAAAATTTTAAAAAGCTCTATTTTTTGTCACAAGTTGCCGCCAAATCTTTCATGAGTTGATAAATCAGCGTCTCTTATACTAAGTCTTTTTTGTTTAACCCTAACCGCCCTGAATCCTTCAAAATCCTCTTTGCCAAAGTGGAGGAATTTGGAGGATTGAGGTTACATGGCTAAAGTGCGTTACTGATTTCGTAAGATGCACTTTGTCTTGGGCCTTGTGTTGTTTTTGCTCGGCCATGCATAAATATAGGCCTGGATTATGTATGGAATCCTCCGTACTGCTCTGGGATCTCACTGGCCAAGCCTCAACATATTGACAGTCACTGCTGCAGGATTTTGCAGGATTCAGGCAGTGGTCACCCGGGACCATTTTCAAGAAATAATGGAGGAATTTGCAGGATTGAGGCTATATGTTATATTTCCAGGAGGCCAATTGGAGGATTTTGAAGGATTGAGGCTACATCCTAGCAAAAAGGCCTAGGGAGTTAGGGTTAAAACTCAAAAGGTTGAAAGTAATTATGTCAACTGCAGCCAAGCCAAACTTTTCCGCCATTTTGTGGGAGAAATGGAAGTAAAGTTTTATGACCACATTATCTGTGTCTACTAGTATTCTCGTTTGTCTACTGTTGTTTCACTGTGATATTTCTGTGCTTTTTGTCACTCCTACCGTAGGATTTGATGACCATGCAGTTCAAAGGAGAGCACTTGGACAAGAAGGATTTCCTGGGCAAGTCGGATCCTTTCCTGGTCTTCCACAGATGCAACGAAGATGGAACGTAAGTTTGTTTGCCGACTGATAAATATTTCTAAAAAATAGCTTCACCTCGCCTGGGCAGAAAAGCTTGATAACTTTGGAAGATACCTGTTCTAAACAACTTACTGTATTGGGAGTTACACCAATTCCAAATTATTTGGCTAGGGTTGGTTATAGCACACTGGTCTATGGGAAGTGGTTTTAGCCACTTAATAATAATAAGAATTGTGCTAATATAGCGCTTTCCATCGTATCAATAATCTCAAAGCGCTTTACAAATTATTACCCCGTTCATCAGGCCATGGGACCACGCGGCAGCCGATGTCAGCGCTCAATCGGTCCTCGACCCTCACAGGTACCCATTTATACTCCTGGGTGGAGAGAGGCAATTGTAGTTAAGTGTCTTGCCGAAGGGCACAAACACCATGTTCCCGGCAGGGTTCGAACCCATGCACCTTCGTACAGGAGTCCAACACAGTAACCACTGGACCATGGCGTTCTACACTTCCCATAGGTGCATAGCCGTAGCCATATAATTTGGATGCAGCATACTTTAACTGTGATATGACCCAAGGTCAATACCGTAAATGGTCCTTGGAGCACTTTTAAGCTTTAGGGCGGCCTCAGATCGACCTTCGATTTGCTTGCGCCATGACAGAACCATCGGCATTAAGCACTAAAAGAAGTAATGCTCATATCACAAAACTGAGAGATCGTGTGATTCTCGTGGAACAAGCTACACCTCAACACAGAATAATTGCACAAAATTGGCGACTGATATGTTCCTGACGGTCGTGGCTCAAGCACAGCTTGATCCTGGAAAGTCAGCCGCTGAATGTTCTGTGTCGTCGCAAGCAAGGTCGACCTGAGGGCGGCCTAAAGATTTTAAATCATGTTAATTGTGTGAAGGAAGTTTTTTGCATCAGGGAGATGTTAATTCAATATTTGGTTTTGTCCTTCAGTGAAGTAATTTCATAAACAATTAATAATCAGTGTTGTCTGATGGCCTGCAAGAAAAAGAACTCACAAGCTTACTCCTGCTTAGGCCAAAAAAAAAAATAAGTCGGTCTCTGGTCAGCGCGCGCGTCGATTTTAATCATGCGCGTCGATCTTTTTTTTTTCTCCAAAATGTTCCGCGGTAGCTCCAACAGCGCCCTCTATTTCCGCACCTCCTCAATTTTTTTTACCAAAGAGCACCAAGGAATGGGAAATTGCACCAAGGCAAATGATCGAAAGCACCAAGGCAAATTATGGAGGACACCAATGTACATGAGGACACCAAAAGAACAAAATAGTACCCACCTTGTCTGTACAATCCAAGCTTAAAGAAACGTGGCCTCGTCAATTCCGGAACTTTGGTCTGATCAGAGACCGAATATTTTTTTTGTTTGGCCTTACTAGTGCAAATGTTTTTATTGTTTCATCGTATTGTTCGGTTCCAGTTTCACCATCTGCCACAAGACTGAGGTCATTAAGAACACGCTCAACCCCAACTGGAAGCCGTTTAACATCATGTTGAGGGCGCTCTGTAACGCCTATCACGACAGAACCATCAAGGTGGAGTGCTTTGACTGGAATCGCGACGGCAGGTTAGTCAGTTTTGGCAGGTTCAAATCCTGCCTCAGGCATTTTCTCCACTTACTTTAAAGAAATCTCCACTTTACTTGAAAGAAATCACTATTTTAAAAGTAAATTTTTACTATGTCCTCTCAAAATTTCTTAAAGTTGATGTAGACATCTTTTTTTTGACATAGAAGCTTTAGTGACCAAATGTATTTTTGTTTAAAAATTAAATCGTTGAAGTCAAACTTCAAGAATAGTTATTGGCACAATGAACAGGGGTAATAATGATGTAATTCAAATTGTGCCGTTATTGGTGGACCCTTGTGTATGGTAAGCACACATTATAACCTTGTTGATTCTCCATTTTGTTATAAAATCAAGTAACAGCTTAATTTTTTTTTTCTCTGAAAATTGACAGTCATGACCTAATTGGAGTATTTGAAACCAACACGAGAGAACTGTCCAGAGGACCTTGTCTCACCAACAATTATACGGTAAGGTCATCAAACTAGAAGTACATCCATGACAGGTCTCAACAAAATCAGAACTTGAAGGAAGGGGGGGGGGAGCGGGGATTGACATAAACTACTTAGATTTAAGGTGTATAGTAGACAGGCGGTATAATGAACTAAGCACTGTCATTATATTGATTTTACTTGATAATTCGATATTATTTTGATATCGATATCCCTGATAGCAATTTTTTAATCATACCAAAATTTTGATATTTAAAATAACGAGGAATGATATAAAAAAAAAATTCGAAAAATGCGTCAGATTATTGTCAAAATATATCTCCAGTCTGTGCTTTTACTTTGTGCTTAACCTTTGCTGTATCATGAAATAAAAGTAGGCAGCAACTTGTTCTCTTGACTCAAAATAAAAACATTGCGAAATGCCAAGCTTGTGCTCTGTGTTCGCTGGAATTCGTGGTCTCCCTAACGTAAACACTCAAAAGAAACCGGCCGTTCTGGGCAAACTCTCAGTGCTGAGATTTGTTTCAAAATTCTGATAGCGACGGTGCTTATAATGAACGCTGCTTTGCAGAACATTGGATTAAAGGGAATGTACATCATTGGCTTTTGCTGTAATTTTCAGAAATGAACTATTTGAGAGGTTAGTATAATAGATCAAATATTGTTACACTGACATTTTTGAAGTTTTGTGTTCGAAAAGGTTGGAAAAACCAAGAAAAACAAAAATGTTCAAGTAGTCTGGTTCCCTGACTCCACAAAAGATAAAATGGATCAATTTATTGATGATGGAAATTGTAAGGCAAGGGAACCAGTCTAGCTGGCCTGCACCCGTTCATGAACATGTAACCAATAGCAAACAAAATTTGGACTGAAAAAAACGGTAAATTTGGAGCAGTAGTTGAAAAATAGTTAGGTTTTTCCAACGCTGGTCGGCCGACCACCATTGGAAATATTTACAAAAATACCATTTTCTTGAAAATGACTTCACACCAGGTGCCATAATTTTACAAGATGCTTGAGACTGTCATTTACCAACATCCTAGTAAGGTATTTCGTAAAAACTTGGTAGTTTTATTTTTCGATGTTTGCAAATGTTGTATATTCCCTTTAAACTAAAAATCTTTAAATATAGATGCCAATTTCCTCTTGTCAGCTTTTGTGTTTTTAAATTTTCATGTATGACATTAAAAATTATAGGAACACTGGAGAAAGTCTATAAAGTCTTGAATTTTTCTGCTCTTGTAACTTTCCAATATCATGGCTGAATCAGTGTGGTAAGGGATCAGAAACCTGTTGTTTTTTTTGTAGAAACTGACAAGTTTTCCCGTCAGTAATTTACAGTGTTGTAGTCAAAAGCCATCACAAGTCCTTTCACAAGTCCAGTCATAAGTAACAGGGGATGAACAATATCAAAGCAATGCCATTGCCACAGTTCACTCTGAACTACTTTTGACTCGACTTGGGATTGGAGGACTTGTGATGGACGCGACTACAACGCTGGTAAGTTGTGCATTGGAACGGTCCGCTAAAGATTCAGTTGTTGATTTGCATCTTTTTCCTCTTTCCTCCAGTTGATCCATCCCAAGAAGCAAGCCAAGAAGAAAAGTTATCGCAACTCTGGTCTGATCACTCTCTTGAGCTGTAAGATTGAACCACAGCACACTTTCTTGGATTACATCCGGGGAGGTTGCCAGCTGAGTTTCACCGTCGCGATCGACTTCACTGCTTCAAACGGTATGCCTGTCATTACTGTTGAAATAGTTACTCATAAATACCTAAGACAGTTTACCCATTCCTATTGGTCGAGAGCCCGTCACGTGGCCGGTTTTAAATAGTTGATAAAGACATGGCTGGCTGGTCTTAAACACTTTTCCAGTGTCACATGAAATGTTGACTCCTATGAAATCTGGTGCCAGCACCGTTTTATTGGTTGAACGTTTACAATCCTCACGTAGGCATGCGCAATACCACACTTGCACACCTGCGTTGTGTGTGTCAATCTCCATATAAGGAGCTGTTTACCAGAGGGCCTTACCATTGACCTATCGCCATTTGCGAGTTAGCCACGCCCCTCAGACAACCCTATGGAGTTTTTGTCCACTAAGTTTTGTTTGTCTCAGATTTTGCGCGTTCCGTGTCCATTTGTATATCATGTAATTGGACAATATTTTACTAGCTCCGTTGACGCGATTCTACCGCGAAAGGTCAATTGCATAGCTAAAGGGGTATTTTGTTGATCGAAATCCTTGAAAATTTATTATTTTTAACTTGTTCGGCTCGGGTAATTATAAGTATCCAAACTCCAACCGGTCTTAAACAGAGTGTTGAAAAAACCTCCAAAGCACACACCTTTAATAATGAAATAAGTTGCATTGTTGGTTCTTATTAAATAATTAATCCTTGTACTGCCCCAAACTGCCCTGCCTGTTACTTCCTATACCTCACAAACTGCCCCAACATTGAATGGGTTTGGGGATCAATCAGGAAATAAATAGGATGTAATACAATGTCATACAATGTAATACAATGTCATACAAGGTCATACAATGTAATACAATGATATACAATGTAATAAAATCTGCTCATATTGGCTTTACCCTTTCACAGGTGACCCCAGGCAACCCACATCCTTACACTACATGAACCCGTACACACCCAACGCATACTTGAGGGCGCTGTGGGCAGTCGGTGAGGTCATTCAGGATTACGATCACGACAAACTCTTCCCCGCCCTTGGATTCGGTGCCAGGGTCCCGCCCACCATGCAGACCAGCCACGAGTTCTTCTTGGTAAGAATTAATTTTTTTTTCTCGATGTCATTTTGAAGCCTTAGCTTCAGCTCTGGGATGCTCCTAGTCGAGAGCCTTAAATCTGATTTTGAAATCTGATTTGTTATGTCCACGATGCTGGAATTGCCCTTATGTAACACAAGAGGGCGCTGTTTTCAGGACCATTGTTTACCTAATTCGAAGGTTTGATTAAATCATGTACTTCATTTTATCCCAAAACACTCTCCAACCAGCTCTAATAGAATGAGCTAAATATGGAACACTTAACTTTTCTGTCTGAAAACAAAAATGGAATATCAGAGATTGCATTGATGTGGCTGTAGACTGGAAACCTAAGCTCATTGAGGATGGCCCGAGTTCTGAGATTTCATTGCCTGCTGTATTTTTTGAAAAATCCTTCCTAGTTGGCCAGATTTAGCAGTAAGTATAGATGCAGCACGGCAGTCACTAGGCATTTGCGCATAAATATTACAAATCGGAAAAATTAACACGGCCTAATTTTTTTAATTTGTATCCAGTCGAAAGAAGTTTGCAGCAGTTTTATTCATTTTCATAAAAATTTCAAGTCAAATTGACCCAGTGTTGGAGTTCATCGACCTGACCATTATGTAGGTCATCTAGAATGGCGTGCGTCATACCTTATGGTAAAACTTCCCATTGTGTAACGTTACAAAGCCAATGGCATTCTTACAGGGATAAGGTATGACATACGTCATTCTAGATGGCCTTCTTTTCCCTCTACCTTAGATTGATGAGGCTGCAAGGTCACAAACCAACAACGGCTAGTAAATTGTACTGCTCAGTGACAATGAAAACCATTTCTGGAATTTGTATCCAGAAAGTTTGCCATGTGTGCAGTCACCCATGCAGTCTTTGTGTCCAAATTTGTGGCTCTGAATAAAAAGCAAATATTTGAGATTTTTTGTGCCTAAAAAAAGGCACAGTGAACAATGAACAGTTGCAAGAGGCAAGCTGTAAAGATCTCGCCCCAGATCTTTGTGACTTTTTCATGGACTGAATTTGACCTTTGTGAGTTATTTGTGAAATATTGGCCCAAACTTGTGGCACCCAGATGTGAACAAGAAAAGGAAAAATACCAGAAAAATAGTTCAGCTTTTAGTACAGTGCTCTTGTCGCATGGTTGCACGTCATGCAGCGGCACACCCTGGAATTAGGGGCGGTCTCTTGTGTGTGTATGAGGCGCCTGGGAGTCTGCCACCGTACAGTGTCCCACTGAAAGAGCTTTTCAAATCATTGAGCCTTTCTATGCTTCAGTAGAGTTCACACTTGCTGACTTTCAAAGCATCATTATCTCACACATACAAAAAGAAAGTTTCTGCTAAACAAATATCAGATATACAAAATTGTGGTTTGTGGTCATAACTGTCAGGTCTGTTGGAGGTCTGCTTTGGCCCAATATAGTTTGACGAAAGTAAAAGTTTTTATGGTTTTTTTTATTATCGCATCAGTTCACTGAATATTTTGACTTCTGGGCCTAAAAGCTGCGGTGTTATGCATCAATACAATAGACGCTGGGAAGGGAGCGGGCTGGCCATTGTTGGCCTTGGACGTGGCATTCTTTCATCTATACACGTTCTTGATAAATTATGTGTGTTAGACTGCAACTGTTAGGCCAAAAAAAAAAAGTCTCCGGTTTCTGGTATGGAGCTTGTCCAAAAAGTGGTGCGGCAACGCGGCTTTTTTTTTTTTTACCTGACTTTTTTGCTTCAAATGTCGACTAATGACTGCAAATAATGCCCGACTAAACTTAGTGCAAATATATGGGAGTCCAGAAAGGCCACTTAAAGCTTATTCTCGATCATAACCCCATCTAAAAACACGTTCAAATTGTGCAGCAGCAGGATTCCAGTCTAACCAGTGAGTTTAGCGGTTTGAGACATCATCTTTCATTGAAAAGAAAACTTTTCCATTTTGCCGACGCGCATGGCTACGGCGACGCGCGCGCATACCAGAAACCGGAGACTTTTTTTTTTTGGCCTTAGTGAAATTCCTAAAAGTTTGAAAGGGAAGTGTATTAGAATTGTTTTGTTTTTTACCTGTATTAGTTTTTTTTCTTTCATTCTTCTAATAGGGCCTCAGTATATGTTTTGATTACCAGAAGAAAATAAAAAACTTACCCTCCTCCTTTCAAAATTCAGGATGTTGGTATGGCACTTCTCTCTCAAACCTAACAGCCATGTTGTATTGTTAAAACTTTTTTATTTTTGAGTATACTTTTTTTGTAAAGTGAACCTAACTTTGTGGATATTTCTGCTTGTAATCTTCCTAAATCCTTCAAAATCCACCAACGTATAGGAGACCAATGCTTTATTCTCCAAGCCCAACTCAAATTAGCTTAGCTCTGCAGTCCTACATCCATCAAAACCAAACAATTCCAACTGTTGGATTTTGTAGGATTGATTGTCACAGTTAAAGTAAAAAAAAATAGAACTTTTTTCTGTAGTGGATGGGGCTTGTACACAATTTACATCCTCTTTTGTGACGGAAAGACCATTTCCAAATATCGTCATGTTTTCCTTCATCTTTTGGGTTAGATTTTATCTTTTATGCCCAGGCGTGGATCCAGGATTTTTTAGATGGGGGGTACACTGCTGGAGCAAAATTATTTTCTCTGAGAACTAATGCGAGCGCGGAGGGCGAAGCCCTTACGGCGTGGGCGTGGGTTTTACGGCGTGGGGGCGTGGAAATCCCATTGTACAGGGTACGTACAATGGGATCGCAGTTTATTTTGAAGCTTCTCGAGTCGAGTACGCAATGTTTGCAGGCTGATGTTTCATGTCGGCGCCGGTATTTTTGTAAGGAGGTTCCCTCCTCCTTCCCTCCTTTTCTCTCACCTTCCCCTCTTTTCCCCCCTTTTCATTCCCTTTTTTTTTTTACTCAAATTTGACGGGGGGGGGGGGGGGCATGTGCCCCCACACCCTCCCCCGGATCCGCGCCTGATACCTCTGTTTTGACCACTTGCCAGCCAATAACTTCCAATCATTTTTTTTTTTTTTTCCCTGAAGAATGGAAGTCCAACGGATCCATTTTGTGTGGGAGTTGAGGGCGTAGTAGCAGCCTACCAGAAGGCTTTATCAACGGTGCAACTCTACGGACCTACGCTGTTTGCTCCAATCATCAACCACGTCGCAAGGTGAGATATCATCTTCACATTGACCTCTATAACCCTCCAAGAGCCTTCAAAATTCTTCGGAACCACCATTAGGCAAAAAAAAAAATATTCGGTCTCTGGTCAGACCAAAGTTCCGGAATTGACGCGGCGACGCATTTTTTTTCCTTTTTTTTTCTTTTTTTCTTTTTTTCTTCAAGCTTGGATTGTACAGACAAGGTGGGGTACTATTTTGCTTTTTTGGTGTCCTCATGTACATTGGTGTCCTCCATAATTTGCCTTTGTGCTCTCAATCATTTGCCTTTGTGCAATTTCCCATTCCTTGATGCTCTTTGGTAAAAAAAATTGAGGAGGTGCGGCAATAGAGGGCGATGTTGGAGCTACCGGGGAACATTTTGGGAAAAAAAAGATTGACGCGCATGATTAATATCGACGCGCGCGCTGACCAGAGACCGACTTATTTTTTTGGGGGGCCTTACCACGAGCCTGATGATTCTTGAAAGTTTAGAAGGAGTCATCCATAATTATCAACATTTTTAAAAAAGCGTACCAAACGTACGCTCGGGGGGGGGGGGGGAGAAGGTTAACGACCCATGTACTCTTTTGAAATTTTATAAAAATGTCGATCAATGCGTTCGGTTCGGCATTTTGTGCGATGGGCTTTTATCAAAACCTTGATACCTCAACTTGGCGAACTCCGGACCAGCTCGCGATTCATGGGTGCGGCCATATTTGTCATATTCAGCTTCGTGTTATGCGCCGGTAATGAACGTACGTGATGCAGCCATCAGCCGCCACTTTTGTAGTGATGAATTGCATACACGTGCGCATACAGCGCAAGACGTTATCTTCAAGACGTTAATATTCAATTTTCATCGTGGAGCTATGAATGACTGGTTGTTCCAGTCGTACCGTATAAATGCGACCGCCTGATGCGCTGTTGCTACCTCTCACTTTTGTCTTGAGCCAAGTCTAAGCTGAAGTCTGCGCACGTGCGCGAGACTGCAAACTATGGTTGACACACAGTCGGAGGAGTTATCTATTCACACTATTGAGACAATGTTACACAGTACACAATAGTCCAAAGGATATCTTTGAAAATCCACCTTTTTGAAAGTACTCTTCCGGGGGGGGGGGGGTGTTCTGCCAAAAAGAGTATGTTTTGTACTCTTTTGAAAACGTTGATAATTTTGGAAGATCCCTAAAGAGGATTATCTCAGAAATCTCTCAGAGTCGGCATTCCCCTTTTTGGTCATGTGAGTGGCCTCCAAACAAGGCTCTAGCCCAGGGTCAGTTGGAAACTGGTCAAGCGTTTTCATAAAGCAATCCCAAACCTGACCAGCTAGCCTCTTTCACACGCCTCTGATCCTTTGTAGTGAGAAATATTTTATTCAATTGAAATGTACTTATTTTTAGATCAGCAAATATTTTGCCATGGTCTTTAGAGACGGAACCAAGCTGACCCAAAACCGAAAACGGTCAGGAGATATTTCTCTCAAAGCAGGAATTTGAATGGACAGCCAATTCAACAGTAAAACTGTTGTTCTTTTTTAGTGGTTTTTTTTCTGTGTCGCTGTAGGAGTAGGTGAAAACTGTGCACATGTGTAGGTACATGTACACATGCACCTGAGAATGTCATGATCGGTAGTGAAACCTGTGTTTTGGTTTAGTACATTTCAACAAGACAATGAGTATTTATACAAGTACTTGATCATGAGTGCCAGTACAAAATCGTACAATTTTTTATGAGTCCGAGATACGAGTGCGAGTATGCAAAAATGTACTCGTGTCTAGTTGGGTGTGAGTATGGGTAGGAGTACAAGTATGAGGAAAACAATACGAGAATGAATACGAAAATAAGAACAAGTGCAAAAAAAAAGGTATTAGGGTGTGATTATTGATACATTTAGGAGTACAAGTATGAGGGGAAAAACAGTACAAGTACGAGAACTACATGTAACAAAAAATGTACTTGGGTGCAAGTGTGGGGAGGGAAATGAGTACGAAATAAATTAGTGAAACGATTGTAAATTGTCTTACAATGTAAGCTGACATTACTTTCTGGAATGCGCACAGTTGGGCTACAAAACAAGTATTAAAGAAATGATGTTAATTGGAAAGAGCATTTAAAAGTAGGATATAAACGTCCACACAAATATCCTTTAAAAATTGGGTGTTCTTGTGTTATTCTTGCGAGAACCATGCGAGAATGAATTCTGGGGGTTAAAATTTTGACTCTCAAAAATCGCGCTGTTGGGTGCTAGTTGTGAATCTAGCCCAGGTGGACTCCCTTTCCTCCCTACGTTACGGAGGGAGTCCAGGGTATGAAGTGTATGAAGAGTTTCTCACCGCCGAGTCTAGTCGTACATGCATGACGTACGTCCGTGGCGTGCAGCGTGAACGCGCAGTGCGCACGCACGATTTGCTTAGTAACCATTAGTCTGGTTCCCAGACCTGACAATTGTTCCCGACGCTCATGTCTAAATGGAACCAGACTAATAGGTAACCACCCTCAAACGCATGCGCACTAACTTGTAAGCGCGGTCGCCTATCCAATGACCGGGCATGTTTTATCGACCGTGACCAGAAACATGTTTCGGCTTTGGTCATTGGTGGAGTGTTTTCATGACTTCGGTCGGCTGGAGTGACGTCACTGCACGTTCCCACCAAAACCAACCAAGGAGGGCGCTAGCGTGTGCGCTTTCGTACGACGCGGTACAGTGATGAGAAACTGATGAAAAGAGTCTACAAACACGTACAAGTTTAACGTTGCTTTAGAGTTTATTTTTCTGATTAACGTCGGTCAGCATCACATATGGAATTCCTGAACCCCCCGGACCAATAGGTAAGGACACATAGAGTATGTAGGCATGAAATAAGCTTCTATAACGAGGTAAAACACAACAAAAATCTGGTCCAAATTTTGGGTGGTCTTATGTAGAGAATTCTCATCCTGGACGTCAGTCGTAATGCAATGTAGACTTCGTCCAACCTGGGCTAGTTGTGAATCCTGCAGCACAGTGCACCGCATTCTGCAGATGTGCGAGAAACAACATTTGTGCATTGGTGCTGTGTGTGTTATGTGAAACACACGCAATGCGTACCATACATTGAATGGACACGGCTGGAATATATGTACATGTACATTGTATGCATATGCCACAAAATGTCCTCCGCGTCCGATTTAAACAACCAAGTTCTTTTTTCTTTTCTCGGGAACGGTAAGGCATTACATACAATGTAGGTTGGTTTCCTTTCAACCATACCTTTGAATTAGGATAAGTAAGCAATCCAAAACATACAATTTTGGGGGGATTTCAGGTCGTAATACGCCTTTAAGCAGCCCTTTCAAGCAGCCCTTTCATATACACTCAGTCCTAATTGTGTCAGTTGTTTTTTTAATGCCTAGATAAAAAAACTCACGTGTTGCATGTAATTCCATCACTTAAGTTGCGTGACGTTACTAAGCAACGGAGACCAAACAGACTGAAAATTAGTTCATGGTGAGGCGGCTCTACTGTTTATCTTACACTATTGTCGCCATTATCACCATCACCATGGCAACCACCTCTGTCATTCCACCGTAGCAACTATTGTTTGTACATAATACTCAAATTATTGATCAATAAAAGATGTTAAGCTATTTAAATACGTGTCAGTGGAGGAACGTTTAAAATATTTCCCTCAACATTTTTTGAAGGATTTGATCTGTTTTTTTTTTAACTGTGCCTTGGCACTTAGTCAGTTCATATGCATGTGTACAAACAAGCAAACATGTCCATTGTACATGTAGGCCCTACTCTTAAAATTGTGGTTTAGCCAGATTTTATCATTGAGTGTCCAAGTTTGATGTCAGTAAAATTGTCTAAATAGTCCATTTGTACATCTCAGGGTGATAGCAAAAGCAAGAATTTCACCTATTTCAAAATGTCAAAACAATGTGAACAAAAAAAAACGTTAAGAAATGTTCGGAATTGGAATCAGTGAATTATTGCACACATGGGGCTTTCTTTAAAGGGAATGTACATCATTGACTTTTGCTGTAATTTTCAGTAATGAAATATTTGAGGGGTTAGTATAATAGATCAAATATTGTTACACTGACATGCTTGAAGTTTTGTGTTCAAAAATGCTGGAAAAACCAAGAAAACTAAAATGTTCAAGTAGTCTGGTTCCCTGACTCCACTAAAGATGATATGGATCAATTTATAGATTCCGGAAAACTGTAAGGTAAGGCAACCAGTCTAGCTGGCCTGCACCCGTTCATGAACATGTAGCCAATAGCAAACAAAATTTGGACTGAAAAAAATGGTAAATTTGGAGCAGTAGTTGAAAAAAGTCAGGTTTTTCCAAGGGAGGTTGGCCGACCACCGTTGGAAATTTACAATAAAATACCACTTTTCTTGAAAATGACTTCACACCAGGTACCATAATTTTACAAGATGCTTAAGACTGTCATTTACCAACATCCTAGCAAGGTATTTCGTACAAATTTGGTATTTTGTTTTTTCGATGTTTGCAAATGTTGTATATTCCCTTTAATGCCTTTTTTAATGGATTGCTAACCTGTTTCTAAAAATAGCCTGACCTTTAATAAGCACGATAATGCAGCACGTGTATTTTTCTTCCGGGCCCAGATGACAAGACTTAACACAAGCAGGCATATCATATGCTGTTCCTGGTCCATAACCTTATAGACCGTTATCATGCTTCCACCATTTCAGTCATGTTCCCTGTATCCAACAGTACTGAATGATAATATTTTTTGTGTGCAAAGAGGAACCAGACTATTTTTCCATCCGGCCTCGCTTTGGTTACATTGATTTGAATGGGAAAAAAAATCAAGATGGCCGCAACATGATAATGGTCTATATTCCTATCTCTTTGGCGTCACCTGCCAACAAGGCTATTGTAGGGCCGTGCATTTTCTAATAATTTAGTGTTCATTTTTTGTCAACTTGGACTTCATCGAATATTTGAATATTCGATTTTCGAAATGCACCGATCAACTTAAACCCGTGCCAGCCTAAACTAGCTGCCAATCGAAGAGCTTGTTAAAATAACATAAAGAACAGGTAGCCGAATGGCATATTTAACTGATTTTAAAGAGGTTGTGGAATGCTCGAAGACATTTCCGTCATTTTTTGGGTATATGTAGCCTAAGGTGTGATGAAATAAAAACGACTATTGTTTCTGTCATGAATTGAGTACAAAGGGTACTTTTGAGAGCTATTTTTCAGGTCCTGTTTCGACCCGAACGTGCAATTTGTATAAAAGTCATCGTTGCGGGCAGCAAACAAAACACAGTAAATCGTGACGTAATAAACAGGACTCGTTTATGCTACTCTGCATCGCGAGTCCTGTTTATTACGTCACGATTTACTGTGTTTTGTTTGCTGCCCGCAAGGACGACTTTTACACAAATTACACGTTCGGGTCGAAACAGGCATGACAGGACTTGAAAAACAGCTCTCAAGAGTACCTTTTGTACTCATTTTATGACAGAAACAATAGTCGTTTTTATTTCATCACACCTTAGGCTACATATACCCGAAAAATGATGGAAATGTCTTCGAGCATTCCACAACCTCTTTAAGATGAAATTTGAGCTATTCTTCTCCATAGAGCTCTCATAAGTCATGTGCGAAAGTGACCTTCAACAAACGTGTGGCGTTTGACAAACAATAACACCACACAGTTTATACATGTGTCATCGTCTCCTCGACACCGCTGGCATTTTTTAATATTTGAATCGAAAAATGCTTTTCAGATATTCAGTTATTGATCGAATATGTGTTATGTATATAGGCATATTCGGCATAGCCCTAGAGGCTATAGTATTGGATGTTTGCACAGTTGGGTGGAAACTAGAGGCACAACTGGTGAACCAGAAATTTCAAAAATGGACTCTCTCTTCTTCTTTTTTTAAAGGTACATTGTAGAGTGTATCATTTGTAGCTATCCAAAAAGTAACCGACAAAATTATTGTTGAAAAGTATGCTTGGTTTAAAGATAGTAATGGTACTAAACTCTCTGTGAAATTATTCTTTCTGGCATGCTGTCATTTTGAAGAAAACAATAAAAAAACGTCGCGTCTAAAGACGCATCTTTGGAAATTTCTGTTAGTAGTTCGTTTTTAATTGGGCCAAAGCCATGAATGGGTGCACGCAAGCGTTGACACAATGCACACAGGCGCGGTTGCTATAATTCGTCACTTCAGCGTGTGACATCGCATAGCTACAATCGACTGAGTGGGAACGTGTTCCAGATGCTAATTTTAGGTGCAATGCAAAATAGGGTTCGGCAACTTTTGAATCGAAATCGAGATCCTAGAATATTGTTTTCTCAGAATATAACAGCATTCACTGAGCTAAAACATCATCAGGTTTGTTGTTCAGCACCCTTCTTTAGATTTTGAACACTTTTGTAGCTTCAAATGAGAAAAAAAATTCACAAATGATGTACTCTACCTTTAAATCTACACGTTACATGCCTATAGATATGTATGTTCAAATTCACTAAGGTTTCCTATCTAGTACAGGATGGTCCCAAAAAGCCGAACCCTCAAAGCGCCCTCTGTGTCACAGCTTTTTAAAAATACATCAGAAATATTGATACATATATGAAAAGTATTATTCATCAGCTTTTCAGCAACAACAAAGTCTTTCCAATCGGAAAAACATTTATTGAGTCATGGTCAATTAAAAAAAGTGTCACTTTTTCATTTTGTCCATGGTCTGAATTGTCATTTATTAGGAATGTAATAAATTTGGGATGAGGGTAGTTTTTGCTTTTTTTTTTCTTTTTTTTTTAAATCTTTCTTTCTTCAGGCCTATTTGGTTCTTTTTATATTTTTTTTGTACCAATGGTAATTGGTACAACTCAACAAGTCTTGAACCGATTGAAATTATGTTTTCAATATATTAACCCTAACGCACCCGAATCCATCAAAATCAACACCCCTGTTTTGGAGGATTTTGGCGGATTCAGAATACCTCCATATTGGAAAAATTGTGGGGATTTTGATGGGTTCAGGACTGTAAACCCAGCGGTACTGCAGGATTTTGATGGATTCAGGGTACCTCCATATTGAGCAGTTGGGGGACTTTGATGGATTCAGTAAATCAACAGTTTAACTCCTTGGTGTGTACGAGGTATATGTACTACAAACTGGTGGATTCTGATGGATTCTTTGGTGGATTCTGATGGACTCAGGACACCAACATTTTTTTGCATGACAAAATTCATGGATTTTAGAGTTTCAGGATACTTTCTAGTAGTTCAAGGGATAGGGTTAAATCTAAAAAATTAAGCTTTATGGACAAATCAAAATAACCTTGAATGCTTTATAAATCTGTGAAAAGAGGGATTTTTGAGGTTCGTTTTTTTTTTCCGGGGACACCCTGTTTTTCTGTCCAACAAACTCTGCTACAGATGTTCAGAGTTTTGTACCCTAAGGGTACACACACAAAATGTCCGCTTCGATGCGAACACCTGGCTGTATAAACTCTGATTAGTCTCAATCGGCAAAGTGACCCAATATTTTTAATGCGTAGCAGTATTTTGCATGGATTATGATTTATATCTTGTCAAGAATCGTGTGTCACGCTTCCATGGGTATTTTAATAGAAATGAGGCAGTCATGCACGATGTTGCCCTCGTCCATGTAATCATAGATCGTGTAGTCACGCATGAAGCCTCATCTGTGCCGAAGTGTCTGTCCAAACTCCCCCAAATGGCAGGAAATGTGGCATAAATTACCAAAGCTTGTCCTGAACCTGCGCTACAGAGAGGCTGGCTATATTGGAGCCACAGTGAAAATTGTAGATTATACAAGAACGTTCCGATAAAAAACTGGGAGGCATTTTTTTTGTTGGTACATTTGTATGGATTGGAAGGATTTCGTTATTAAGCACAGTGTTATTACATCTGTGTAGTCTTGTTAAGGAGCCAGATTTTAATCAACGAAAAACAAGATAGTAATAGTCATACAATTTTTCTAATGCTTCCATCATGTGCAACTTTCCCTGTAAAAGTACATCACTTGACCTTAAAGATTGTGTATTAAACTATTTATCCCTTTCACTCCCAACTGATTAGAAGCATGCTCACTTATGTTACCACGGTACTTTTGACAAATTCTATCGCATAGAGCAATCACACTACGTGATGCAAAGTAGGCAGTTTATAACAAGGCATCGTGACAGTATACGTGTACGTGTACTCTCAGGGCAAAAAAAATTACTTTGAAAATGACAGATAATCTCTGCACTTATTGTTTCCTCACAAATTTTGGGAAAGTGAGGAAATAATCACGTTTTTTTTGGGGGGGGGTGTTCTTTTTTGTTTGGATTTGTGTTTGTATTTATTTTTGTTGTTTTTCACCATTATTTCTTAGCTATGTTGTTTATTTCTTTTCTTATCTTTCCAGGCCATCAGCCTGGTGTTTGGTCAGTATCAAATCAGGGCATAAATGATTATAGTGGGCATGCGCAAGGTATACCGCCCCTAGAGTGGTAACAAGCATTTTGATGGACATTTTGAAAAAAAAGGGTGATAGCGCCCAAAAAGCTGCCACCGCTGCAATGCTTTCACATATTTTCCAACTCTGGAGGTGTATACCTTGCCAAAAATCGCTATGACGATTATTCCCCTTATTTGATACCGGTGGCCAAAATTTTGGACCGAGGCTGATGGCCTATTCCTTTTTGTCTAAAAGTAATCCGAAGGGCATAGGTTGCAATCACGCTCAAGATATATCTATGCTCATCCTCATATTAGATGTGCATTTTTGTGAGTAATTACGTTGCGTGCGATACGTGAAACCATAAAGGCAATAGGCAAAATAATTATCAAATAAACTTTGCACCTTGTATTTTTACAGAGATGAAACTTTTCAGATCTTAATCTGAAATCAGATTTTTTTACTTTTTCACTGAAATTTCAGATTTTTTAACAATCCTACAAAAAAAGTTATTCAATTTTTCCACAATTTTTTTTTCATTATAATTTCCAAAAAACGTGTTGGTCAACACACCAGTCGTGAACGGAGTGATTCTGTGGTAGAAACACACCTAGGCCAACTCTAATCTTATCCTTATCCGGCTGGAGAAAAGGTTAAATACTGACCTATGACATGGAAAAATTCACTGGGTCTCACGTTGATGCGCTGCACTGAACTGCACTGCGCGGCGCTGTGGCAGCTCGAACCCAAGGTCCAATTTTAGATTTTCTTTGTTTTTACAAAGTTGATGTTAGTCATGATGATCATCTTATGCTTTTATAGCACTTACTCTATTACAACATTTTTTTAACAATGCATCTTAAATACACCCCCCCCCCCCACCCCCGGTTCAATTTGCAAATATTGGCCGGTGATGCCTGTGTCAAATCCGCATTAAAGGGGGAAGGGGGGGGGGAGAAGGGCAGATGAGGGGGAGTCTTAAGTCGCGCCGAAGGGGAGGGGGGAGGGGATCCGGGGACGTGGCCCTGAAAAATGCATGGACAGTCACGTTTGAGCCAGTTTTGCTCGTTGGGATTGAGAGGTTTACAAATTCCCAGGCCTCTGGCAAAGATATTACTAGTCGTGAGGTGTTTACGGGGTAATTTAAGTTGACACGTTACTAATATTGTGTTTCGATGTCGCGTTACTATTGTGTAGCCAAGAATTTATTGAGAAGAAAGACAATATGCAGAAAATCTCATTTTAAGGCATTGAAGGAAAACCAAAGCATATAAGTACGGAGTGACAAACTTATTTTCAGTGGTTTTACCTTGTATCTAATGGAGAGAAAAAATATTGAAATTAGATATATGGTGTCAAATTACCCAATTCCCAGTAAAAAAAAATTAAAAAAAATCGCCCAGTAATTTCCTGTTATTTCCAGGGTTATTTTAATGCAAAGTTTGTGAGGTTTCCCCTGGTTTTCTTTTATTTTTTTAATGAAATATGATGAAGGAAATATGTCAGATGTTTGAATAAACAGAACTATTAGTAATTTGATACAAATTCCCACCGGTTTTTCCTTGTTTCAAAAGAACAAAATGAGTAAAAAATACACAATGCATACAAATAAATTCGGTCAGTGAACTAAGTGAACCTTGCATTGATTTCCAAAAAAAGCAAAGAGTAGTTTTTTATACAGATTTTGCGGGCTTTTTGTTTTTGGTAAAAAGAAATGTTCTTTAAATTACGCACTTAGCGCACTATGTTTGAAGTTCTTTAACCAGTTCGCGCCGGGATTATTTTGACATTGACCGGACCCAGGCGCGGGATTGTTTTTCATGAACCTCGATGCCAGACGGATTCAGGCCGTCATCTGCGGGTAGCACACCCTGATTTTTCCGGTCTTGCTCGCGAGCGGGTCGCTGACAGATGTTTCCGGCCTCGCTCATTGCATGTTTATCCGTCATCCGTTCCGAATACCGCAAAACCCCTTCGTGTACACACGTCATTCGACGACTGGAACTTGCTCTTTTCTTTATCAGATTCTGTACCTTAGGTGGTTATTTTTTAGCCCAAGATAAAAACATTTAGTGAAGTGACACCCAAAAATTGTAAGAAAGGAAATGGTAAAAAGAAATATTCGTAAAATCACAAAGACTTTAGAAGTTCATTAATTTTATTGACTGGAACTTATTTCTTGTCTTTAATCAGATTTCTTCAATCAGAAAAAATAGTGAAAATAGATAAAATTTATATGGTCATCAAATTACCCAATTCCCAGTAAAAAATACAAAACCAGTAATTTCCAATTATTTCCAGGGTTATTTTAATACAAAGTTTGTCAGGTTTTCTCCTGGTTTTCTTTTTCTTTTCTTTTTAATGAAATGTGATGAAGGAAATTATGTCAGATGTTTGGATAAACAGAACTATTAACCCTAACTCCCTAGGCCTTTTTGCTAGGATGTAGCCTCAATCCTGCAAAATCCTCCAATTGGCCCCATGGAAAAATAGCATATAGCCTCAATCCTGCAAATTCCTCCGTTATTTCTTGAATATGGTCCATGGAGGGATGACCACTGCCTGAATCCTGCAAAATCCTCCGGCTATGTCTGTCAATAGGCCGAGGCAGAGGCAGTGACATCCTGGAGCAGTGCGGAGGATGTCAAGTATAATCAAGGACTAAATTTATGCACGGCTGAGCATAAACAACACAAGGTCCGGCCCAAGACCTTGACACAGTGCGTACTCCGAAATCAGCAACGCACTTTTGCCATGTAACCTCAATCCTGCAAATTCCTCCAATTTGCAAAAAGGATTTTGGAGGATTCAGGGCGGTTAGGGTTAGTAATTTGATACAAATTCCCACCGGTTTTTCCTTGTTTCAAAAGAACAAAATGAGTAAAAATGCACAATGCATACAAATAAATTCGGTCAGTGAATTAACTGAACCCTGGATTGATTTCCAACAAAATACAAGAGTAATTTTTATACAGATTTTGTGGGGGGGGGGGGAAAGATATATTTTTAAAATTACGCACAGTGTTTGACTTCATTAATCTTAGTGACTGGAATTTTTTCTTTTCTTTAATCATATTCTGTACCTCAGGTGTTTTTTTATTAGCCCAAGATAAAAATTAATATGGAAACAAAGGGACACCCTAAAAATGTATTGATTCATACCCGTTACCTCAAGAAAAAAGGCTTTTATACCATTTTTTCTCTCTCCGTAGATTTGCGGCAGCGAAACGAGATGGATCCGAGTACTTCATCCTTCTCATTATCACTGACGGTTGCATCTGTGATATGGATCACACTAAAGAAGCCATCGTCAATGTGAGTCACATGACTTTAGTAGAGCATCATGGAAAACAGTTTACTTTTTCAGCTAGGGGAAATTGCCATGTTGAAGTATCGTAGGCCTCATGTTTGCTCAACTTAAAGGGAACATACAACATTTGTAAACATCGAAAAATAAAACTACCAAGTTTTTACGAAATACCTTACTAGGATGTTGGTAAATGACAGTCTCAAGCATCTTGTAAAATTATGGCACCTGGTGTGAAGTCATTTTCAAGAAAATGGTATTTTTATAAACATTTCCAAATTTTCAGTCCAAATTTTGTTTGCTATTGGTTACATGTTCATGAACGGGTACAGGCCAGCTAGACTGGTTCCCTTGCCTTACAATTTTCCATCATCTAAAAATGGATCCATTTTATCTTTTGTGGAGTCAGGGAGCCAGACTACTTGAAAATTTTTGTTTTTCTTGGTTTTTCCAACCTTTTCGAACACAAAACTTAAAAAATGTCACTGTAACAATATTTGATCTATTATACTAACCTCTCAAATAGTTCATTTCTGAAAATTACAGCAAAAGCCAATGATGTACATTCCCTTTAACTTTCTCAAAATCTGATCACATGGTTTGAGTAATACAGGGTGAGTAAAAAAAAAAATACGAAACTCAAATGTCGGGACTATTGTTTTAGTGTAGTTCTGCATGTAACACTTTTAAAATATAGGATATGAAAGCCCAGTTCATAAGCTTTCTTTTAGAATCACTCATGTACTTTTCAAGTTACGGATTTTAAACACAACCACCGTTTTAAAGTTCTGTCCACAGATCAGCAAAACAAAAATAATTCACACACATCCCCATGTGATTTGTTTTCGCTTTGCTGAATGAACACTTGACTATTTGTGATCTGTGGACAGAACTTTAAAACGGTGCTACATGCAGAACTTCACTAAAACAATGATCCCAACATTTGGGTTCGTTTTTTTTGTAACTCACCCTGTACAGCTTCAAAATTGATACAAAGTTTGTGTGTTTATGTTGGTTTGTTCAGTATTACCATAAATTTGCCTCAAGTCACAGACAGTCAAAAATTTCTACCACTTCCTCTGCCATGCATTTGTATACAGACTAGTTAAAAAAAAGTGAGATCACATTCCTGTAAACACTGTGACTAGTCAAATTCCATCGACAGACAGAAGAGGTAACTACATGTAGTTGGTACAGCTGGCATATCAATCACCTCCAGTCAAAGCATTGTTATATATCAAATTAACAAGGGAATTCTCAACTCTCAAAACTGTCACTTGATTGATTTTGACTGCTGTGATGGCGTAGCTGAATTAGTCAGCCAGAAAGGGAGGTTTAAAGCTACAGTCCATCATTTGTAATTTGTGCATTTTGTTCGTTTTAAGGAACAAAAGAGTTCAAAATCTAATGAAGGATACTGAGCAACTAACCTGATGAAGTTTCAGCTAAGCTTCAGCTGTACATTCCGAGAAAAACAGCATTCTAAGATCTCAATTTCAAATCAAAAGTTACTGAATCATGTTTTAAATTGTTTTGAATTGCAGCTGCGCTGAATAACAAAACGAACTACTAATTTAAATTTTCCTACGGAGCTTCTTAAGAATCACCGTTGGAAATGCCTTCTTTCGTTGATTACTTCAAAATGACAGCTTCCCAGAAAGAATAATTTCACAGGGATTTTAGTTCCCTTATTATCTTTCAACCAAGTTTGTTTTTCAACAATACTTACGCAAGTTACTTTTCGGATGGCTGCAAATGATGGACTATAGCTTTAAGGAAAAGCTTGAGGCATACAGCATTGTATGTACATGTATGAGAAAAGTGCGTGCGCTAAAGGGTTACTTCCATGGGAACCTGCAACAAAATATGTTCATCAATACATTTTGTTTTCCCAGCCCCAGGCCCACCCACACACATTCGCTCTGCCTTGAACCTAACACGTGTAGTATCAATAGAATTGCTTCAAACCACACATGAATGATTGTTGCCTACCCAAGGCCCCCCAACAACAAAAAGAAATATGTGTGTGCTT
This sequence comes from Patiria pectinifera, assembly GCA_029964075.1. NCBI lineage: Eukaryota > Metazoa > Echinodermata > Asteroidea > Valvatida > Asterinidae > Patiria > Patiria pectinifera. The sequence continues at coordinate 22,756,437 of CM057141.1, read as the reverse complement.
AATCTACCTTGAAATTGTACATTGAAAATGACCTGGTACACATGTAGCATGAGTTTCTCTCACGCTGTGTGACATACATGTTGACAAAGCATGTACATACATGTGCATGTATATGTGATGCGATCAGGCTAAATGAGTCGTTTGTCGGGAATTTTCATTTGGAGATTCAGGCCAAAATAGGACCGCTTCATCACAGCACTTCATCACATTTCTTGGCGTTCCGACTTCCATAATTGTTGAACTAAAGATGGTACCAGCTTGCGGTTTTCACAGCAGTAATGCTGAGATTGTGCCCGTTTTAAATCTGTAAAAAAAAAAAAAATGACCAGGGTCGACAAACGACTCATTTGGCTTGATCGCACCACATATGTGCAAGCAGGGAACAAATATGACATTTACACATTTGATCTGGGATACATTCAAAGATCAAGTGACAATCTGAATGTTAAGATAGTTTAAAACATTTGGGGGGAAATTTTAATTTGTTTTACATTTGGTTATTAGAAAATGTAATTCACTGAACCGAATGGGAAGCCATTTTTACAGTGTGCCATGCCCATGCGCATGCCACACGCGATCTTATAGACGAGGTGCGCTCATTTTGGTAGGCCTATTGGTCTAAGGAGTACCGGAGTGCGACTCGCACGATCCTGGAGCCACCACGGAAAATGGCCGCCGCCGAATTAGTCTATGGTTGCAGACCAGTAAATACACTTCCATTGACCCCAATGGTAAATGCTCCCACTTCAGAAATTCGGGAAAAATACTCACAACTCTCCAAGGTGTTCGAGACATACATCAAATTAAAGCTTATTTCATCATCTTTCATTTTCTTTTCAATTTACGGGGGGTCAACTGATGACTTTTAGGAGAAATTTCCATCCGAAGATGATCACCCCTTAAAATAGTCCTACTGTTGACACTTTGAAACCCACTCTTTTTTTTGTGTTTGAAAAAAAGCAAGTTTGTGTCAATCAGCCATTTCAGGCTGCTCTGATGGAGCCCCCTTCACAGGTATTTTTGGCATATCCAGAAAAAAATCCTTAAAAAAAAAAAAAACCACTACAAAGTTTCTGTTTCCAAGGCGATAAAGACCCTGGATCATCCTTGTTCTGCTTCTGCTTCAGCTCATATACTGTACACAACACCCTGTTGGACTATCTCGGTACAGTGGTCAAATGTGGCATGCAAGCTTAGATTCTGAAGTGGGCGCGGCTCACTAGATTCCTAACATTGATGTCGTCCAAGGCTGACTTGAAGACATTCAGGTCTGGTGTGGAGCGGATATCTTCTGGGATAAGATCCCACTCTGGGATGGGATAGATCTTGGGTACAGTGAGAACTTCAGGCAATCTCTATTGAAGCTAGGTGTTCTATATGAGTACAGTCGACTCTCGTTAGTACAGACTCTGTTAATACAAAATTCTGGTTATAACAAACATGAAGCCTTGGTCCCGACTGTGTATTTATGTGCACAATGAATAGGACTGATGTTCCTCTTAATACAAAATTCTGATATAACAAACAATTTGGCTAGGTCCGAACGAGTTTGTTATAACGAGACTCGACTGTACTTTCCATTCATACGGCGTGAGTGGTGCGAGTCATTGTGACAAAACTGTTCCACAGCAAGAGATGATAAAAGCAACAGCAAGAGATGATAAAAGTATTAGGTAAAGATATTTACAACGCACTGAACTTATTTGTTTGTTTCTGTTTTAGGCTGCGAAACTACCCATGTCCATCATTATTGTCGGTGTCGGGAAAGAAGATTTCTCCAGTAAGTAAACCAACTTTTTTTCTTCTTCAAAACTCAACATTTTTGTTCCTTTTAGAATTCCAGATCATTATTTCCTCGGCACTTTTTCCCATTTCATCAGTCAAAAAAACCCAAATGCTCAAGGGGCAAGCATGGATTTCCCCCTCCATGAAATTCTTTAAAACTCCATTAAAAAAAAATCCTTTTTTATAAAGATATTAAAGATTTATGAAACTACAGAAGCCCCGCAATATTCCAAAATCATGTTAAATTTATGACCTCCCCTCAAATTTTATAATCCCTCCTTTGGGTCCAGAATTGCATTTTGTTTTCATTTTGTTTGTTTGTATTTTCACGTGTTAGTCTTTTTCAATCAGCAGAACACCTGTTTCTCATAAATAAACAATCTTAGCGAGAAAAATGCCGTCCTTTGCTTCCCATGCAATTGTTGTGACCCGTTAGAGCAAAAGTCTTCCTTTTTTTTTTTCTTCTTCTTTTTTCCCCGCTTAAATCAATAAGTTCAAGCTGTGATGACATTTGCTGTCTGTTCATAGAGAGGCACAGGTGGTGGATGCCCTGTTTAAATTTCTGAAATCTGCCTGAAACCGGTTCAGTCTGGTTTCATGTTGTTTCCCGATCAATTTTGGTGACCCAACTTCAAATAGACATGGAAAACATGAATTTGAAGGAGCCTTTGTGAGCATGGATATGGCTGTTAAGGATTTTGTCCAAAAAAAAGAAGGTTATGACCAATTTTTTAGGGGTGAGGGGTATTTTTGTATAAATTTAATACGAAGGATATATTTTAAAGGTCATATACAACATGGATGGATTAATTAATTGAAAAATGGATGGATTTGGGGTTTGGATTGGGGCAATTCCACGGTAACGGAAGGACGTTTTCACTCATTAAACAAAATTTCAAATGTGTGTATCACAGACACTGTTCATAGTTACAGCAAACAAATGTCACAATTGTATTGCTATAATGCTACTTTTATTTTCCACACTTTTGGGGGGCATGAATGCCTCTCGTTTATGAATTATGAATATTAATGAGGTCGGTAACGGAAGGACGGTAAAACGGACAAGGGTTTTCCAACTTACTCGCGTTTTGCAAAAACTCTGTGAATTTTATGGGGCAATTATATTTTAAAGGTAGGAAATGGAATCCCTGAAGCTTTATCTATACTATACCGCCTTTCATTTGACTTTAAGTGTTTCGGTTATATAATTACGACGTTTTAAGCAGATTATAATTTGGTAACGGAAGGACGGTAACGGAAGGACAAAAGGTTTACTCAATTATAGCATAAACAAAATGTGAATTTACACTAATTATACAAGTGAAACAAATTGCTTAAATGTGTAACTGAATGTGAAATCAACAATATGCAGACCTGGCATAAATAATTATACCCAAGAAACTATTTAGATAAAGATAGAAGACTGCTAATTAATGATAACAAAAGAAAAATGAAAACAACCCAAAACACATAATTCACGAACACAGGACTACTACAGAAATAGACTTCAAACCCATCACCTCAATCCTTAAAAGTTTAAATCAGCCTACACAATATTTGAACTCTTGAGTTTATTGGTTACATGTTCACCAACAACTTTTACTAATACCGGTAGGTTCAAAGGTTTACCTAAAGGGCGACCAGCCTACATGTACATTTAAGGTCAAAACATCTACCGGTAGAACTGATGGCTTCAGTTAGGTGTTGCTTTTAATTGAACTCTAAAATCAATGTTTGAAATCAAATTACAATGATTTAGAGTAGTAACAATTAATGTATAAACACCCAAACTGAAGTTGTTAACTTGGGCTTAATGTGTCAAAGACTGCACCTCACATGTCTTACACATGTAAATTGAATGAAAGTGCCCCAAAGTACCGGTACTTTCTGCCATCTCATTTTTGACTTAATTTGCTTCTGGAATGGCTTCACAGAATTCGTATCTTTCTCTACTGTTCATGAATGCTGATGGCAGCAACTTTATGATTTGATTTTCTGCAACAACTCCATACATGTACAAGTACTGGTACATTGGCATATATGTACATGTACATTGTACATGTTGTACATGCCTGTGCCTTCAAATTGTAATAAACACCTTGCCCTGCTTATCCCGCTTTTGTGAAGGTGGGTCACATGAATGTCCTTTCAATGCTCATTATACATGCATGTATTTGCAGTGATTTTCATTTTTCAAACATGAGCGCAAATGTCATAACATTTGATAAAAATACAATTTGTCCTTCCGTTACCGTCCTTCCGTTACCAATTTGGTAACGGAAGGACGTGATTTAATTAATTGTAATTAAAAAACGAGAAGTACAGCAGGTCAGTTATAATGTCATATTGAAGGCCTACCTAAACTTGCTTTGCACAATAACTTTCAATGCATTCATACTGCAAGTTTTAAAAATAAATTAAAAATATGTATTTTTTCGGTAACGGAAGGACATTTTCGAAGGCTGAAATATTAGAAGTCACTGAAGCGAAACAAATTACGCAAAATGTTAAAAACAAGTTTTAGTCGGTTTTTCAAGACCAATACTTTCTCATGACAGAAACTGATGGCATTAGTGCATATTTTTGTGTGTCTATTGGTAGAATACTTTCATATCACTATTAATCACATTTTTAGGATTAAAACAGGATTATTACATAATCCTAGTTTTTGGTACCGAAATGTATAAAAAATTAAATTCCGACTTCAAATCTTGAAAATATAGACTTTTAGCTTTCATTTGATGCCAAATTTGTTTAAGTCACATGTATTTAAATTTTTTGGTGTCATGTCCACTTTGGTGTGGAATTGCCCATTTTATAGCAAATATTGTTACACTGCCCTGTTAAAAGTTTTGTGTTCATAGATGCTGGAAAAATCAAGAAAAAAATGCTGTTCTTGTGGTCTGGTTCCCTGACCCTACTTCAGACGAAACACAGCAAATTTATAGCCATCGGGAATTGTCAGGTCAGGGAAACCAGACTAGTTGGCTTGCACCCATTTATGGATGTGTAACTGATTGCAAACAAAATGTGGGCTAACTAAATTTAGTTGATTGGGGCAGTATTTGAAAAAAAGTCTGATCATTGGAATTTGATACAAAAACTTTGCTTTCCTTGAAAAGGACAATTCACCAGGTGCCATGATTTTTCAGGTTGCTTGATCCTATACTTAATTAATAGTAAGTAAGGTATTTCATAATAATTTGGTAGTTTTGTCTTTTGATATTTGCAAATATTCTATCTAATTACCCTTAAAGTGTAAATGACGTTTGTCTAAAATTTAGGAAATATTTTTATTCTTCTCAGGACTTCAGAATTTATTTCCAAAAAAATTGAACAAATCTTTGGAAAGAGTTGGCCTAACTTTTCACTGAAGGAAAGCAATTTACTGCAAGTCAGTAGGAGTTCCTGGCCTGTTGCCAACTTTCTACAGATGAATGTTGTTTACGCTGTGAACATTTGACCTTATAAATGTCGTCAACAGTTTTCTGAAACCATTGAAGAACACACCATTATGTCCATGCAGCTCCTCATGTGTGGCCATACTGCACAGTAACTTGACCCATTGTTTAAACGGGAATTAAATTGCCATTTTCAATTACTTATCAACGAGTTGAACTGCCCAATATATGATATTGTCTGAGTGGTGGACTGAGGCTTACATGTATGTTGCCCAAACCATACCTGAATTGTGTTGATAAACATGGAACACAAAAGACCACACAGAGATATTGTTTTAAGCAGTTGTCAACAATTTTGCCAAGGATTGGAAAATGATCGCTTGGGAAAATTGCACTTCAAGACATGTTATAATCTTCAAGACATATCATAATCACAGACAGTAAAAAAAATCAATCCTCTTCTCCAGCCGTGCCTTTTACGCAGTCTAGTCACCGACAGTCAGATCATATTTCAAGCAAACACTGTGACTAGTCAAATTCAGCCAACAGGCGAGCGCAGGCAAGTTTTAGACACAGCTGTTCTAATATTAATCACCTAGAGTCAAAGCATAGCTGCCTCAAGGTACACGTACATGAACATTCACAGCCAGTCAATCCTGCTTTATGTAGGCTGGGAGCTCTTAACTTTTGAAAACAGTCACTTGATTGATTTTACTGACTGAAAGGACAACTTGGCGCAGAATGTACGTTTGCATAGGAGGGTTAATGCTCTTATTACAAACATTCTTGAAAGCTATGTGACTAAGTGACAAGCAAATCTGTACCATAACTTAAGGAAGCTGAGATGTACTTTGGAATGTTTTCATTGGCCCGGTGAGCAGAGGTAATAATAATGTGCAGCACCATTAGAGCCTTGTTGGTTGATATGTGTGCTACATATATATCTCTGTTATTATTATTGCTTTTCCGTTTTTGTTCTGTTTTTTTTCTTCTTTTTTTTTTCTTCTTACTTTTTCTTCTTGTTCTATCCCCAAATCCCATAGACTTTGTACACGTTTATTCACCACGGCACTTTGAACCTAAATCAAACTCGTATTCTAATGAAACCTAACCTATGTAAAGACCCCATAGTGTGTTTGTGTCCCGAAGAGTGACGTCACGATGACGTCATCATGGGTCACGTGACGTCATCATAACTATGCAAACTTTAAGAACCTATATCTAGAGAACAGTAAGTCCGATTGGGTTGAAACTCGGTGTGTAGGTAGACCGGGATGTGTTATAGACAAAAATTGAGGTGACGTCATCGTGTGATTTTATATAGATTTTTGAAGTTTTGAATCTTTAAGCCATACCTCACGAACCCAATATGTTAAATTCAAAATTCTTTTTGTATTAGGTTTGTTAGGCAACAGTTATATGTACAAAATTTTGAAAAATGTGTGACGTCATGATGATGTCATCAAAAATGCGCTTTTTTGAAACACATATAGAGGAACGTCCGATCGTCATGAAACTTGGTGGGTGGGTAGATAATAACACTAGTACACAAAATCTTGAATGACGTCACGATGGCGTCACGATGATGTCATCGGTAGTTAGAGCACACATTAGCTCTAGTTTAACACTTTAATTCATCCGATTGGCTTCAAACATGCTAAATTCAAAATTCTTTTTGTATTAGGTTTGTTATGTAATAGGTATCTGCACATTTTTTTACGATCACCAAAAATACATCAAAAATACGATTTTTAAAAACACTTATAAGGGTAAGTCCGATTGTCTTGAAACTTGGTGGGTAGGTACATGTAGATAGTGTTAATAGTATGCAAAATCTGAAGTGACGTCATGATGTTGTCATCACCTATTTTTTTATTTATTTATCAACTTTTTTTTTCATTTTCTTCTCATACAAAATTTCACAAACTATTTTTTTTAAAGGTATTTCTTTACACGTATTATTCTAAAAATGTGGAAAAGCCTGTGTCCTGTTCATCGAACAGGCATAGCTCTAGTTATTATTATTATTATGATTATTACTTTTCTAAACAAAGCATCAAAACTACTTCCTTGTGGGAACTAATGCGTCTTATTCTGCAACACCGATACTGATACTCCAGTTGTGTTTGCACTTAGCAAGTCTCATTTCCGCGCAAATTAATTCATTGAAGGTGTTCCGTAAAGTCACACAGATTGGCCATTCTGTGCTACTAGACACTTTCGGCATCCAGAAAAAAAAATGTTACATGTATATCTGTGTACATACTGTATCACTGCGGCCGGTGTTAGCAGACGTGAGGTCATGCTCAAATTTCAGTTTCGGCAATGCGCCTCTGCATACCGGTACATATTGCTGCTGAGTTAGTACTGAGGAAATAGAGTCACAATTGTATGTCACAAAAATGCTCAAAATTTACTATATGTCGTAAAAAAACCCGCTCTTGAATGAATTTATGAGAGAGACTAAAATTCTATGTTGTAACGGGTAAACAAAACCCTGGTTACGCGACTGCTGCCAAAACTCGCTATTCAATGCAAGCCTGGCAACGCTTGGATCATTTTATGAGAGGGGAAAAAGTCTTGGTTATTTATCGGCAGTTGTGATTTTCTGTTGAAAGAAAAGTCTGGGGAAAAAAACAATGTTATTTACAGTTTGTTATTTGTATTACAAGCAAGGGCATAAAGTCGTAGAGCCTTGTTGCTTTTCTAATTCTCTTCAAGAAAGCTCAGCTGTTCGTCAGAAAAACAGGTGTGTTTATATTTGATCGCAGAATCTGAAACAGCCCCCCCCCCCCACCCCACCAAAAAAGTCCCATATTATAGGAAAACCTCTTTTTAGCACATCAACTAGGCTTAGCCAGGCACACAGCTGATGCAGATACAACACCATGTCCGGTTGATTTTGGTCCCTTGTTTTTATTCCTTAAATTTTAAACCTGCTGAATCCAACAAAAGAACCTCCCAAAAGTATGATAAACACTGTGATATCGGTCGTTTTGGCGGATATGAGTACTCCACTCTGATTGGTCGATCCATAGCAACATCATTGTGACATCACCATCATGGTCAAGATCCATTGGTTGATTCTCTCTCCCTCTCTAATTCTGCCCAATATTTTTTTTGAAAAACAGAAGTGGCCCTAAATTTTGATTCAAGCAGAAACGGTTTTTAATAGCCACTGTGTGGACAGATACATGTATTATAATTGCCTGAACCCTTGAAACTTTGACCACATATCTAGATTTATTTCCCAAGCAAATAAACAGCCCTACATATGGTGTTCAGGCATTTGTCGGCTATCAATCATTCCGTAGGAGTATGACTCCCAGAAATGTTAAGGATTTCTGGCATCTAAGGTCCCCCCATGAAAAATATAGTTTGGTTAACAGTCTGAAAATAAACATTTGGAAAGGTGCCAGAGAAATGCTAATTGATCTTTATGAATATTTTTTTTTTCTTCTTGTGAAAAGTGGAAATTTCTGGTTTACTTGCATCATCTTTATTCCGTAAATTCAGACTTACATGTCAGACACATTAATGAGCTGCTGTTGGAAAAGTGAGTGTGATACGTCACTAATAAGGTGACATCTAATGAGTAGAAAACAATTACAGACCATACTAAGGTACCGCCGCCTTAACGACCTTGTACATTTACATCATGTGGTCGGACACTATACAGAATTGTCTTTTATTGACATGATGCCCTTAAAGCTATAGTCCATCATTTGCAGCCATCCGAAAAAGTAACTCATGGCGTATTATTGTTAAAAAACATACTTGGTTGAAAGATAGTAAGTGGACTAAACTCCCTGTGAAATTAATCTTTCTGGCCAGCTATCATTTTGAAGTAATCAACGAAAGAAGGCCTTTCCAACGGTGCGTCTTAAGACGCACCGTAGGAAAATTTAAATTAGTAGTTCGTTTTGTTATTCGGTGCAGCGCGCGCAGCCGCGCAAGCATTGGCACGACGCGCGCGCGGTTGCTATAATTCGTCGGATCAGTGCGCGACATCGCGTGTAGCTGCAATTCAAAACAATTCAAAACATGATTCAGCAACTTTTGATTTGAAATTGAGATCCTAGAATGCTGTTTTACTCGGAATATACAGCTGAAGTTGAGCTGAAACTTCATCAGGTTAGTTGTTCAGCACCCTTTAGATTTTGAACACTTTTGTTGCTTCAAACGAACAAAATGTACAAATTACAAATGATGGACTATATCTTTAACGACGTTGTACATGTACATCATGTGGTCGGATGTACATCGGATATTATACAGAATTGCCCTTTATTGACATGATGCCCTTAAAGAATATAAGAACTATTTTGTCATAGTCCACACACAAAAAGTAAAATAGTTTAGGGCTTGAAATTTTCCATCAATTCAGCAGTGATAGTTTACTACTCCATCCATAATGTAAAAGATTTATGCCTTTGTGTTCTATGCACAATTTTTTTTCCCTGTTCAGTATGAATGTAAATAACAAGGCACATTCCTGATGGTTATAATGAACATACGAGCCAGCAAGTTTATTCTGTTTTGGCTGTTGAGGCAGTAATCTTTTTCTAAATTTGCCGTGCTGTTCTCATCATGCGTTGCCCAGCTTTTTGAGTCAACGGTCTTGCCGAGATGCTGGAACTGCTAGCTAATGAATGAGCGTCATTAGGGCAAGCATCCTTGAGACTTCCATCATAATTAGGAAGGAAATTAAAGGTTTCAGGTTACGCTAGGCAAGGTAGAATGAAGATGAATACAGTTTTTAATATTCGCAGTAAGCATGACAGAGGAATCATTCATGTTTTTTTGGCTTGGTTTAGGTTGAGAAATTTGTCCCTTTTTTATTTCTTTTTTATTTGTTGCTTCCTGTGCGACTTCTGTCTTTCAACATTTTATTCTCCGAAAACCAGGTTGAGCGGAATAATGCTGTGCTATTTTGAAACCTTTTCATTACTTCTCCGTTGAGTCTCGCGATTCAATTCCATCATGCATGACATGGCGTATTTTGTGTCCCGGCCTTCAAAATATACAATGGTGTTTGTCCGTAAACTTGGCCCCAGTTGTCTCCAGGAAACCTTTGATGTTTGGGTGGAATTTTTCTGAAAAGATTGTTGACTGACACGTATAATTGAGATTTCAATTCATCGACCTGTTGACCTGGGAAGTTTAGTCAATTCATCAGACCTGCTTTCCAACCAATAAAACACAAAGGTCACTAAATTCAAGACATCAATTGGGGTCAAGAATTGTTTCCTTCCTGGACTCGAAATCCAGAATGACAGAATTATATCTCAATCTAGCAAAGCTCATTTGGTTTGCTATTGTTTTACACACTGTAGGAGTAAGACAACAAACAAAAAAACGGACAACGGAAGTGTTACCACTCATGCTAGAGGTTAGGATGTGAAAAGGTGTTGGGAAGACATGAAAGACAAAATGTTGTGTCATCAGGGTCGCGGACCGGCGTAAAAAAATTGGGTCGGTGAGGTAAACGCAAGCACTCCCAAGGCAGAAGTAATATATGTATGGCATTATTGCTGGGCATATTTACCAGCTGCTTTTAAGTTTTTTTTGCAACACCTTAAAAACTAACTTTGAGAATGCACTTTTGTTATTAAAAATAGGTTTTTTTCCACTTTTTTTATCTCATTGCATTTCACCTCTGAATATCATATTCAAAAATAAATATTCGATAATCGATTGAATATTCGGCACAGCCCTCACGGAAATTTCCAATATTTTTCAAAAACAAAAAAATTGTAACAATTTTTTGCCATGCCAGCTTTAAGCTGCACTGCAAAACATCCATTCGGCTTCCAATTTGTTGTGATGTGATCCATGATATTACTGGGAATATATTTTTGTTAATCACGAGGGAAAAGTATATATATTGTACTGTATTTCCGGGGTCCGCTCATGAGTCCGATGCCTCATAGGTCCGACGCCTCATAGCTCCGACGCTATCCAACAAATTAAATGCCTCGTTTTTCCATTGTCGGACTTATGAGGCGTCGGACCAATGAAGCGGAATAAATAAATGTTATGCCTCATAAGTCCGACGCCTCATAAGTCCGAAATTTCGGACTTATGAGGCATCGGACTTATGATACGGCCCCGTATTTCCTGGTTTTTGTAGTCTTGGCCCCAAGACTGGATTTGGATTATTTGTGTCTACGTGCAGTCGGTATAACGCGCGCTGGCAAGCACAGCCAAACGATATCAATGGTGGAGGGTGCTATCGATGAGGCGAACCGTCGACAAGGCTTAATGTAAATCCAGCCTTGGGCAAGACTAGGTTTTTTGTAGTCTGTGAAATACATGTAGATGCATGCATGGCAAGCCAGCCTCGACTCCAGGGGCGTGTGCGCATTCCTTACACTAACCCCTGGTCGTGATGATGACGTAAATGACGCTGATTGGCTATTCACAGTGTACTGCGCGTGCATTTCGAAGATTGCACGCCGGGCGCGCCCATAATGCGCTCGCGTGCTTTGCACGTAAACGTCACGTACAAATAAAAAAACTGTTATTCAAAAGTTGCGATGCCTGTACGATATGGATTATGGCAGCCTGTTTTTTTGCTAAAAAAAAAACCTGTATCTTCGGTTGTAAATGGACGAAAGGGGTACGTATTATTTAATACAAATCTTTGCTAAATAACACAACGTCCAAACGTTTTGTTTGAAAGGATTGATTCTTCAAAATCACAACTTTTAACATTTTATCTTCGGTTGTAAATGGACGAAAGGGGTACGTACATTTAATAGAAATCTTTGCTAAATAACACAACGTCCAAACGTTTTGTTTTTGATTCTTCAAAATCACAACTTTTAACATTTTAAAGATGGCGTCGGCACGTAAAACGGATAAACTGCAGCCTAATTATAATGTGCCATATTTTGACACATTTAAATTACACAATTCCAGGGGTTAAGATCGCGCAAGGCATGATGGGAAACAACATGGCGCAGCGCGATCGTATCCATGGGGAACGAGGTTGATGGCAAGCATCTATTACATGCATGCAGACTAGATTATGCAAAACAACACTGCATCTTGACCTCCTGATTCTGACTCATGATTCACTAGACACCTTCTGTCAGGTCTTCAGTAACCCAATGTTGTCTGAGAAAAACAAGGTAGCTTTATGGCGACAAATCAACAGCTTTGGCCAAATTTCTGCTCTAAATGACGTCACAATTTCTAAGGCAGCGCCAAATGGCTGGCGCGCCGAGTCACATAAAATTTACATGCCCGGATATATCAGACGAAATATCTATAAATTGCTCCGTTTCACCTTACGTGGGGTCAGGGATCCAGACCACAGGAACATGATTGTTTTTCTTGGCTTTTCAAGCATCTACGAACATAAAACTTCAAACAAGTCAGTGTAACAATATTTGCCATAAAATACTACCCCCCCCCCCCATCCATCCATTTCTGTAAATTACAGCAAAAGCAAATGTTGTATATCCCCTTTAAGAACCATTTTTTTTTGTTTACTGTGAGGAAGTGTCTTCAAGATTCAAATGTCACGATGTCTACTTTTTTCCAAATTTAATCTACCTGTAGAAATGGAAGAGTTGGATGGTGATGACGTTAGAGTGTCTTCCAAAGGACAGTTTGCTGAACGGGACATCGTACAGGTGACTACAAGAAACCAAAGCTGCTTAGCGAACAAATCCTGCTCAGCAGAATTATGAAATCTTAGGATTATGATTTTCAAAGAAGGGCAGGGGGCACCATAATTCTCCTTTTTTTTCCTTAATTACAGTATGAGTAAGCATGAATTATACACCTTAAACAACTGTTTTCCATCACGGTGAAACGTTATAATTCCTCGTTTTCATTTTGGTTTTGGGTGGTCCAAAAATGAAAAAAAGAAATATGGAGTAGGGGGACTATCCCATAGAACCAGTCTAGCGTCTTTTACTAGGAACTGGACTAATTCCATCAAAATCCATCAATCACTGTGCTTCTGTAATAACACTGTGCTTCTGTAAGGTGGAAAAATAGCACACTCTTAAACACACGTGGGAGAGCAAATTGTCCTGGTTCAAATGACTGGGCGCGAAATACTTTTAAGAAGCTGGGACAGAAACAGGAGTTGATTTCCAAACAACAACAAAAATATTTTATTCACATGAAACTCAACAAATTTTGGGCTAAGTATCAAACTTACCAAAAAAAAGGAGATTTCAGTTGCTCAAACAATTTATTTTAAAAGGGGAACACTTATATCCAAAACTCAAAAGCTATCTTCAAATTTTACTTCAACTGGTTTCCAAAAGCAAGACAAATAAATTTGGTATCAAGAAGAGGAACAGAAAGTGAAAGGTATAGGTAATAGATAATACCAACACAGCACCAATACAGAGTCACTCTAGCGGCACGAAATGACAACACCTCTTAAGTTCTGCAAAATTAAAGAAACAAGGAAAACACAATTAAAAATATGAAGTTGCTACTTTCTAACCATTGATGAATCCTTAAAAAAAACACACTTAAAACACATGAATTTAACTTATAATACACACTGTGCTGCCCTGCCAGGAAGCTTAAACAAACATAACCTGGCCAGTGAACAAGGGAATAAGTAGCAATAAACAACAGAAACTGCAAGGGTCTATGGAACTCATTAAGTATTCAAATCTCCTCACAGGCCTAATCTGTGGCCATGACCCATGTTCAGACACCGTGTTAGCTAAAACGGTAAAAGTTCAAACGGTCGCTCCGTGGAGGCCCGTCCTAAAAATAAAACTTCCGGGCGTCCAGACACCGTTTTAAGTACAGCAAGTTCAACTCGAAGTAGTTTATCTCAGTTTCTAAGGTCACGTATGTATGACTAAGCAGCATGGTGTCTCAGAAATGATGCAATACAATGCACAATACTCTACACAGAACTTGTTGAAAAAGGCAAAAAGTAAGTTTAAACAAAATACAGGAATAAGAAACCTATCATTTCTACAGTAAAAGATATCTAGAGTGCTACATCAGGGTACATAAAAAAAAACACAGAGAAACCAAGAAACCTTAAGTCCTTCAAGTCTCTTTTACACAATACTCAAACTGGCCAAAAACAAAAACAAATAGTCAGAAAACTAAGATCAGGAATCAGTATATTGGTTTTAACTGCATTGTACTCATGAAGCAAAACTTACTCACGGTAGAACTTAAACTTTATCTTTAAATCAAGTGAAGTTACATGAACTTTGGATTCATTAAAACTAAAGTCATCATGATGTGGCAAAGTTACCATGATGTGGCAAAGTTAGGCAAACTTCAGGACATCCTCATACATAAACAAAAATATTTTTTTAACGGGATACATCTCTCAATAGTTGACATAGAAAAACTCACCAGTGAATGGATGAGCAGGAGGTAAAATCAGGCATCAGTTATGTACAAGTGGCAAGGGAGCTAGTGAATAGAGGTGCTCACTCCATGATGCCTTGCTGCTCAATGATCACATAACTCTTAACAAAGGAAGGTCAGTGACCCTCTCTAAAGTAAACAGTGTAAGGCCCCTGTCACACTTCTGCGTATCCTAATTCCTTATGAGTTGCGCATTGACATTTTTTTTCATACGCAGTCGTACGCACAATACGCACCTCATATGCATCTCTATCGTTTTGTGTAAGTTTTATGTAAGCAGATATACGCATGGTACGGCCCAGTACACAGGATAGTTTTGGGCATGCACAAAACTACGCTGCGTACGCTGTTACGCAGGTCATAAGTTATAAATACGCAGCGCATCGGTCCCGCATCGGTCGAGTGCATTACGAGTACGCTATGTGTTCGTGACGCACCCTGTCTGCATATGAGCCGCCTGTATTGGACGTATACATAGCGTACTTGCAGCGCAGATGCAACGCACGCTGGACGGCGAGCGGCGGAAATGCGGCTAGAATACGCTCAGAAGTGCGTCAAGCATGCGGTCGGCATGCGCACTGCATACTGACCTATTCGCAGCCCGAAAATAATGTTGTGCACTGCATATGCAACTCATACGCATCTCATACGCAATGGATGCGCTGAATTTGTTACTTGTACGCTAGATGTTCGTCGCACATAAGTCAAAGTGATCAAAACATTTCGACGTTAATTGAGCGTACGGCTGCGTATTGAAAAATTTTGATAAGGAACTCATAAGGAATTAGGATACGCAAAGGTGTGACAGGGGCTTTAGGGGCAAGAGGAGTCGGGGTGCACTGAACCAATTCAAGCCCCATTGAAAACAGTGTAAAATCAACAAAGTTCAGGGCCAAATAACATGCAATCCGACATCACTGGGGTTTCTGAAACGAAAATTAATTTTTTGTCTTGTACTTCATCTTTTCATTTCTTTTCAATTTTGGGTAGATTAGCCGATTACATTTTTAAATATTCACACCAAAACAAAATCACCTCCCCAAAAGTGATAGTTCCCAAGCCTGCATGTAGCCGTTTTACAAGTGGCATCCTTCCACTTTCTCAGGCAAATTGGACCCCTTTTTCATCCGTGATTTTATCAAGCCTGCCCTCAGATGGAAGCCTAAAAACCAGGGAGTTGATTCTTGGCTACATTTACACAATTCCACCGTTTTTTAAAGCCAAACGGTCTCCGTTTTCAAAAGAAACTGTGGGGTCACTTTTTATGCTAATCAGCTCGCGTAGAAATTCTCACTTGAATTAGTTCACTGCACCCGTCGGGGTACTAACCTAGAGAGAAGGGGTGCTACTCCTATTTAGAAAACAGACTAGGTATAAAGTAAAAAGTACAAAGAAAACTAATACTCCTCCACACTTACAACAATGTACATGACATAATGGAATCCACCACTGACGCACTGGTTGACATTCATGGACTTGCTACACATGGCTTTTATCACAATAGCAGTACAGGAAGCTAGGCAAAATCAATCGGATACCCCTAGCACTGCTTTAGGCCATTAGGCCCAAGTCCATCATACTCCATCAATATTAAGTCACGCCAGGCCTTCTGGACCAAGTCCACCAAAATCTACCAAAATAGGGGGGATGGATTTTGATGAGGTTGGGGTGGTTAGGGTTAAGGGGCAGTGTGTGATGTTCTACATTGTTTCCACCGTTAAATTATTTAAAAATAAGAACAAGTTGTTATTCTCCATTTATTTGTTAATAATTTGCAACAGTACAGAAATTAATGATTGTTTATTGTGCCAACAGTTTGTCCCGTTCAGAGATTTTGAGGGTGGAGACAATGTGGTTGTGAGCCAGGCTCGCCTCGCCAAGGAAGTTCTCGCCGAGATTCCTGAACAAATCACGTCCCATATGAAGATGCGTAATATTAAGCCCCGCCCACCCCCCTCGCCGAGTCTTACAAGTCGCCAGAGCTTCAGTACAGGCGTCCTCCGCTGAAAACTGCCCCCCCCCCAAAAAAAAGCGAAAATTGTTCAGTCTTTCCTTTGAAAGAGTTTGAAAGAGGTGATTACTGCGAGTCAGGGAACAAGATTTATCTGATTGCGCATTATACAGTGAGGTAACCAAGTGAGAAAGGTATCAGTCTGCCTGGTGCCTGAACACTCATCCAAGAGGTGTGTTGAAGTACTTCTTGGATACAACAGTGTTTAGAGTAAACGACATAATGTAAATGGCATCTGGGTGAAGGAGGAACTTGTCCATTCTTGTGCATTTTTATTGATCAAGTCCTTTACTTGTATGTGAAAAAAAACTACTCTGAAATGTTCTCAACACGAAATGTGTGAGCTAGGATTTAGATTTCAGTTTCTTATGAATACAGAGTATTTTCTAACATAGAATTCTTCCATCTAGTAAGTTCAGAGAAAACTGCATAATAGTAGATATTGTCTAGGATGCAGGAGCGGTTCTAGAACCAATTTTTTGGGGGGGCTAGCAGGGTGGATCCAGAATTTTTTCAGGGAGGCGTGTTGAAATGTTGACCGGTTATATTTTCCACACACTTAGGCCTCCTAAAATCAATAGGTGGGGGTGGGGGCTCATGCCATATTTTCAATGGGGAGCGCCAATAAAATCCTAAAATCATTCACACAATATTAACTAATGCACCCTTGTCACGGCTATTTCTTTAGGGGGAAACCGTTCGCATGTACATCACAATCCTTCTTTTGCTAATGCAATTTTTTTTACGGAATTTATTTTGGGGGGGCTAGACAAAATTTTGGGGGGGCTACAGCCCCCGTAGAACCGCCCCTGCTAGGATGTATCAAATGGTACCTTATAGGCATGTCAAATTGGGTATTATGTGGTTACAACTTTGGTTTTTGGCATTGGCATAGTGCAGTGAGAGCCATAGCCGTTGACAACAATGTTTGGACATGGCTTAAATCGCTAGTTCGGCAAGAAGATGTCTGGATAAAATGTTACGTATATTTATGAGTTCAGTTTAAATGACAGGTCCTCAGAATTCAATCCTTCTGATGATAACATCAATTTGAAACTCAGCTTGTACAAAATGCTCGATCTATTCCGTCTGTCAAGTGTCGACATTCAAATTCTGGATATCGCCAAAAATCACCTAACTGATAATAAACCAAGGTTCTTTTAAAATATGTACTGTACCGTGTTCACCTCAAACCCAGGCCAACAAACATTAACAACAATTGAGGTTTTATTACTGTGTCTGTCACCCTATGCAGTGTCCTTTTTGACCTTGACAGTAAAAAAAATCACTGACCTCTCTGGTCAGCGCGCGCGTCGATTTTAATCATGCGCGTCGATCTTTTTTTTTCTCCAAAATGTTCCGCAGTAGCCCCAACAGCGCCCTCTATTTCCGCACCTCAATTTTTTTTTTACCAAAGAGCACCAAGGAATGGGAAATTGCACCAAGGCAAATGATCGAAAGCACAAGGCAAATTATGGAGGACACCAATGTACATGAGGACACCAAAAAAGCAAAATAGTACCTACCTTGTCTGTACAATCCAAGCTTGAAAAAAAAAAAAAAAAGCAAAAAAAAATAAAAAGCCGCGTGTCCGCGTCAATTCAGGAACTTTGATCTGACCAGAGACCGAATTTTTTTTTTTTTTTTGGCCTAACAATTAAAGTGGTATTACTACGTATATCACCCTTTTGTGTCCTCACTCTCGACCTTGGCATGACAATCTTAGCCAAACCCACATTAATAACCATTAAAGCGCTATGACCATGTGTATCACCTTTTGTGTTGCCCCTTTTGACATCAACTGCTAAAATCCTCATCAGTGCAAGGGCATTTTCTGAATTACAATGGATATCACGCATGGCACGTTAATATCTGACAGCCTTTTTGAAGGCCTTACTGACGGCACGATGAGAATAATGAGGAGAATTCTTAATGTGGACGTGGGAGGGTATATTCTATCCGCGTTTGCATTCCGGAGCAGTTCAGTGTTCAAATATTTTTGTAATATAGATGTCGGTTATGAATGTTTATTTTTTTGATTTGATGTATTTTGCAGTCTCTTCTTATTTGGTATTGCATCCGAAAAGGAATCACATTCGATAACAAAATATTTCCGGTGTATGTTATGTAGTGAAATTATATTTTAATTTCTTTATGTACTGCCAGAGGCATTTTTTTTAGGGGAAAATTTTGGGGGAGAATTTTGTGGATGAAACGCTGGAATCTCTGTAAACTGACTATTAAAATTGCTTTAATTATGCAATTGCATTAAAGTTTAATTATAAAAAATAATGCAATTATGAATACTGGGGTAAATTGGGCAACTTTTATGCAGGTTTTTTTGTTTAATACAAGTAATGGTTGTTTCTTTTGTAAATATTCTTTGGTTTTTTTTGCACATCTTTAAGGCATTGCTTTCCCACACTCACTGCTATTCCAAGTGCTCGCAAGAACAGTCTTTAGAATTATATTTGTAGTCTCAGATACTCGTGGAAAATATTTCGGCTGCAGTCAGTTGACCTTGAAGCACCGTGTAGCAACTTGGAAAATGTTCTGTTTTTAATGAAGTATTATAAGTAATACAGGAAATACGACTTAAGACAGTCAGGATACAAGACACTGATAAGCAGTCTAGACTTGTTTTCTTAAAAGCTAGTCACATCCTTTCCGTTTTTGACATGTCACTCTGGTCAGTATTTGATACAGCATTTGCATTGTTCACATGGCGTTGTAAAAAAAAAAATTCTACCAATCACTACGTCATTCCCCCCCCCCCCTTGTATTTGAGTGACAAGATCGTCTCACACTTTTCATTTTAACAAATAACCGGTTATCAATATCGGTTTACCAATAACATAACCATTATGGCCACGGAGGTGAAAATATTGACCACTGTGGTGTGATACCGTGGCCATACTACCTGATATTATGACTATTGTCATGGCCGAAAGTAATGACTATACTAGTCACAGTAATTAATTGGTACAGTGGAAATATATAATGTCCACAGAAATATAACTTGTGGCCACAGTAATATTTATGGTGGCCACAGTAGTATTCATGGTGGCCACAGTAGTATTCATAGTGGCCACAGGGGTATTTATACGACCACACCGATGAATATTTTGCGGAACGTTTTGTGCATATATTATTCAAATCAATTTGCCTTAATTTGCTCAAGGGGTTTATTGATCATTTACATTTTGTAATCTTTGTTTTTATAATGTATAATTAAATTTTCATTTGTAGTTTTTTTTTTAAAGGTGTATTTTTCTTTTTAAGATGGATGTGAAAAATTTGAAGTTCATGTTTCGTTTCTTCCTCATAATGTATGCTAAAAACCCATTTCAAGACTAAAAAGCTTCAGAACAATGCATATTGCATCGTTGATTATTCTGTATCAAATTCACAGACTTGTACATATCCGACAATAATTTGTGAATAATTGTTTATTTTCTAATGTCTGCATTAAAAAAAAAATGATATTGTCTCTGGTCATTATTAAAAGTCATTTTTTTTTATAAGTAAGAGGCTAGATATGCAAATGTTTAAATCATTTATTCCAATATTTTTATCAGACGTTAAAAGTATTTTCAGATTGAATTTGTAATTATACAATTTTATATATCTTTGTTGTAAATACATTACTTTTTACTTATCAGATGGCTTCAAGTTTCATTGACAAAAGTTCGATCACAGACACACGTTTCTTGTTTTATGTCTATTTGTATACTTTTAATATCCATTTTCCTTTCCATTTTGAAATAATTCCTGGATACAACGTACAAGATGTTAAGTCTCAAGAGGCAACATTATATGGAAAGTCTTATATAAAGCTGCCTTATTACTTTGAATCGGTATTTAAAAAATGGTTTAATATTCTCTCATCTTGTTAATCATAATAGTTATGGAAATTTGAAGGATTGTTTATCATGGAAATAAAAGTAATGGTCGGGACGGATATTTTGGAAGCAGTGTGCCTATTTTGTGAAAAATAACCGTTATTATCACGTTCTTGTAACACTGCAACCTTCGGGATTTTTTTTTTTCGATACGGATTACTGGCCAAGAATTGTCGATTGTCAAGCTGTATTTTTCCGCCATTTTCCATTGAGGCATGATACGTATCATAATTTGACATTTTTGGAAATAATTTATGGGTTTTTTTTTTGGGGGGGGGGGGCAGTGGCGTAGCCAGGAATTTTTCAGTGGGGGGGGGGGGGCGTTGGGGGTGCTGGAACATTTCATGGGGGGCGTCATGTAGATCAATGATAATTGTTTTAGAAACTCAAAATCTCAGTGGGGGGCGACTGGGGGGGGGGGCGACAAGGTTTCATGGGGGGCTGTCCCCCCCCCCCTCCACGCCCCCGTGGCTACGCCACTGGGGGGGCAGTTTGGACCAGTCGGAGACCCAGTTGTTAAAAGGCATATACTTAGATGATCAATTGTTTTTTTCATGCATTTTGTACGTTTCCAATAAAACAACCACTCAAAATCCAAAGAAAACTTCAAACCAACCCGTTGAACTTTCAGTTCGGTGGATATTACTCTTTTTGAGGAAACTGTGAAAATCATGCACAACCTTCTGAATTTGATCACGATTCACGCTTTCATCAATAGCACTCTTTATTTCCAGAAATCAGTTAATTTTTGACTTATGGTTGGAAATCACCTTCATTTCTTGATTTCTTCTAAATGACAGCAAGCCAGATGGAATATTTTCAAAGGTGTTTAGTACCAGTACGATCTTTAATCCAAGTAAGCTTTTTGATAATAATTCGGTAGGGTACTTTTATTGGAATAAATGCAAGTGATCCTCTATGCCTTTAAAAAAATAGCCAAGTCATCGGCTGTAAGTCCCCCTTGCCGAAAATGGAATTGGGCCAAGTTCGAGGATAAATAATTATATGCCATTCGGTACAGGTTGATGACGTGTCTGTCATTGTCACTGGACCTGTCAAAACAAGATCGTCAGTTAGGAACTATTAATGCGCGCCGTACCGGTCTGTGACATGATGCAATATTATACTTAAGAAGGGTAAACAAGAACTACTATACCAGGGGCTTCATCTTCTCGATGGGAGGGTTTATTAATGATAAATTCAAACATTGCAATGTTCTTTTTATCATTCTAACAAGGGGGGGGGGGGGTTGTTAAAGGGTGAAGACCTCTGACGAAGGTTCATGCCTCCGCCAGTTACGGTTTTAAACGATACCAACATTCCATAATTCGGGTCTTACCGTTTTCTTTACAATGTTTAATTCACCCATCCACACTATTTATTTTTAATCTGGGATTTTGTTAGGCCTTCGAGCAGGATATGCTGTTAGCGCGTTTCGGATATTGATAACGATAGAAGTGGTCATTCATTCAACGAGTTGACTTATTCAGCGCCGAGAATGTGGAGGCATCCGGATTGTCAACGGTCAGAGATTACGAAATTAACTTGGCGAGTTATAGTGAGTGATGCTATATATACCGTATACCCATTTGCCAAACGTGTACTGCCGACAGGATACTACAGCTTGTCCAGCGTTTAAGTTTAGTGACCTTAAGTGATCAGGGCGAATTCGATCGTATTCCTCGTACAAGTTTAGTCCAACTTAATGAGGCCTTCCTGTAGGCGTGGTCTTTTTCTAAGGCGTGCCCCCATCTTCATTTCAACAGTCGCGGTAGAATCACGTGAACGGAGCTTGTGATATATTGTCCAATTACATGATATACATTATGGACGCGGAACGCGCAAAATCTGAGACAAACAAAACTTAACTTGGAAAACTTCATAGGCTTGTGTAAGAGGTGTGGCTATCTCGCAAACGGCGATAGGTCAATATAGCACCATTGCAAGCTACAGATAAAATTAGCTGCTTTTGCTCAGCGTCGAGCCTTTTTTAGCGTTTAGGGAGCGTGGCACCCCGAAAATGCCATTATTTTAACATATTAGCTGGTCCACAATATGCATCAAAGGACATCGCTAATGAAAAGATGAGTTACAACGGATCAATTGTGTTTTAAAATGTTGTTCAATCGAAAGTTCACAATGAAAACCAACTGGTTTTCTTTAATATAACAGTTTTGGTTTTGTAAAACTGCTTTAGTTACTCTTTGTAAACCTTTCCGTTTTTAGGATGTTCTTGTGAGCAAGCTCACTTAAAAATGGTGTAGTCAAATTGTTGATGACTCATAAAAGATCAAGGCTTGGGTGGATCTGTCCGAACGACCCTGAATGAAACCCGGTGCGCAAGCAATGATCGAGCAACTTTCTTAAGAATTTTTTGGGCAACAATTTACAATAGGTAACACCTGTGACAGAGTACTCGATAGGAAATGGGGGTAAAAAGTTCAAGTTTGTAGACTTCCTAGTATGCGCTGATGATTTATCCAAACTGCATGTTGTAGGTGACTCTAGCTCTGTGCATGTGGTTGGTTGTTCGAGTTATCAAATTTAAAAACAAAAATCGTTCACCAAACTTTGGTGTCAATACTGTTTTAATTTAGTTGTGCTCTTTGTTTGAGATGAAACAATGATTCATTGTCGATAGCTCAGATTAAGATGGTTCTGTTTTTGGCGTGGATGGTATCCCGAAGTGCACGGTTATTTCTTGTCACTGGTGCGGAAAGGAGCCCGGCGTCGCATTTTTGGGCGTCGCATTCATGCAAGACTTTCACGCAAGACGGCCAGAGCCAACCTCGTCCCCAGTGCTTACTTTATTTCCAACATTGTTTCCAATAGTAAGCCCCGGATAGGAAATTTTCTTCCTGTATCCTGATTCGATACCGCAATTGGCTAGTAATGGATTTTTATCATGCACTTGGTGTTGTTATTCACAACGTGCAGTACGTGTTTTCGCGATCATTCGTCCACGCCTTCTCGAAAATATTAATTTCCTTTCCAATTTGTTAATATTAATATGAAATGTGATACTGCATATTTGTTTCGTTAAGATCGTAACAGTTTAATTGAATACCGTGTTTTCGTAACTCACGCCAGGCTCGCGCTGCTGATACGAATTGACTCTGTTTTTACCCCAGACACCGCATACAAAAACAAACGCTAATGTAACGCACATGCTGGCACCTGACTATTCCTCATTTGCATACGTGTTCAAAAATCTTGCACATGCAAATGATCCAATACCAGGGTGAGAGAGCAGGTAGTGGTGGGCGCGTACTGCTCGACACCCTGGGGACGAGGTTGGGCCAGAGCATATTGTTCACTCGCACTTGTTTTTGTTTGAATCAACAAAAGTGCTCAAAATCTAAAGAAGGGTGCTTAACAACTAACCTAGTGAAGCTTTGGCTCAGTGAATGCTGAATATTCCGGGAAAAAAACAATATTCTAGGATCTCGATTTCAATTCAAAAGTTGCCGAGTCATGTTTTAAATTGCGCCCGAAATCAGCGTCCGGAACACATTGTCATTCGGCCGATTGCAGCTGCGCGATGAACCGACGAATTAATAGCAACTGCAAGCGCGCGTGTGCGTCGCGTCAACACTTGCGCGCACCCATTCACGGCTTCGTCTAATTAAAAACGAACAACTAACAAACATTTCCAAAAATGTGTCTTTAGACGCATCTTTGGAAATGACCTTCTGTTATTGTTTTCTTCCAAATGACAGCATGCCAGAAAGAATCATTTCACAGGGAGTTTAGTGCCATTACTATTTTTAAACTGAGTATGCACTAAAACAATAATTTTGTCAGTTATACTTTTTGAATAACTGCAAATAATCTAGTCTACCTTTAACCTTTCTTATTCCTAATGAACTTATACCCAGCACGATATGTGACAGAGGGGTACCCCCAATCTCCCCGTATACCCTATACACACCGTACCCTAGACTATTGTTACCTAACTCGGCCCCGCCCCATAGATATCTCAAAAGAATTTCTGCGATTCTGGTAACACAATGACCATGTACAACACAAAAAAGGGGGAGGTTCCCTCTGTCACATATCGTGCTGCATAAAATTATGAATGAACTTGCCCGGGATTCAAATCAAATTTCCACCTGTTTTACACGGGCTTGATCAATGAACAAAGCTCGTGTATACTAGATACGAATAGGGACGCCACAAGCGCGCCCTACTGTACTGACGTCACCGATTCGAAGGAAGGTCATGTTGTGAACGCCCACTAAATGCGTGAACGGTGATGGAACGCTTCCGATTATTGAGCACAGCGCGCTGTGATGTGTCGGTGACACAAGTGATTCACACTGCACTCTCCACCGAGCTCTTCAGTCTTGACCCAACAGTCTAGTAAAAGGTAGTAAACGACGTGAGTCGTGTGCCAGAGGAACACAAATACCTCTTCCTCAGGACTGCACAGTCATTTTCTTTTGCCGATCCGATCGCATCAGCGACATCGCACGCCTTTTTCAAAATGCCGCAAGTTGTGGATAAAATGAGCGAGGAGATTCGCACGGCGGCCTTCTGGCGTGCGTGCCTGGCGGAGTTCATCGGTACACTGTTCTTCGTTTTCCTGGGACTGGGTTCGACCGTCACTAAGGCCGCCGACTTAGTACGGATCTCCCTTGCCTTTGGCTTAGCCATCGCGACAATGGTCCATTGTACGGCGCACATTAGCGGTGGTCACCTCAACCCG
Organism: Patiria pectinifera; assembly: GCA_029964075.1. Taxonomy (NCBI): domain Eukaryota; kingdom Metazoa; phylum Echinodermata; class Asteroidea; order Valvatida; family Asterinidae; genus Patiria; species Patiria pectinifera. The sequence goes on along the minus strand of CM057141.1, from coordinate 22,731,258 downwards.
GCAGTAACGATCGGCTTTTGGGTCACTCATGCCATTACCCCCTTACGGGCCATCATCTACATCGTCGCCCAGGTTCTTGGAGGAATTGCCGGGGCTGGCATCCTCTCTGGCTTAGCCTCGCCTGGTTGGAATGGAGGTCCCACGACGCCTGGTGCAGGCGTGATGGACTACCAGGCCTTCATCCTTGAAATCTTCCTGACTTTCCAGTTGGTCTTTACCGTGTTTTCCACGGTGGATCCAGACCGTAAAGGCTTCACCGGCTCCGGTCCACTTGCCATCGGGCTTGCGGTAGCTCTAGGCCATTTCGCTGGGGTGAGTACAGCGTTCAACATCATCCACATTGCTGAGTACTACTATACTAACGTAGATGTAGATCTAATTTCTTGGAGCTGTTCAGCAGAAAAAGACTGCTTAGCATATTTTGTGTTGAGCAAAAATCAGCTGAGAACCAAATACATGTACAAGCAATACACATCCCATGCAGTTTTGGCTCCTAAATAAGTAATCGCTTTTTGCAAAGCAAATATTGTGCTAGCATGCAGCTCTGGAGCTTCGGCATGAAACGTACACCTCATGCACGTCTTATCCAAATATTAACTATTAGTTTGCGCTCAAAAAAATCTCGACCCTAAAGAGGGATCAGTATTCTTCTAAACATTTATTATTCCTTTGTGGGCGGATCTATCTCTCAGGCAAACACTATAGTTATAATAATATCCACCAATATAGGTGCTTAACTTAAGCACTACATCATTATTACGCCTGCTCATTTGGGCCAATGAAACAATCCAAAGACAATCTCAGCTCCCTGGGGAGCATACAGCTGGATGCTGCCATTTCGGCGCAAAGCAGCTAAAGCCAACCATCTCTACCCTCACAGGTACCCATTTACTCCTGGGTGGGGACAGGCAATAAGTGACCGAGTATCCAAGGACACACGCATCACAATCCCAGGCTGGACTCGACCCACAACCTGCAGACTTTAATATTTGCAGTTCACAAATTCAAGGCTCCAGACCACGAGGCCACGGCACTTCACTTGGTTGAAAACGCTTAATTTGTTTGTTTGTTTGTTTGTTTTCTTGGTTTGTCTGTCCGCGTGCTTGGTTGAAGTTTGGAAGATGCTCCTGAAAATACTCTGAGTTGTGACGCTGTTGTAGGAGGTCCAATTAGGTTTTGCCCTTCATCGACGTTTTTAAACACTGTATGCTCAGTGTGTTACCTCCCGAGTGAAAGTTGGAAAAAAATCACTCGGGTGGGACTCGAACCCACCACCTCCTGCTTTCTCAGTGCAGATGTCTTACCACTCGACCACCGAGCTAACGGAATCGGTTGGCTGGTTCGGATCTGATGTACATAGCAGTGGGTACCGCATAAACTATTATAAGATGGCCATTGTGTTTCTTAACAAAACATGAATTGGTTCAATACCCGGACCTCTGTGTTTTACATACATGTATTTGCAATTGTGCATAAATAATAAGTTTTTTATACATATTGCTAAAAAGTGGAGGTTTTCTAAGTCCTGCTTTACTTCAAACTGCTTTACTTCAGACAGAGAACCCTTTTCACTGACTCGAATTGGTTTTCAGAATGTGCGTCAGAATTGCCACACTTAACTTAAAATTAAACTTAAGTTCGTTCCCACAGTGAATGCTTTTTGATCAGTTCTAAACATGCAAAACTTGCTTGGACATTCCACCCATATATTACTGCCTAACATTTGTGTGCTAAAAATGACAATCGTCAATCGCTTACTGAGATTGAGAGCAGTATTTATTGGTCACCGTCTCTGAAAATCTCAAATTATTGAACCAGCTTATTTAGAGGAATCGAAAAATACAAATGGCGCGTATTATCATTGTGATAACACGCGCCATTATTATATTCTCAAAAACAGTGGAAAATGTTCAGGGGTAGTGTTGTACCATGCACTATTTAGCCTTTGGGTGGTAAAGTTGTACTAGCAGCTCAAGTTAGTCCCATATTTAGGGCTATTTAGGCTTATCATTTTACAAATATACGGCGATCGTTGACAAATAATACGGGGCCATTATGCATGAACCCACTTGACTTGTGATCGCTAAACAAGACAAGATTATCAGAATAAAGTGGCAAACTTTGTTGAACAGACTGGAAATAGAATTGTAAGGTCCAACTTAGGATCGTTTGACACGCCGACATGCAGTACCGTATACGTGCAAAATCTAGTTTAGTTCGTTCACTTTTATTGGAAGATTTGTATGGCCAAACTGCAAATGCAAGACAGTCACAAACATTATTTCGCTATACATGACAGATGCATATTCAAGGCAATTTCATTTCATATTTGAAAAACGCTTTATCAGTCCTCAGTTCGTGGTTCCATTCTGAGCATTGGACAGAATTTGTAAGAAACATTTCCTTTTCATATTAAAAAGTGAACCGATTGAAAAAAAAACATCACTTTTTTCCCCACAAGCAGGACTGACTGGGACACACGACAATCTTGATATAGAAACTTTGCCCGAAACTCCATGAAATATCTTCGTGACACCGCATTCGAAACAAATAAATTTAAGGTTTTTTTTGTCGACATTGGCATTTGTGGTTAAATGTACGCTATAATCCCCCACTCCGCACCTTTTTTTCTTTTTGTCCGAAGAATTGTTTGCATTCTCGGAACAGTTAAGCTTCTTCTTTTCTTATTCACATTTTCCATTCTTGTCGATATGCCACTTTGAACTTAAAACCCCGGTGTGTTTTTATTCAGATGAGGGAGTATTTTGTGTGCATTGGACAGTTACGCACGACTTATTTTGTTAATCATGTTTTCTATTCTTTTCGATATGCCGCTTTGTACTTCAAACCTGTTTTTCTTTTTTGCCCCAGCTAGCTGTGGTGCTTGTGTGATTTGAAGTGTAAACGACAGCGTGTGCACTTTACACAAGATTAATCATGCACATGCACTGGCTAGCATAGAAGGGACAGCGCTTTGCATTTTGCTCTCGATCTGGCGAATTTAACTCCATTTCCTTGACAAAATAATAGGCGAATGAAATCATTAAAATTCCCAAGGAAAGGTACGCCTATACCACAGTAATTGTCCAGACTACTTTTATCAATAAGAAACTGTATTATCTGAGTGCGTTAGTTATCCATTTATTAACACGGTTTCACTGGTCTATATGAACTTCTGGCCGTGCAAAAAATAAAATACAATTTGGAACTTCAGTGCCCTTGGCATACAAAAAAATGGGTTTCAAACGTAGGCTTATGGCCTAGCCTCTCGCGCGGAAAAAAGAGGTTCAGTGCGATAGTAAAGTGTGACTTGATTAAACCTTTTAAGCCATGTGCCCATTTGGGTCATGCATTTTGCTATACCTATACCTCGATAACTTGAATGTTCAGTACATTTTAATCCGCAAAACTGTGATTGGTCCGCTAACACTATATCGGGCGATCGCATCGCGCGCGTTCTTGATTTTAGGCCCTTTTGGTCGAAGGAGGGCGCGCGTATACCACCGTCGCTTCGCACTAGAAAGACCACTGATCTCTCCGTGTTAAAACAAAAAAAATCTGCTTAGCTTCGGGTACTAGTTCTAGCCATTCCGACCTTTTGTGACAAAAAGTGAAGCTAGCGCCACTGGTTCCCGATCCCTCCACTCGAATGAGGGAGGGAACCATAACTAACACATAGACGTCAAAAAGTATACGAAACTCTTTTTTTTTGTAAAACATCAGTGTAACTACACAAAATATATACACAAAATATATTTTGTTGCCATTTTGAAAACAAAAAATAATAATTGATTGAGTAAAAAGTGTAAAATCTTTCTTCAGGAATCTATATGTTTCTGGCGTGGTAATATGGCGGACGGTGACTTCTGTAACAGTCATTGGGCTATCCAGGTTTTTTATATGGAGATAAATGAGAATAGCGTCTATGAAAATAACGACCTTGTGTGTTATGTGTTTGTGTTTAGATCGAGCTCAGCGGTGCTAGTATGAACCCTGCCAGATCCATTGCGTCGGGGGTCGTGTCCGGAGTCTGGACCGCACACTGGGTAAGAGTGAAGTGCATCTGTTCAAAGATCAATAACAGTTTGTTTCTGACATGTCTTCAATTAATTAAGAGCTACAAATGCGGTTAATAATAATAAGAATTACCCATAATGGGTCGTGTGTCTAATAAAAGTGCTTATTTTGTTTCGGTCGTGGCCGCTCTGTCATGTATAATTTCCATCCACCATTGATGTGGAGGACAGCTCAACCATTCTAAATTGGCTGTTCTTTTCCTGCTGCTTTATTCTTTCTTCAACGAATTCTCCAACGAAAGTGAGACCTTTTTTCTAGTGAGAAGCCAATCCTCTGCCAAGTAACCAGGAAGATAATATTCTCTGGCAAGGACTTTACTGACGCATGAGAAAGAAATTGAGGAGTTTCATTTGTGATACGGGTGTTTTTGGTAATTGTGCGTTCGTCTCTGTCTTGAAGATCATGTAAAAGGAAGAAATAAAAGAATGACATACTCGAAACAGTGACCTGTACAAAATGTTAAAAGGACAAAACAGCGCGCCCGAATTATAAGCCTACGAAAAATTTTACCAGAATCATAAATGCCTAGCTTAGATCGTTTGGACAGTTGAAACTTGAAAGAGACGTATAACAGGGCCACTGGTAAACGTCTACGACTTTAGTGAATTCTTATAATTAATACATTAACCCCATAATGTCATAGCCATTGCTTTGGGATAAAGAACTGAGTACTACAGAATACTATGAGTGTTGTGCACACTTATATGCTGAAGTATTTTATACTACAGTTTACTAGTAGTAGTATTTTGTAGCTTTCGGTTAGCTTAGCTTCCATTATACGTATTAACAATGCAAATGGACCATAATTAACGAGGTAGCCATTTTTATCGTGTTCCCTGAATGTATGTCACAAATTGTTAACTGTTGAATGGGATGGCGCCAGACTATTTATGCAGCCTTATATCACTTTCGGTTTTTTTTTTTAAATCTGGCTTGAAACATTATAGGGACTGTTTAATTACAAATTTTAAATTATTCGTCTAAACGGACTTGAATTATTTGGTAATGTACTTGCTTTCACTTCTCTTCGCAAGTTCCAAAAATGAAGATTTCACCCACTTTCAATTCAAAATGGCCGACTCGTGAATAAGGCCCATTGTTCGTGTTTAAAAGTTGTGAATGCAGCCATGTAAGTTTTTTTCTCCAATATGGCGGATATGTGCTTCGGAATATTTCGCCCCGTGGAAGTCACGGATTGACCGAAAGTCACTCAAGGTATACGGCTAGAGACTAAGGAGTATACCGCAAAGAAAGGACAGAAATTCGCCCAGCAGAAAAGATTCCTTTTAATTTCCTTTCTTTTTGTGTGGCTTTCTTTTAGGTCTACTGGGTCGGGCCGCTTCTGGGTGGGATCTTGGCCGCTGGAATTTACGACATCATCCTCGCTCCCACGGCCGACGCCAGTCGCCTGCGGAAATGTGTCACGTGTAAGTACGACGCCAGCGAAGAAGTACCAACGGAAGATATCGACTTGAGCATCGTGAACCACGCTCACGTGGCAGACGAACCCAACCTTGGTGGGGGCAATAAACTCTAGGACACCGGGGCTATATGTAGCAGTGATTCATTTTAAGCGTTTCCCTTTCGAATTTTATTTTCCTGGTGGGGTTGGGCTAGGAGCTCATTACGACTGCAATGGATCTCTCTTTGTGTATAATAATGGTTATCTTGAGTTCATGAAAGATCACGTATTGTTAAAAAAAATGGTTTGGGGTTTTTTTAGGAGGGGGGGGTGCAAAAGTTTTGTTTGAGGCGCTACAGATTTATGCTAGCCATGATCTCGTAATTTGGATTTCTTCCTATTGACGAATTATTAATGAAAACTTTATTTTTGAAAGTTAGCCACATTTACTCCATTTCGACTTTTTCTATTATGCGTCATTGACACAGATTTGACCTTTTCTTTGTACTTGGGGAACCGTCAGCGAGTTGAAGGTGAATTATAATTATGTAAATTTTATTCTGACGCTTCTGCAACTATAGATGTGATTGGCCGGCCGGCTGTCGCGCATTATAGCGACTCACGGTGAACATGCGCATCAAGCCATATGCATAATTAGCAATGTCTTCAACCGAAACTTTATACTGAAAAGAAAACCTTAAGCATTGCGAACAGAGGTTAAATGTTTGGTTTTGCGATATCGCTCTTACGAGTTAGTCCACGACCAAATTTAACGAATCGCTCTCCAAGTTGTGAAAACATTTCAGGCATTACTTAAATTGTATATATTTAATGAATTGTTACATAATTATCGAATTAACAGACCCTATTTTATACAAATCGATAATCGACATGCAATGTTCATCTTTATGTATTAAATGAGGTACGGAAAATGCAATCGCCATATTGCAGCCCATTCCAGTTCATCGGATGACGCCTTAGCATCGTTTTGTACCTAAATTGCCCAATGAACTAATTTTTGACAGACATTAAATTTGGTTTTATAGTGAAGAGCACATGTTCAGACGGATAGAGGGTGGGTTGGGAACAATATTATCCAGACAAAATAAGACTTCCTTTTCCCATTTAGGGACCTTAACACTTAAACTAACTTTGTATGTGATTGTTGTATTACTGCGAAGGAACTCAGTGTTGCAATTACCACAAACCAAACCAAATCGTTCGTATATTTACAACTTTCTCACACGAATGTTAGTTCTCAAGCTTGGGGCATAAAGACATTAGGGCCTAATTACCAAATCCTCATACGACATCGATGTGTGTATATATCCATGTATCCTGGGTGATTGAATATGGAATTCATTTATTAAAAACATCGAAGCGTGTTTTGATGTATAGGCTTGCTAACGAAGTTAGAAAGGAAGTACTATATGAACGAAGATTTTTGTAATTGAACAAGACCGTCATGCTTTGGGGGAAAAGTACAAGCTACACTAAGTGAATTTTGAGCTATGCAAACTGACATCGGGTTGAAGAAGGATTGGCTTTCATGACTTTTCCTTGTTTTGTTTTCTTAAAAAAATAAATTTTGTTGTTCATTGTTTAAGCCTATGTGAAACGAAAAGCCAGTTTTTGTATACTCTGTATGAATATTTATGTATATTGTATAACTGTTACAGGTGTTTATTTTTTGTTTAAGCTGCTTCGCTTTGGAACTATAACATTGAAGTGAAACCAGCAGAAGTGGTTGCATTATGACGTATTGCTATGTGTAGGATTGAAGTTGGTATAAAATAATCTCCAAGTGGATTGAATAAATTTTGTACAATTAAAATTGAATGTATGTTTTCTTGATCTAAAGCTGTAAACAAAGAGCATTAAATTCGGTTAAAAATTTACAGGGGGTTGTACAGGAGGTTAACGTTAGATTTTCAATAAATTTGGACGGAACAATGATTATATTGTGAAAGCCTAAAATTTGTAATACAGTTTGGTAAAAACAATAGGTTTAAAAAACGGGGTTTAAAAAGGGGATAGCCTAAATCCAATACCAAATGGATCAAGTTTCTATAAAAAAAAATCAAAATTGTAACGGGGTTACCCTTGCATTACTATTGAAATTGGTCAAGATTCGACTTTTATTTTAAAAAAAAATCGAAATTGTAAGACGTAACACCTAGCATTTTGCTTAAATTTGAGCAAAATTTAATTTTTCTTTAAATATTTATATTGTAAAGGGTTTTGGATTTTGGAAATTTAATCGGGCAAAATTCGATTTTCTCAAAAATTCACATTATAAGGGGTTACCCTGGCATTCTCACCAAAATTGGGCAAATTTGATATATATTTTTTCCCGAAATTAATTAACCTTGCATTCTTATAAAAATTGGGCACAATTTTTTTTTTTTCCAAAATTCAAAATTACAAAATAGGTTAACTGTTTGGGCAAAATTTCGTGTTTTTTTTTAATTTCAAATTGAAACGGATTACATTTGATTCAAGTTCAAGACAGAAATTGGGCAAATGTGATTTTTTTTCAAAGGTTTGCAATTGCAAGGGGTAAGTTTGCATTTCTATTCGAATTGGTCCAAATTTGATTCTCAAAATATAAATTGTAATAGGTTTAGGCTACATTGCATTCTTTTTGTTAAATTTGGGCACATGAGATTTTCCTCAAATATTCTAAATGGATTATCTATGAAATTCCAACCCCCACCCCATGAAAAGGGTTAAACTTAGATTCAATTTATGTGAGTCACTTCTTGTTAACACGCCTATTTCTTGAAACATAAAAAAAGCACTAAAAATTAAAGAAATTGTCAATCACAAGACACTTGGTTGATCACTTCATGTAAACAGGAAAGTATTCCTTCTCAATAAAATATTTTTTTAATACAATTCTCAGTTAATTGATACAAAAATACATTTCTAAGAGAAATACGGTTCACTTTGTGTAACTGATAAAAAAAAGATACTGATTTATCTGAGGAACACTAACACCTTATTTTATCAATATGGTGTCAAGATTAGGATCTCTAGTACTTACACAATTCTGTTGAAATTTTAAATAACCATGAAAATCGGTTTGTATTCATGTATCCACACTAGAGGGCGTAATACATGCTCCACTTTATACTCAATATAAATTCACAAATTGTAGTCATTTCATGACATGATAATAAGCAAGTTCAATGGACTTTGTTATATTGTATGCTTGGATACTGCAATTTCATTGGTCGAAAATGGCCATGTATCCAGGCTGTAAAAACGCATACAATGGTTAACCTCATATACAAAACGCGTTGCATGCGTGCGTGTAGAACCTGAATCAAACTTCCTCATTGCTGCAATAGACCATTATTATGTTGCGGCCATCTTGATTTTTTCCCCATTCAAATCAACGTAACCAAAGCGAGGCTGGAAGGAAAAATAGTCTGGTTCCTTTCTGCACAAAAAACATTATCATTCAGTACTGTTATTGGATACAGGGAACATGACTGAAATGGTGGCAGCATGATAAAGGTGTATTATGGTAACCCTTAATGAAACATATCTCTTGCAGCCTCTTTTTCACAAAAGTTATACAGGTAAAAACAATGAAAGTTAGAAAGGTAAAAACAATCGAAAGCAACAGAATGTTTAACCACCTTCAGGAATGGTTTGATCAATTTACAAAAAAAATCTGAAAAATCACAAGAAAAGATCTTTCTATGCTGATAATGTTTTTCTCTCAGATTCAAAAAGTCTGATTCCAGACTAGAGTCTGAAAAAGCTCATGCCTGCTCCACATGTTGGCTTTGCACGATGCATGAAACAAACCAAATAACAAATTTGGAAAGATTTCCATATACGAAGTTCACTCATCAACACCCTGTGTACAAACCCTATGAGATTGGACTGAAAATTCTAAGTGTTTTCTAAGAAAATGCTTGTATTTTCTCACTGCTCAAATTGACTTTGATGACATGAAATTGCTATCTGGGGGCTTGTTAGTCAATACAGAGGAAAATTAGTGAACTTCGTATATGGAAATCTTTCCACAAATTAAAGTTTTCCCAGAAATAATCAGGGCACAATTTCATGGCTCTGCTAACCAAAGAGTTCCACGCTTACGATCACCATTTTGTGCTAACAGCGCCAGCAGAAAAATTCTGTGCTAACCCTGTAAGCACAGATAGAATCCTTAGTTATGGGATATACCCACAAGCCAAAATGCCTTGCTAAACCATGAAATGCACTTAACGTAAACACAGAATCTTCTGCTACAGTAAGCAGGCATTTTTAGCTAATGGTATGCAGAACCATAAAATTGGGCCCAGGCACTTGTTAGGCTGATTACATCAGCTCCTTCAAACATTTACTCTTAATATTTTCCCCGCCCTCACTTCATACCAATCCCTCCACCAAATAAAAAAATCAGCTGCTTAAAAAAAGCTCAAAGTTTATCCATCATGATTTCCTATGATTTAAAACCCTACAAAATGTGTTACAAATTCACCACTACAGTAGATTGATTTTTTTTAGGAAATGGATCTATGATCCTATAGCCATCAAAATCAATTGACCTATCGCCGTTTGCGAGTTAGCCACGCCCCTTAGACAACCCTGTGGAATTTTGTATGTTCACTTTTGTTTGTCTCAGGTTTTGGGCGTCCGCGTCCATTTGTATATCATGTAATTGGACAATATTTCACTAGCTCCGTTGATGCAATTCTACCGCGATAAGTTAATTATGACCAAGTGTTGGATTTTGAACGAAACAGGAATCACAGATTCAACATGAATGGCGGACCAGGCAACTCGTTTTCCACCCTGTACACGGGGCAATTCTTGAAAGTACACGGCATGTCCCTCCACAAATACCGAACAGCTGTGGCACGTCGGTGGTAGCAGTAGTATGATAAGCTGATGGACGAGGGAGTCGGTTGACCGGTGATCTTAGCTGGTACCCATGTATCGTAGTATTTGCATGGAGGCGAGCCACCGCAGCAGATCTGGAGATGGAGTAAGGAACAGTTCTTTGTCAACTGACCAATCCATAAGTCCCATCTCATTATGCTCGGACTAATCACAGATGTTTATTAATGGTAGGGTAGATAATGTGCCATTTGTGCATTTCTTTCGTTTGAGGCAACAAAAGTGCTGAAAATCTAAAGATGGGTGCTTAACAACTAACCTGATGAAGCTTTAGCTCAGTAAATGCTGTTTATTCTGAGAAAACAATGTTCTATGATCTCGATTTCAATTCAAAAGTGGCAGATTCGTGTTTTGAATTGCGCCCCAAATCAGCATCCAGGACACGTTCTCATTCAGCCAATCACAGCCACGTGATGTCACACACAGAATCGATGAATAATAGCAACCGTGCGCACATGGGTGTCATGCAAACGCTTGCGCCCACCGGTTCATGGATTTGCCAGATAACAAAACAACTACTGACGGAAATTTCTAAACATGCATCACTTCAAGTTGACACATCTTTGGAAATTGCTTTCTTTTCTCTTCTGACGGCATGCTAGCAAGAATTTTTTCATGGGGAGTTTAGTGCCTTTACTATCTTTAAACCAAGTAAGTTTTTCAACAATAGTTTTGTCAGTTACTTTTTAGACAGCTGCAAATGCAATACTCTACCTTTAATTGATGTCTGATAAAATGGCTGACATGCATGCACTCAACAGTCGCATGGCAGCAAATAAAACCAAAAAAAAAACCGTAGCAGTAAAACTGAAACCATTTCCCCCACATTTTCACGTTTTATCCAGGAACCCTGCTGAATCCTACAAAATCCACTGGCAACAACAAAAAGTATTTCGTTCATGCTCCGAAGTCGCCCACTTGTAGATTTATCAACAATACTTTATACTTGTTTTACTCTGTAGTTAAAGGTATACTGGGTCATTTGCATTTATACCAAAAGTAACCTACCAAATTATTATCAAAAAGCTTACTTGGATTAAAGAACCTACTGGTGCTAATCACCCCCTTAAATTGTTCCGTCTGGCTTGCTGTCATTTAGAAGAAATCAAGAAGCGTAGGTGATTTCCAACAATCAGTCAATTGACTGATTTTTGGAATCACAGAGTGTTATGTACGAAATCATGTTTTGTGATCGAAAGGTTGCGCAGGAATTTTCACCGTTTTCTCAAAAACTGTAAAATCCACTGAGCTGAAACTTCAACAGGTTAGGTTTTGAACATCCTTCTTTGGATTTTGAGTGGTGTTACTATTGGAAACGAACAAAATGCATGAACAACAAATGATACCTTTAAACAAAAGTGCAGATACTTAAATTGCTTTAATAAATGTGATTGGTACTATTTGTAGCCAACAAAAATGACATCACGACCTCACCCTCATTCTTTCAAATACCTGAAAACTTCTTACCTCAAATCCTGTTTGTCCGACCAGTTTAATGTTAGCTTGTCCTTTGTCATACTCAATGTCCAACGCCAGCGTTGTTGTGTTGACCGTGAAAGACGTTGGGAATGGTCCAGCGTAGGGGATGTTTTGTCCGTAAGCTACGGCTCGGCCAGCTAGTGACAATCTCACTCCCATGTCCTCCTTGTCACGTGGATGGATCCTGTCAACGATTAGCAAATTGCCACTAAGACTTAGATTTTTTTCAAGTTTTTTTTAGACACCCTCCCGAATCCCACAGAATCCAACAACTGCAAATGTGTGATTGAAGCCTAACGCACCCATCAGAGATCTCAAAGTGTTTTACTTAAGCACTGTTCCCACCAAATGAATACTGAAATGTGTCATTTAAGCCTGTGCAATTGATGAAATAATGCATTGAAGAGTTCAAATGAAACCCCTGAAACCAACAGAAACCAACAGAATCCAACAGGATCCAACAGGATCCTACAGAATTCAACAGAATTCAACAGAATCTAACAGAATCCTACAGAATTCAACAAAATCTAATGGAATCCAATATAGTGCAATGGAATCCTACAAAATTAAATCCAACAGAACTCAACAGAATCCAACAACTAGACAAGTGTTATTTGAGTCTGGTTGGAGAAAGATCAACAAAATCCAACAGACACAGTTTCTTGTTAGATCTTATTGGATTCTTCAGTCATATAGTTATTTCTTAGAGACTGTCCAAAACAAATTTCCAGACACCCCCCCCCCAACAAAAAAGACAGCTTATAGTTAGGAATAACTTACGGTCCATACGGTGACGTCAGATCAGGAAGGTCGATACCAACTGCCATGAAGACGTTCTGCATGACATCATTAGGAACATAGCCATAGTCGTAAGTCTGGTGCCATCTTAGCGCTGGGTATGGGCCGATGATCTCTGATGAGGGAACACCAGAGGTACATAACTGAAAGAAAGAAAAAGAATAAAACGAATGGGAGATGTAAATTCAATATTGTTTTTTTTGGCCCTTCACTGACGTACCTTTGTAAGCACTGTATATGCCCATCAATTCCATTATACCAAACAGTGATTGCTTGTACCGGTGGTGCCCGCCGCTATATCAGATTCCAATCAACCAGCCTTCAGCGCAAGCTCGGTGATCGAGTGGTAAGATATCTGTACCATTCAGCAGGAGGTTGTGGGTTCAAGACACACATGAGTACGCTTGTAAACTAAACACCGCCAAATAAGAAAATCCACACTCATTTTTAGGGGTCCTTATTTTGAATCTGATCATCTTATGATGAAGTCATATATATAGACCTTTGGGGAATTTTGTTAGCTACATTTTGATACCCCATTTGCTACCAAAGACTGTCAATCGTCCAAAATTGACAACGGTTTATGAAAAAAAAGATGCAGTTGTAAAAGTTGCAAATTTAAAAGATTACGCGAGGAGAAATTGCTTAGCATAACCATACACACATGCCCGTAATTAGCCCCTATCCTTTGCAAAATGCCTGAACAAAGTGTGGGTCACTCAAATAGCCCGCGTGCTCCCATGCATACAAGCACTAGTGCGATCGATATTCTCTGGATTCCGTTTCGGGCAGTGTAAGTAACATTGTCACGCCGCAATTTCCACTCGCGTAAACCTTTAAATTTGCAACTTTTCAAACTGCGTCATTTTTCATAAACCGTTGTCAATGTTGGACGATTTACAATCTTTGGTTGCAAACGGGGTATCAAAATGTAGCCAACAAAATTCCCCAAAGGTCTATATCAATGACTTCATCATACGACGATCAAACTTATAATTATGACCCCTCCAAAATGAGTGTGGACTTTCTTTTTTTTGCCGTTTTTACAATAAATGGGGGTTAAGCTATCCAGAAACGAACTGACCAGTTACGAGAGTCTTAAAACTTGTGCTTTATGTTCCATTATCTTCAAGTAAACTTGAATCCTTGATCCTGATTGGTCGATCCATGGCAACAAGCCGTGCTACATATAACCATGTAGCACGGCCACAGTCCATACCGCACTCCGCGTTTTGCGCTATTCCAAGATGCGCACGCCATTACACGCACGTGTAATAGGACACCTGCTGAAAATCTTTTAGTGCGTCAAGTTTGCTTGAAGATAAATTCGTTATCACGCTGGCGCTCGTGGAACACGGAAAATGTAGTGCGTCTGTGTCCCACATACCACTCGGCCGAAGGACACAGACGCACTACATTATTCCGTGTTCCACTCGCGCTCGCGGGATAACTATTAATGTACTTATTTGAAACAATCTGGGAACACCAACAGCCAATTTCACGAAGCTTCTAAGCTCAGAAATCTACATTTCTCAGGGAATCGAGCCAACGTGGCCGACATGGACCGATGACACTACCTGCATGAATCCAAATGGGAACTTGATATCTGTGCTGCCCAACGTTCCTTCGTACCATTTCTCCCGCCAGTCGGTAATCATGGCGTTGAACAGACATTTGTAGGGGTCTGGATCTACTGTGTTGGCTTCACCTAGAATGAAGAAACAATGACAATTTATTACCCTGGCATTAGGGTTAAACTGAGAACTGACATCGTTTTGCAGTGTGATATTTTGATCATCCACTGTGAAAATTTTTGAGAAAACCTTGAGTTGCGTGTTGGTCATTCTATAAAGTTGGGGTCCACTTTCTTTCTGTCACTGTTACATCTGACATCGATGATCTTATAATTTTGATGCACTGCCTAATGCAGTCGTCCTCCAACTGTGATAATGAATAGCAAACTAACTACCCAACAAATAAAAATAATTTGAAGTCATTCTTAATGATACTTTTATGACAAATTACAAAGTGCCAAGGTTAACTGGTTCACGTCGGATGACGTGTATACACGCAAAGGTTTTGCGGTATTCGGAACGGATGATGGATAAAAACGCAACGAGCGAGGTCGGATATATCTGTGTGCGACCCGCTCGCAGCGAGCGAGGCCGGAATTATCAGGGTGTGCTACCCACAGATGACGGTCTGAACCCGTCTGGCATTGAGGTTCCTGAAAAGCAATCCCGCGCCTGGGTCCGGTCAATGTCAAAATAATCCCGATGCGAAGTTGATAACAGGGACAGGAAAAATGTCACACTCTGGACACTAAATTTTTAGAATTTCCAATGTGGCACATACTTTACCAAATTAGGGTTTATTAAATAGGGCAACTGGAAACCAATACTGATACTTTACCATGTACTGCTTTAAATTAATTAAGAATTTTGGTAGCAGCATATAAAAAATGCATTTATAAGACTATAAAAGTAGAAAATATAAATAATAAAAATCTGTAACTTTGTCTGGGCATTTGTTCTTTTCTTTTTTTTGTAATCAGGGAAAAATGACCAACATCATCACTTTTGAAAATTAACTAAGGCATCAAGAACTTTTGGCCGTTTCCAAAAATTTTGGCAGCTCTTCAGAACTTCTAGGCTAATGAAAGAAACATCAAACAGTTTAAGAATTAAAAACAAATTCTCACAAGTTGATAATGTGAGAGCGCTGGGTGGCAGTGAATGGGAGGGAGGGTATTCAAATCAACTCCGTGTTTCTGAATTTCTGATGTTAGATTTTTTGTCTTCAATAACGATAATAAACTTACCTTGATACCATATGGCTCCTTTGATGGTGAAATTTAACAGCGGGTGGATCATAGAATTCCACAATCCGCTGGCAACATGAGGCCCTCTGAATGTGCCAGTGAGTCTATCATCCGACTCTGGTAATGGCCTGGACAAACAGAATAAATAAAATAAATTAAACAAAAAAAGTAGGAATTTGAGATATGATTATTTTTATGCCATTGTAGTGTGAAATCTGGACTCCATTAAGTAAGGAATCAGAGGGGCCGTATCATAAGTCTGACGCCTCATAGGTCCGACGCCTCATAAGTCCGAAATTTCGAACTTATGAGGCGTCGGACTTATGAGGCATTAAATTTATTTATTCCGCTTCATAGGTCCGACGCCTCATAAGTCCAACGCCTCATAAGTCCAACAAATTAAACGCCTTGTTTTTCCGTTGTCGGACTTATGAGGCGTCGGACTTATGAGGCGTCGGACCTATGAGGTGTCGGACTTATGAGGCGTTGCACCTTTAAGACGCCTCATAAGTCCGAAATTTCGGACTTATGAGGCGTCGGACTTATGAGGCATAAAATTTATTTATTCCGCTTCATAGGTCCAATGCCTCATAAGTCGGACGCCTCATAAGTCCGACAAATTAAACGCCTTGTTTTTCCATTGTCGGACTTATGAGGCGTCGGACTTATGAGGCGTCGGACCTATAAGGCGTCGGACTTATGAGGCGTCGGACCTTTGAGGCGTCGGACTTATGGGGCTCTATTTGGTTAGGGGATGCGATTTTGTCGGACTTATGAGGCGTCGGACTTATGAGCGGACCCCGAATCAGACAGTGACAGACAGAGTTCGCAGCACTTTATGAAAACAAAATCCCCCCCCCCCCTCCGAGTTTTCTCTAATATTTCCCTAAGAAAATTCCATGAGAAATTCTTTTGACTTTAATGAGGTTGCCGGGAAGTCAAGAGGTGGTGTAGATCAGCCAATTTTTATCGTCGAGAGAGGTGTGTAATATTCACCCTGCATAAACACAAAAAGCCACACATACTGAAATTTGTATCCTTGTGGAGACATTCCTTTGTTCTCGTGTACTAAAGTTTTCATGTTTGAAAGTGTAGCTTAAATATGCCCTTATTTTAACCAGAATTAATTTCCTGGGCTGAAATTCGGACTTAATATCCCTTTTCTAAAACTCTACCATTTGCGACAGATCAACATACCTTGGAAATTCCTAGTTTTTGAGTAAAATCCATATATCTATTTCGTGAAAACCTTGTGGAGACGTATTCATCTATAGAAATTGCCCTGTGGAGACGTATACAATCTTTTGTTCCCTATTGTGTGCATGTCTCCAGAGGGCACGGTGTATCAGACCACCATAGCCAGTCAGTCAATGGACACGACTTGGACACACGGCAGAAGACGCATATACTGGTGAAAACCTTTCCCTTCTGGGTCACCGCCAAATCTCCTAGTTTCCCTGGCTTGAAAAATGGAACTTCACTTTCAAAGATTTTCCCAATTTCCGGAGTAGCTGGAAAACTGATTTTCAGAGTTGTTGGGAACCCTGCAAGTCATGTGAGTAGCTGAGAGTCCACATTTATAAAGGATTCAACATTTCATACCATACCACACTAATTAGTTCACGACTTTTGGTCACAACTAAATGTGAAATGAACATTAACCAAAGCTGGACAGGGGTTATGGCCAGTTCCACAACGGGCTATTGTCAGACTGAAGAGCTGAATCCTTTCATTCTATGAACTTACCGATGCGTTGCACTGCATTTCTTCAAGACGTCAGGAGAAGACCAGTCCTCAATCGGCGTTCCTCCCCAATTGGTTGAGATCAGACCAATAGGATACTGCAGACTGTCGTACAGGTCGCGACCGAAGAACCAACACAAGGCAGAAAAGTAGGTGAAACTCTCGGCCTTACTGCCCAAAGTTTCTGAAGTGGGGAAAAAAGCCAAACATGAGGTATTTGGGAACAGGGACATGAACAAAAATTTCTGTTATTGGGTGATATGTCAGTAAATACATCTGTTTATTCAAAATAAGCCCGTCTGCAAAATCGGTCTTGACATTTTGAAAGCAGCCATTTTCACTAGCTATGGTCTTTACCGCTAGAGGGCGCAGTCACAACGGGGATAGCAGTGAGTGCACTTTAATTTAAAGGCATATGGGCTCCGTGCGCCACGAAAGAGGGCGCCCTTTTACCTAGCAATGACGTGGGACATTTAGCTGGTTGACGCGCACTGTTCCTTGTGTGTGACGCACGGACACCAGGGGATTTGTATTATGTACACGCAGTGGTACATGGTACGGCCGCCCGTCGGGGCAAAATTGCAGTCAGGCATAATGGCGTCGGTCGGTCACCCCCAACTGTGCTTTCTTTGCCGGTGAGGGGGTACTTGTGAACGGAGCGGATAGATCGCTTTTCCTGCGTTTTCTCTGTTTCCAATAATAACATTAATCAAAATCCAAAGGAAAATGTTCAAAACCTAACATGGTTAAGTTTCAGTTCAGTGGATTTACACTTTTCGAGAAAACAATGAAAAGACATGCACAACCTTTCAATCAGGAAACACGATTTCGTCCATAGCCCTCTTTATTTCCAACGATCGGTCAATTGACTGATCGTTGGAAATATCCTACATTTCTTGATTTCTTCTAAATGACAGCAAGCCAGACGGAATTATTTCACGAGGTGTTTAGCACCAGTACAATCTTTAATCCAAATATGCTTTTTGGTAATATTTCCCTAGCTTACTTTTGGGATAAATGCAATGATCCTATGTGTCGTTAAAGCATTTATGTTAAGCAACCTCATAATATAATAATGTTACAGAACTTAAATGTTTGACTGACAATTTCAAGCAACTTTAATTGTCTAATACTGTTTAACTGTGTGTCTTTTTAAAAGTTACTTCAACAGCGCCCTCTATCGGGTGTGCATGGATGTACTATACCTGGTGATGGTTTAGACCAAGGTTCATACAATCCGTGCAGATCATCGTACGGTGTCTCTGACAGGACTTGCTTGACGGCTAGTAATCTGATGTTGGGATAGTTGACGGATTCATTCAACTCTTTGGATCCGTTAAAACTCTGAAACAACAAAAGAAAGCATTCATTCACCTCTTGACTTTTAAACATGAAATTCCTAACTCTTTTAAATTATTGTTCTGAGTCAACAACAAAGATTTTTTTCCTCATTTCCATCACATTCTGGGGAGGGCATACCATGAAGTAAATATTGTCATCATTTGTACCGTTCAAACATTCTGATAAATAAAAAGGAACCCGATGAAATTATCAGACACTTTGGCATAATGCTTGGTTATGCCCACCAATCTGGCCAGGGCCCAATTTCACGGCGCTGCTTAGCACAAAAATTTGCTTATTACAAAAAAGGCTGGCTTATAAAAGCAGGTTACCAGCCAAAACTTCATGTGATGTATATTGCTCGTGATTGGTATTCAGCTGTTGTTTGCTTAGCATGAAAATCATACAGAGTTTTGGCTGGTAACCTGCTTTTATAAGCCAGACTTTTTTTGTGCTAAGCAAATTTTTGTGCTGAGCAGTGCCTTGAAATTCGCCCAAGTTTCAATGAAGTAGTTCAGGTCAAAGGTCATTCAGGATAAAATCACCGACAAGAGGTTACCCGATGTTACGTGAATGCCCATTCTGCTTGTAATTAACACGTGAGCGAGTTTTTTTGGGCCTAATGATCCTGCTGGGAATCGAACCCGGGACATAAGAGAACCGCAGTTACCTGGCCAACGGCGAACGCCATGTTGCTCTGACCGCTACAGACCCATACATCCCCAAACATGACATCTTCCAAGACGACCGAGTTGACCACTGTGAAGGCTTCACAGAAGACGACAATGTCGTACGGTCCGCCGGCCAGCATGGGGTCTAGTTTGACCTTCCACACACCAACTCGACTGGGCACCTCTGAAAGATTGCAAACAGATCACTCACCATAAGAGTTACTGGACAAATTTTTTTTATTAAAATCATGAAAATTTATGGATGATGTTTCCAACTTTATTTCAAAAATTCAAGATTCATAATTTGCACAGTGCAAAATCTAAAGTATGCCACTGCGTCAGAAATGAATTTTGTCTCATAAAATAACTGTAGATATTAAAGATTTTGAGGTCTGCATGGTCACGTCAGCAATACGAGTAAGTCTGAGACTGCAGCAATGTGACAAGAAACCTGGTGGAAACTGATCTTTCGCAAAGTATGCTCTACCCATCGTTAGAAGTCCGCACGATAATACTACCACATCAGTGCGTCGATACAGCAAGATTATGGTGCACAGTGCATCTTCTAGCTTTACGGCGTAAACTGCAACTTTTGCGAGTGTCATAAATGTGAAATAGGCTTTTGTTTTCCCATGTAGCCTGGTTTTCATTTTGAAAAACCTCCACAAATGACATTCAAAATCTTTCTTTTTAATTGTCTGAGAAGTTACTAAGTAATTTGTAAAGTTGGTTACGGGTACCCGATCCCATAATCTGGAACCGGTTCCTATCATTAACAGTCGCGTACTCGGGTACCCGGTTCTGATGCAAAACGCTACAATTTACAGATTTTACAAAGAGAATAGAGTCACCAAAAAACTACTGTTTTTTATGATCAAATTATTACGAAACTCACCGGCTTCAACTGAAGTTTTGTACATCTTATCGTGCACTTTGACCTCAATGGTAGCCTTGATATCAGCATAGCCCCATATAACAGCACTGTGTGGTTGCTGCTGAAGAACCATATGACTGCTGTAGTAGGAGGCCAGCATGCAGGTTTCTGAAAAATAGGTTAAAGGGAATATACATCATTTGCTTTTGCTGTAATTTTCAGAAATGGATGGAATTGGGGGGTTGGAAATATATAGCAAATATAGTTACACTGACTTTTTTTAGGTTTTGGGTTCGAAAATGCTATAAAAACCAAGAAAAACAATCATTTTCCTGTAGTCTGGTTCCCTGACTCCATATAAGAAGAAACAGAGCAGTTTACATACATTGGGGAATTGTAAGGTCAGGGAACCAGTCTAGCTGGCTTGTACCCGTTCATAGGTGTGTAATCGATTGCAAACAAGTGCGATGGTCAATTGGGGCCAGTATTAGAAAAAAAAGCCAGTTTTTTCCAACGCTGGTCGGCCGACCAGCGTTGGAAATTGATACAAAAATACCACTTTTCTTGAAAATGACAGTATACCAGGTTCCATGATTTTACAGGATGTTTTACACTGTCATTCACTAACAGTCCAGCAAGGTATTTCAAAATGATTTGCTAGTTTGATTTTTTGATGTTTGCAAATGTTGTATTTTCCCTTTAAATCAGAAAATAAAATTTTGCTGTACATTAAACATGGTTTAGAAAATTTGGTTCAATGATAATTATACCAAATGGATTAAAAAATCACGGATTAAATGTTATAAATTGTTAATCACAACAAACTTTGAGTCGAAACAGGAAGGTTAGTTTTTTTTTGCTTAAATTCTGAAGAATTCGGAAGCAAAATATTTGTTTAGAGTAAAAATTATTTGTTTTACACGAAACTGTTCATCAATTTTATGTCTTAGAAAAAACACTGTACATTTTAGCAAAGCATACATGGGCTATTTAAAGCATTGATTTTCGTTAAAAAAAATAATAACTTCGCTAGTACCTGCATGTGCACCTCCAGGGAAAATGTAGATCAAAGCTGCCAGTTGCCATAGCAATAAGACAATCCATGAACGCAGGGACATCCTCGAATTTTCACTCATACTTGATGGTGTTGTAGCAAACTGCACTTCTTTACACAAAACAATTACGGGAAGAAAGTCACTCATCAAAGTTTAAAACAAAGCACTTTTTTCTACATGTGAACTATCTTCATTGTGATTATAATACTAGTAAAAAGAATACACCAGGCATGTTAATATATTAACTTACGGGCCCCTCTTTCATTTTAGTCCTTAGATAGAAAAGAATGTAGTATCTAGATGCCACTTCTTTGGTTGTGTACAAAGTCTATGGAGAGTCAAGTGAATTTTCAAAGTATTTTTCAACAAAATCGGAAATGGGTCTCAGTCCCAGATTCATGTATTTTCAATCTTTTTGCAATGACTGACATATGATGAAAAAAGTGGCGTCAGGATGCAACATTCTTTCCCTTAGATAGACCAGGAAACTTTTTCGAAATGTTGGCTCAAGCCAACTCCTTATTTGAAATGTTGGCTTGGATTGGTCCGGTCGTACAAGCTAGTACGTCCAATCCAAGGCAAAATTTCAAAAAAGGAGTTCTAGCACTCAATGGGCAAAAAAATAGAGTGTTTATCTTTTTATCATACCAAAATGACTTCTGCAACTAGGGGGCCTACTTAAATATTCTTTTAATAATCCTATATTTGTAATACTAATATTTTGGTAGTTGGTAGAAAATATCATTTTCTTTCATGTTTTAGCATAGCATCACACTTTTTCACAGTGATCAATTCTGTATTTTTTGTGTTGCGTTTTGTCATCTCCATCGTAGTTTTCCGCAAAATTTCCCTTCAAAAAATTAAAAAACTTGGTGTCTATCCACAACATTCCTCTTGGTCATGCTGGCTTTTAAATATCATTAACTATACTGCATGTATTTTGTAGTTGGGGGAGTCAATTCACTGAAAGTGGATGGATAGGAAGGGGGCCCGTAAATATACAATCGCCACTGGCGTAAACCATAGTCAAAGAGCAAGGATGAAAGACATGAATGATGCATGCGTTCAGGCGCAAGCTCAACAAACAGTGTAACACTAACCTACTCCTAGAACTATGAGGCTCCAGTCACTGGAGCCTCATAGTTCTAGGAGTAACACTAACCATGGAGGTCATGGAGGTAATTCTACCTCCATGCACTGATGGTCGTGTTCCCTAACGTGGCGCACTTCGAAGCTTACCCGACTTTCCTCGTGTAGTGGTGCCAAACCTCTTTGTTGACAAACCTCAAATTCATGCAATGAAATACTAGTACTTTTACCTTATCAATGCTTGCTATTTTACCTCTGTGAACAATTTCAGTTTCATAAAATTTAATCCGAAATTCAAAAACGGTGGTGTCCGGAAATTGGGCACAAATTGGCGGAGTGTTCCCTAATGTGGCGCACTTGAATAAATCTTGGAAAATTCCAAATTAACACTTACGAATTCCTGTAAACTTGATAAATTCTGATAAATAATTAATATCTTTACATACATACCGAGCCAAATGTTTGTCAGAAAATTATTTTCTTATTTTTCAGGGCATTTTCAAAGGGTTCACTTTGCACTTGAAAATAAAATCGGAAAATCACGCCAAAATAGCTTTTCCTTCTAACTTTGTTACGGGTAAATAAACTCGCGATTTATGAACAGGACCGTTTAGAACTTGATGAAATTTCACTTTCTGTGAAATTTCAGTTTAAAATTTTGCTCTAGGTAGGCGCTACCGGCGAAAAATCCAAGTGCGCCACGTTAGGGGCCGCGCCACGTTCAGGACGTTAGGGTAGGTGTCGGACGCTTCGCCCCATTTCCACGTCGCCCCTAACCACTTCGCCCAATCCCCACTTCGCCCCATCCCCACATCGCCCCATCCCCACTTCGCCCCATCCCCACATCGCCCCATCCCCGCTTCGCCCCATCCCCACTTCGCCCCATCCCCACTTCGCCCCATGTAGATTGGTGCCTCCAAGAGTGAAATTAGGATGTCCAAGGTATTGTCGTTCTCAGATAAGTGGGAGACGGGTTGGTATAGCTGGGTCTTTTAGGCCAAAAAAAATTAAAATATTCGGTCTCTGGAAAGTTCCGGAATTGACGCGGCCACGCGGCTTTTTTTGGGGGGGGGGCTTTTTTTTTCTTCTTCAAGCTTGGATTGTAGTACAGACAAGGTGGGGTACTATTTTGCTTTTTTGGTGTCCTCATGTACATTGGTGTCCTCCATAATTTGCCTTGTTCATTTGGTGGGCTAATTCTTTCCGTTGGTTAGCAATTAGTGTATCTGTTGGAATTGTTTTTAAGCCAATAAAATAGATGAGATTTTTTTTGGCAGTGGATATTTTGCCGGAGACGGCAAACCTTCAGTAAACGTTAGTTTGCCGGATATGCACTGAACATGCGCAGTTACTGTTTTTTTGTACTTGAAACATTTTCCGGTGACAAATTTTAGTCTGGCTCCATGCCAATATTATCGTTGTATTTTTGTATTTACAAGATGGGAATCAGACCATTTTATAATTTCGGACTTTATTTCCCTTAAAAAAAAATCCTCCAGAGCCACAAATCTGAAAAAGAAAAAGTAATACTCTGCAATAAAATGTTTGAGACATATTAAAATAATAAAAGAAGAATATTCTTATTTATTTGGGGATGGGAAAAAAACACCTTAAAATTGTGGCGGGGATCAGGATTCGAACTCGGGACATCCCACTCACTAGACATGCTAGAGCCATTGCTTAACCACTGCACCAACTGTGCTACACAACTTTGGTGGGAATTTAATACATGTTATAATTCAGCCCTATCTTAAAGAGTACAGCGCCCTCTGTTGATATGGATTGCCGCCGGCAAACCTTTACTAAACGTTAGTTTGCCGGCGTTACCTCCGGCAAAATATACACTACCATTTTTTTTTTACTTTTTACATGTAACGGCTGGGGCGAAGTGGGGATGGGGCGAAGTGGGGATGGGGCGAAGTGGGAATGGGGCGAAGTGGGAATGGGGCAAAGTGGGAATGGGGCGATGTGGGGATGGGGCGAAGTGGGGATGGGGCGAAGTGGTTAAGGGCGAAGTGACATGGGGCGACGTGGAAATGGGGCGAAGTGTCCGACATTCCGTTAGGCCTAGGGTACATCATCAACAAAACACTAACATTAAAACAAGTTAAGCAGAGAAGTGACAAGTGTTGTTGCAAAACGTCGAGTTATCTTCTTTTTTTTTTCCTCACCAAGCAAGGTAGGTAGAAAGCCGTCCCCAAAACTTCGGTCGAATGATTTCCAACACAACAGTCAACAGTCAAGCACATAGAGTCAAGAATAGCAAGCTCTCAAAATTCTACAACCGGCCATGCATGGACACTTCCTGTTTACCATCCGTCGACCCCCCGCGTCTGCGCTGCATATAGCATGCAAGCATGTGAAAGCGCCCTCTATCGCTACGCTAGCTAGGTGGCGTTTTCTCATCTAGCGCGCGCCAAGGCTCGCCAGATCAAACAATTTGCCCTAAATTAGACAGACCGTGAAATTCTAGCAAAATCTGGATCATTGTTCTATTCTTGTTCATAAATCTGGAGTTATCGACTCGTTACAGAGTTACGAAACAAAATCTGCTTTTACGAAATTTTCCAATTTTATTTTGAAGAGCACTCGAGCCTGTACATCATAATTGTCCTACTTATGGATTTGTGAGGGGAATGATTATACATGTATATCATACTTTGACAACTTTTAAAAAAATTCATATATTTTTAATTGGGCGTTTCTGGGATCTTTGTTGAGTGTGCCACATAATATGGGACCCCCCCCCCTCCGCCTCGTCTGACTTCGTGCCCTATTTCCAGACAGAACCATGTTTTTAACTTTCAGACTATTTTCATGGAAACTAAATTGATTCCGTTGAAGATTTGGAATCGATTTAGGTATTATTGTCAATAACTAACTGGTTGAATTTGAAACTCAGCTACACAGAAGTTCATCAACACTGGGCTTTAATTTGTACGAGGACAATATTCCCTTACTCCCAACATTTCCTAAGTTGAACAATATCACGACTTGTTTGAATTGGCCCGTTTTTGTGGCCAGTGCACATGTGGTTTGTGGCGATGACAGAAGGATTCCAGCTCATAGATTGCCGCTGTTCATCACGCCTAGCTCTGCTGGATTTCGCGTCTAGTTCGACTTAATGAATTAAAAATAGTCAGGACTGATGACAAGCATGGCCCGACTACCGCCAAAATATCAGTCACAACTCAAAGGTGTCAACGAACACGTGTTCGAAAACTCCGGAGAAATTCGGCCCGTTTTAATTGGCACCTACCCATATAAACCTAGGTCGCGTCCGAATCAGATCTCATAGTCTTATACTATTTCAGCCGGGCCAGCTTCAGCAAATTTGAAAATAAAACATCGAGAGCTTAGTCCTATTCAGTTCTGGAAAGGGTGACATATCATCCCCTTTTACACGTATTGAGCGTAAGGCTCCGTGTACAATAAGTTTACATTATTGTTTTATAGGCCTAGGCCTATATACTATAGGAAAGAATGTTGCAACCTGACGCCGCTTTTCATATATCATCTCAATAAAGGTCAGTCAGTGCCAACAAAAAATGTTGAAAAAGACATGAATCTGGGACTGAGAAACCTTTCCAATTTTGTTAGGAAATACTTTAGAAAAACTTTGGAAAATTGTCTTGACTCTCCATAGACTTTGTACACAATCGCTGAAGTGGCGTCATCTTACTATAATTCCAGGAATCTCTGTCTGTCTGTCTGTCCGTCGATTATCTCCAGAACCGGGCACCGTATGAAGTTGAAAATCGGCGGGTATATTTTTCGGGACAACAGAATGTGCAGTGCAAAGTTTGAAGTTGTTTGGACCAGCGGTTCTCGAAAAAGCTGCAAAAAGCAGTATTTTCTGAGGCAAACGTGGCAGTATATAGCTTAGAACATAACACCCGCACGCACTGCCGTTCTTTTCAATTGTTTACGTCATGTTTAAGCTAAAGCGCGCGTGCTCAATATGACGCAAACAATGCAAAAAGGACGGGCACGCGCACGTGCATTGCAGGGCGATACATTGTCCAGTATGGGTGAATACTAATGGATCAATGGGTGAAAAGCACTGCATACCATGTTTTCGTATGTACGGGCACATCATTTTTGCAGTCCACTGAGCGACCATTGTACGTGGTCGAACTTCAAACTTGGCAAAAATTGTGACGTAAGTGTGCATTCAACCTGTGAAAACAACACCATTGAATCGCGTGCGTTGTTTGCACGAGCAGTTCTCCAAAACTCTGCAAGTATATGCAACCTATACCAGCGGAAAAGCAATTTGCGTTTCCCGAACATGCACATTTTAGACGGGCACGTGCATTGTAGGGCGATACATTGTCCAGTATGGGTGAATAGCACTGCATACCATGTTTTGGTATGTACACGGGCACAATATTTTTGCAGTCGACTGAGCGACCATTGTCGGTGGTCGAACTTCAAACTTGGCACAAACTTTGACGTAAGTGTGCGTTCAACCTGTGAAAACAACACCATTGAAACGCGAGCGTTGTTTGCACGAGCAGTTCTCCAAAACTCTGCAAGTATGCAACCTATACCAGCGGCAAAGCAATTTGCGTTTCCCGAACATGCACATTTTAGACGGGCACTGCACTAGTTACATTAAATTCCTGAGCTAATACAGTTACAAAAAAAGTTACATGAAGTAAATTTACCATCCTTGACTTTAAATGTGTTTTTAATAATTTTATTTGCCAATTAAAGTAATAATTTTGCTCTTTAATCATCATTGACATTTACACAGTGAGAAGTAGTTTTCTATGATACAATTTACATGTTCTAATTGAGGTCATT
This sequence comes from Patiria pectinifera, assembly GCA_029964075.1. Classification (NCBI taxonomy): domain Eukaryota; kingdom Metazoa; phylum Echinodermata; class Asteroidea; order Valvatida; family Asterinidae; genus Patiria; species Patiria pectinifera. Next base: position 22,704,182 of record CM057141.1, on the reverse strand, counting down.
GGGCAGAGAGATCGAATTTTGTTCCAAAGGAGGGGCCCCTGGTGTCGTACGGTTTAGAGGTGTAGGGATGTTCTAACTTTATTAACATGAAGCTTATTTGATGACCAGGTTGGTAATTATGAATATTTGTATCTTTACAAAAAACGATTTTATATCCAAAGGCAGTATTTTTCTTCTTCAGAATTATACATTAGAGCACACAATTTATCCATTCGGACTATCGAACCTTATCGTCCATTCGGACTATCGCACCTTATTGTCGATTCGGACTATCGAACCCTTTCGTCTATTCGAACCTTCGGATTATTTAACCTTCTTCTGTTTTCGGATTTATAGGCCCTCCGGACTTTCGAACCTTCGGATGGACGAATCTTCGGACTATTGAACATTCTGCCAAACGAACCTTCGGACTAATGACCCTTCGGACTAAAGAATCTTTGGACTATCGAACCTTTGGACTATCGGGCTGTAGATACAGTATCGCAATATATAGTATGTGATTTCCTGTTGCTATCTGTAAATGTTCAAGCCTATTTTTAGACAATTTGAAACTACCTGACGCATACGGTTTTCAGATCCCTTGTAAATAATAATTGGGATATGACCTTGCTTGATTTTGACAATGTACTCAAATATTTACACAGTATATCTAAACAATGAGGACAGTGGGTAACACAGCGTTCATGCAATCTGGGCGTTCAAAGGGATCTGCACTCATGCATGCTTTTGAATATGTCCATGGATTGCACACGATATTCAATTATCACAGAGCAACCTATAGGTATACATGTAGTATATATACTACATGTAGTATACATGTAGAAGAGGCGGTAGAAGAAGCCATCGATAACACATGGATAATGACAATTCTGCAGATATGATATACACTCAACCAAAAAAGAAAGGCCCCCCTAATACTTTTTTTTGGGTCTAACTCAAAAACTATTATCAAAAGCTAGTATTTTGCGAGCAAGAACACAGACCTTTCACACTAGACCAAGGAGCCATGCACAGACCAAGGAGTTCATTCTTAATTATTCTTCCATACACACACGTACACACCGACGCTGTTGCACGCACCATGGAATGACCCAGGCAAAATACTCCAGTCCTCTCTAAGCTTAACCCACAGGAGGTGTTACATAACACATTCTTGGATGGACTTGGTAGACTCCATAGCACCGCCCTTGGAAAAGTAAGCACAGCGGACACATGAGCATGTATCGTGCTCATGTAACGTGCACTGTAACGTGCTCAATTATCCGCCGCATTCACCCGGAGAATCCAGCATGCCGGAGAAGTGAGACCGTGACACCGGGTGCTAGCGCAGCATACTTCGCGCATGTAGTCCGTCGTGGCGGTCACGTGAATGTTGGCATATATTTTTCATCGGATAGTGTTGACACATATTTTTGGACGAAATGTTGACACGTATTTTAGGTGAACTTTGTCGCAGGATGGGTTGACATATATTTGTCAACAAGTAGTAGGTAGTTTTGGCAATGTTGACATGTAATTTCTAGTTAGTTAATCAGAACAAATATTTTTTTTTAATATGTTGACATATTTTTTTAAAATGTTGACATATATTTTTGAAATGTTGACATAAGTTTTTGAAATGTTGATATTTACTTTTTAAAATGTTGACATATATTTTTAAAATTTTGACATATATTTTTTAAATGTTGACATACGTTTTTGAAATGTTGACATTTATTTTTTTAAAATGTTGACATATTTTTTAAATGTTGACAAAAGTTTTTGAAATGTTGACATATATTTTCTGAAATGTTGACATATATTTTTTAAAATGTTGACATATATATTTTTTAAATGTTGACATACGTTTTTGAAATGTTGACATATATTTTTTTAAATGTTGACATATTTTTGAAATGTTGACATAAGTTTTTGAAATGTTGACATATATTTTTTTTAAATGTTGACATACGTTTTTGAAATGTGGACATATATTTTTGAAATGTTGACATACGTTTTTGAAATGTTGACATATTGTTTACAATGTTGACATATTTGTTACAATGTTGACATATTTTTTACAATGTTGACATACTTTTCAAAAAAGATGTGATGTATTTTATAATGTTGGCAGTTGCCGTGCAGGGTTGAATAAATTCCGCTTTGGCGTGCCATAGTCAAACCCTGCACCCTGAAATGAGACAGAATAGTACAATTTTTGGGGATTAAAGTTCCAGGAAGTGAGTATTTATTAAGCCAAGATTACATAGATCCACTTTACAGCTTCCTTTGATCGCTTTATTTGTGTAAAGTTTGCAGACACGTGATGTACAAAATGAAACTTTCTGTGTACATGTACATGTGTTTAACCATGTAGTTCTATGTGTTTCTTTCACATTTCAGAATGTACACCACTCCATGTACATGCATTGAGGCATCCTAACATTTGGGATTGACTGACCCTGGGGTAAGGTTTTATATATATTTATTATTATTTTTAAAGACAATTATTGAACTAAAAGTGTGTCTAGAGCCCAGATATGATTAAGAAACTATGTGTTTAATTATGTAATATAGGCACCACTTATTTTTTGTTTCAGGGTTTTGTTTTGGGGGTTTTCTATTCCTACCTCTATGATATGACCAAGCATCCGATTGGTAATAAACCGTAGTGATCGAGAAGTGATTGATTGGTGTCCAGCTTTCATCCGTGTTTAATTATGGACGGACCCCAGCCCTAGAATCATAGTAGGGTAGACCACCACATTAATAAAGATATTGTGTACTACATTTGTTGACAGTTTTTGAAACAATTATTCTGTATCATTTTCTTTGTTGTTCCAAACAATGTAAATACACAATAAATTGCTTTGTTTTTTGGACGAAACAGGTTTTAGGGTTATTGCGTTTAAATGGTGATATTCTTTGAAGGGATTGAGCAATTTTCAGTAATTTTTTTTTCACCTTAAAGTAGCTTGTGAAATTGGCTTTCCATAATCAATGAATCTTGTATTCAGTTGCAACATATGAAAATGGTGTACATTGGTCAAAATGTGGAAATAGAATAGACATAGACTGCTGAGGTTATGGGCTTAAGCAATATCACAATATCGAAATTTTGGACCTATGAGGCGTCGGACTTATGAGGCATACACGTGGCTAAGGCTGCATCCGATTCAACTGTCCAGAGCTAGGTCTAAGTCCGCGCCGCGCCCATTGAAAATACGCGGGGACGCGCTGACAATAACTTGCGTAGCCGTCGATATTTTTTCCTGTACGCATGGGCGTACTTCGAAGTACGTTGAGCTGCAAGTCAGGTTCTAGAACTTTATTTTCCCTTTGAAAAAATCCTCCAAACCACATATTGGTAAAAGAAAAATGTTCCAAATGAATAACAAACCTTTTTAAGAGAAAACAGAAGTAAAGAAAAAGAAATTTAAAGAGGTTGTGGAATTCTCGAAGACATTTCCGTCATTTTTTGGATATATGTAGCCTAAGGTGTGATGAAATAAAAACGACTATTGTTTCTGTCATGAAATGAGTACAAAGGGTACTTTTGAGAGCTATTTTTCAGGTCCTGTTTCGACCCGAACGTGCAATTTGTGTAAAAGTCGTCGTTGCGGGCAGCAAACAAAACACGGTAAATCGTGACGTAATAAACAGGACTCGTTTATGCTACTCTGCATCGGGAGCCTGTTTATTACGTCACGATTTACTGTGTTTTGTTTGCTGCCCGCAACGACGACTTTTACACAAATTGCACGTTCGGGTCGAAACAGGCATGACAGGACTTGAAAAACAGCTCTCAAAAGTACCTTTTGTACTCATTTTATGACAGAAACAATAGTCGTTTTTATTTCATCACACCTTAGGCTACATATACCCGAAAAATGACGGAAATGTCTTCGAGCATTCCACAACCTCTTTAAAAAAGCTTGAATCGAACTCACACCATCGGATTTGTAATCCAATGAAGTATACCCATGACACTACAGCAGTGACTCGATCGATGTGGTAGTTTTAAACATTATACAGGGCCCTCCGGCATAATTCTTTATATAGCAGTGAGCATGTGGTATGGCCAAAAAATCGCCACCCGCCGGACGTCACGTTGGCAGCCAAGTTTATTGCATGGCGTTATGGGATACTTACCCAAGTGACCGGCTCGGCGAGTCGGTCACTTGGGTTGGCCAGGCTCGAGTAAGCGCGAGAAGTCACGTGAGAGGTAAATCGAACGCTGTCGCGCTTGCTCGAGTAAGCGCGGGGGAAGTAATCGAACGCACTCCTTGCGATGGTCTCCCAGACTAATCCGTGCCCCCAATAACTTGGATCGTGCGAAATACGCAATGCGTGGACTGGGAACCAGTCTAGGTCTCACCCAACTTTCCTTTTCTGGCCGTTGAAGGGGTACTTGTGCACGGAGCCCATAGTTAGTATATACCATAGAGCAATATTAAATTACCAGAGCGCTCGTCATTCTGCGTGCGGAGACGCTTTGAAGCCGTCCTGGCCGCAGACATTTTGAATTCGTGTGTGTGTTTGTACAATGTAGAACAAAATGAAATTAGATGGATTGAATTTTGAAGTGTACTCTACATGCAACGCGCAAGTAGAACATACGCAAAAAAAACCGTGACGGCAAAAAGTATCTGCAGCAAATACGCGCACGCGTTGCGCTGTTTGCGTAGAGCAAAATGACACGCTCATTTGCTGATCGTGCGTTTCGGTTTTGGGCGTTTCGGCTTCGATGACGCACCGGTATGGAATACAAACGCAGATATGCAAATAGCCGTACAAAAGCCGTACAAAATTTCTAGGTCTCCATAGGTTTGTGCACAAACATGGATGCGCCCAGCAGGCATTACTTTGTACACGAAGTTAGCGCTCTAGTAATTTAATATAGCTCTATGGTATATTCGCTCTTCTTACTATAATTCAAGGAATCTCTGTCTGTCTGTCTGTCCGTCGATTATCTCCAGAACCGGGCACCGTATGAAGTTGAAAATCGGCGGATGTATTTTTCGGGACAACAGAATGTGCAGTCAGCAGTGCAAAGTTTAAAGTGGTTTGGACCAGCGGTTCTCGAAAAAGCTGCAAAAAAGCAGTATACCTATTTTCGGAGGCAAACGTTGCAGTATATAGCTTAGAACATAACACCCGCACGCGCTGAAGTTCTTTTCAATTAATTGTTTACGTCATGTTTAAGCTAAAGCGCGCGTGCTCAATATGACGCAAACAATGCAAAAAGGACGGGCACGCGCCCGTGCATTGCATGCAGGGCGATACATTGTCCAGTATGGGTGAATACAATGGATCAATGGGTGAATAGCACTGCATACCATGTTTTCGTATGTACACGGGCACATTATTTTTGTAGTCGACTGAGCGACCATTGTAGGTGATCGAACTTCAAACTTGGCACAAATTTTGACGTAAGTGTGCGTTGTTAAACCTGTACTGTGAAAACAACACCATTGAATCGCGTGCGTTGTTTGCACGAGCAGTTCTCCAAAACTCTGCAAGTATGCAACCTAAACCAGCGGCAAAGCAATTTGAGTTTCCCGAACATGCACATTTTAGACGGGCACTGCACTAGTTTTTTTAAATTCAAATTTCTTTTCTGAAAGATTTTGAAAGAATATATAGCCCTTTAAAAATAAATTTGCTTGTTTGCATTTGCAGGCCTGAACATGGTTGTAAAAAGTGGTTTACACAGCGCTCTCCAGTTTAGATTGACTTGAAATCAAGTCTTTAGACATCCGTGTTTGTCGATGTCCGCTGTCGGCCTGTCGCCACCGAAATGAACCAGCGTTGCGCCATTTATTCGCCGTTCGACAATCTGTCCGCGACCCGACTTGGAATCGACTCACACGCATATTGGGGCCAAGGTTGTACTGAACGTTGCCGCACGCATGTTATTATACAGGGCGCTACGCACAACGCGCAACGCGCACACCATTATGCACTTGCACACAAATACCGCGCCGTGGAAATAGTACTTTGGTTGCTAATGGTATAGTACTTTGGTTGCTATGCGCAGAGTACTGTTGGCCGTGAACAGAACGATAGCAAAATTAGAAAGTAACATGTGACTCGCTCTCGGCCAATCAAGACACAGAATCTGTGGGTGAGGTGTTATAAAGTACTTTGGTTGCTACGGGTACAGTACTTTTGGCCGTGCACAGATAGCAAAATTACAAAGTATCATGTAACTCGCTCTCGGCCAATCAAGACAGAACCTGTGGGTGAGGTGTTATAATGTTTTTTATAACACCATTGTTAATGTTTTAAAAAGTAAAATGACAATTAAATGTCCAATTACTATAACAACGCTGACTCAGCTTTTTCTCCTGCGGTTCCCGACTTATGATGTAATTTCGTACGGTTGTGATAAATAATGATACACGAAAAATAATTGACAGCATCCGCTTCTTATATTAATTCAAAAGTTATGCTACGGTTCAGTTTTTGTGTGATTACTGCTTTGACTTTGAGGTTCACCCACGACAAACTTTGATTACGGAACTGGTATGGAATTTTTAACCCGTCTTCCCAACAAAAAGGTTTATTGATTCTTGCCTGACTCGATGCATTATTAGATTACTTTAGTAGATAACAATAAAATATGAGCCGAGTTTGCATTAAAGAGAATAACTCCCATCTGCAATATCAAACTGAAATCCCAATTTTCGTATTTAAATGAGCATTGCCATAATAAGGAAAGCAACGCGATATACTGAAATTGTGTACAGTTTTTGCAAGACAAGATCAGTGGCTAAATATGTGGGGAACCAATTGGCCCTGCTGTGTCAACAAGGAAACCCTTGAACTTTGCATTTACGTCAGTAATATACCATGACAATAGTAAGTCACATGACATGCTTCAACCAATGGAATAATGATTTTAACCACACCCTGTAAACAGTCATTGTCACTTGAGACATTGCAGTTGATATATCCGTCACGTACGCATAGAGCCAAATCAAGTTCACAAACAACTGAGGGCAAAGTTTGACAAAAACACCTAGCCTACTTTGAGCAAACCTGTAATTTCCCGGAGTTTTCGGCCCCTGGATTTCAGCTCCCTATAAAAGAGCGGACCGGTTAGGATGACTAGAGTTTTCCATCTAGACTTCATGATGGTTGTTTGCAAAATACACAGTTACGGAGCGTGGACAAGCAGTCAAGAACAAGAGCCTTTTTACGACCAGTGTTCATTCTGCAACAACTTCTCGTCTGATTAATGTAGGTTTTGCCTGATGATGCCAAAGTCCTCTGAAAGTTTGTACTCTTCTCAGAAAACAACAACAACACACAAACGAACTAGTGGATACAATTAACATTCTTTCTGGCCTACACACTCATGTCCAATGTTATTTTTGTGTGTGACGAACTTCTGCTCAATGGATAATGTGAAGGCTTTCCTCATCCATCGAAGGGAAATGATAATTGACAACATGACCAAAATTGTAATTTGTATAATGCTGCCTTGAGCAAGCGGGTTATTTTAGTGTACATTGTACTGACATCTACAATATTATTTTCCAAAGCCGTTTGCTCGAGGAAGTCGTTTCCTCAAGTCAAAGTACTACATGTATAATGGTGGAAGGCACAACGAAAAGATTTTTCGCCACGCAAACATCTATCACAAAGGCATCAAGCACAATCGATTGGTGACCTATACTCGCCCAATTTATCTTTTATAGAATACCTCCAACCCGTTCCGCACAGCCGAATTTCAGACCCCCCAGTATCGTAAGAACACCACTCCTGGCGAAATGCCAAAATAAGCCAAATGTTGACGGTCTTTTTTCTTTTCCACACAAAATTAATTCCGACAAATCCGGGAAATGAAAGTTAACGCTTAATTAGGACCGTTGTCAAATACATGTACATGATGTACATGACTGTATCTAAAGCGTCAGGTATCAGAATTATTTTGAAGAAATATAATACATGTATACAACAAAGTCATCAATAAAACCAACAAAACTACTTTTTGATTGGTACTCTGAAAGTGAGTTTCTTTTTATTAAAATCTATAGGCACTGAAAAAATTAATTAAACAAATTACCGGAATGACGACATATTTCTCCAAAGGCACTACATCTCGAAGAAAGTCAGTTTCGTGCATAGATTAATCCTGACCAACCATTAACTTAAAGATCCGCGAATATGGCGACTAGGTTGATTACAAGCAAATAAGAAAAATATGAGGAACGTTTAGGCAATACCAAAAATATATACTTAAAATAACTCCAACAATAGGAATCAACATGATTTAGTTACACATTTTCACTTTGATAATTATCAGCCGGTTTCATATGCCTGTACTAAAGGCCGCTATTAAATCTGCGAAATACGACTTTTGAGTTTAAAAAAGAAATGAAGTTAGGTTCCCTGTCTCCAACAACGATTCTCACAGTTATCTCATTAAACGTACCAGCCTAACTGTCAGCCGTTTTGTTTGCCAACTTGACAAAAACCCTGCGTCAGTGCAGTAGGAAGCAAAAGCAAACCAGAACATTCCCAAAGTTTTCGATTCGTGCTTAAAATGTACAAAAGTACGATAGACAAAAGAGCTTTGCTAGTATACTAGTTCACAACAAACCGGTTTCAAAAAGAAGGCTGAAAATTGCGGTATTAATTTGAAAGCCAAAATGGGGTTTACTAATTTGTGGGTCTAACAAATAACTTCCACTTTCTAGCAATAACCTCTAAAAATGATTGAAATTGAATGCAGCACACCATGTCATGGTGGATCTATGTTTCAACTGATGAAGAAGACATCAGTATAGACCAAGATTACGAAAAAGAGACAAAAAGAATATTTCTTTAAGAAATCTCAAGGCTTCTGAAGGTGCAACTTGGGCACTGGAGAATTATTTCGATGTCATCATCTTCACAAACTCTGAAACAAGAAAAGAAAAAATTCCAGTCATCACACACGCATTCCTTAAATGGTGGTATTTTTTTTCTCAAACTGAGAAGAATTTACTCATGACTCAAAAATCTAATACATGTATTTGGTTCGGGAAATCAAGGTTCTTAAAACTGAGAATCTATCAAGTCATCTTCTCTTGAGTCTTAAAATATTCCCACCTTCGTAGTTGACCTGTCCATCTCCATCAATGTCTGCCTCTCTGATCATCTCATCCACCTCCTCATCTGTCAACTTCTCACCGAGATTGGTCATCACGTGACGAAGCTCAGCAGCACTGACAAAATGAAAATAATAAAAAAAAATGCAAAACTTCATTTTTATAATTTACATGTAACATTTGACGAGATGCAAACAACTCCAAGTTATGCACATATAGAATAAATGGAATTATTTTATTAACAGTGACAGTCTTATCAAATAATCAGACAGGATAAGCAAATTTTCATCGGATTATTTGATCACTGAGTCAATATGGATTAAATCAGTGTTAACCAACGCCTGTTTGTTCATCGATCGGATTTGATTTTTTTTTACTATGATTGAAAATTACCACCAACAATCTTTGTGTGGCATCTACCAGTGTGGTTCAAACTTGTGTTAACCCTAACTCCCTAGGCCTTTTTGCTAGGATGTAGCCTCAATCCTGCAAAATCCTCCAATTGGCCTCATGGAAAAATAGCATATAGCCTCAATCCTGCAAATTCCTCCGTTATTTCTTGAATATGGTCCATGGAGGGGTGACCACTGCCTGAATCCTGCAAAATCCTCCGGCTGTGACTGTCAATAGGCTGAGGCAGAGGCAGTGACATCCTGGAGCAGTGCGGAGGATGTCAAGTATAATCAAGGACTAAATTTATGCACGGCTGACCATAAACAACACAAGGTCCGGCCCAAGACCTTGACACAGTGCATACTCCGAAATCAGCAATGCACTATTGCCATGTAACCTCAATCCTGCAAATTCCTCCAATTTGCAAAAAGGATTTTGGAGGATTCAGGGCGGTTAGGGTTAATCTCATGAGGTATGTACCTGATGAAACCGTTTCCGTCCTTGTCGAATACTCTGAAGGCTTCTCTGATCTCCTCCTCTGAATCTGTGTCTTTCATCTTCCGCGCCATCATCGTCAAGAACTCGGGGAAGTCAATCGTTCCATTTCCTTTTAAAGCAAGATGAAAATATTATTCCAACTTTTATGACCATCCACTTGCAAGTTCTGTAAATTTATTTGCCTGGGTAAATTTATTGAGGTTGTTTTTTTCCTGGCATTTTTTTTTGATAACAAATTTTATTGCCAGGGAAAATATTTATGATTATTATCTGAAAAAGTACATGTGTGTGTTCTAGTGTATTTCTTTCACATTTTCGACCACTGAATCTGAAAGATTTTTTTGATTTTACAATTTTTTTTACCATCAGCATCGACTTCGTTGATCATATCCTGCAGCTCAGCCTCGGTGGGGTTCTGACCCAGTGACCTCATGACTGTTCCCAACTCCTTGGTGGTGATGGTGCCGTCGCCATCCTTGTCAAACAGGGAGAACGCCTCCTTGAATTCTAGAATACAATACAAAAATGAACTTCTTAAAAATGAACTTCTTCATTTTTTGTAATTTTGTTGAATTACTTATGGGTTTTTTTTGTAATTTTGTTGAATTCTTTATGTTTTTTATAAAGGTTAGAGAACAGTCTCATTCACTACATATATATGCAAATACAATTTTAATGATAGACTAAAGAAGAAAAAAAAAGACACTTGGAATAAAATCTTACCAGCAATTTGCTCTTCAGTCAGTTGGTCAGCCTGAGAAGTTAAAACAAAATGAAACATAATCCATGATCAGAAAATATTAGAGTCATTAAATGGTATTAAATCACCGCACATTGGTTTTTCCCTGATATTTAACTCTTAAGTACTTTTTTATTTTTTAGCACTTTAATTTATATTGAGAGATGAATTTTGGACAGATTGATGACTTTTTGTTTTAATATAATTATGTGCGAAAAAAAATAGTAATTGGAGTTTTATACTGGAGGAAAGGATGGTTATGAAGAAATTTACAAATTCAAGGTAATTTATTCACAGTTTCAGCAACTGAATATGCTGTAACTTTAAGCCTATGCCTTCTTCATTTTGTCCCATCACATAAAACTCCCTTTCCATGATAACTGATGTTATAAAATATTATTCTCCACACCTATGTATAATTCTAACAAATCCAGGTACTGGTTGTGTGTGCTCAGTAAAAAAAATGCTGGTATATTTTATGGTAAGACAAAGATTTACGGTAGCACCATCATCATGTGACAGCATGTGACACATCTTGGAAAGATTCCCATATCTGGCAATCACTTGACACCCTGTGCACTATGCGAACATTTCCAAGTGTTTTCTCAGTAAATAGTTCAATATTTTTCCGGCCAAATTAAACTTTTTAGGACATTTTATCACTTTCTGATTGCTGGTACTATTACTAGGTCATTGAATGGAAAAAATAGTGATGACCAGATATGGGAATCTTTCCCATGTCAACATTTTGAAGAATATATGCTCTGCCATGTCTGCCCGTCGTCAGGAGACTCAATTTGAAAAGACTGTTGGCCACTCTTTTCAATTTCATCATATATTATGTCAAAAGGTAAATCATTACAAAAATGTTGAAAAGACATGAATCTGGGACTGAGAGTGAGAAACATTTCCAAATGTGTTGTTACTAAAATACTTGAAAATTCACTTGAATCGGAAAAGACTTTGTACACAACCAACAAAAAGTGGTGCCTGGATACTACATTCTTTCCCTCAATGTATTTATCATGATGTTTATGGGAATGTGTCCTGTACTACATGTGCCTGTTGCCGCTCTCCGTACATGTACTTCGTGTTGCTTTGCACGCTGCATGCTATCAGCATGGGGGTGCTAGCTATGTACATGTACATGTACATGTAGGTGGAAAGCCGTCCCCAAAACTTCGGTCGAATGATTTCCAACACAACAGTCAACAGTCAAGCACATAGAGTCAAGAATAGCAAGCTCTCAAAATTCTACAACCGGCCATGCATGGACACTTCCTGTTTACCATCCGTCGACCCCCCGCGTCTGCGCTGCATATAGCATGCAAGCATGTGAAAGCGCCCTCTATCGCTACGCTAGCTAGGTGGCGTTTTCTCATCTAGCGCGCGCCAAGGCTCGCCAGATCAAACAATTTGCCCTAAATTAGACAGACCGTGAAATTCTAGCAAAATCTGGATCATTGTTCTATTCTTGTTCATAAATCTGGAGTTATCGACTCGTTACAGAGTTACGAAACAAAATCTGCTTTTACGAAATTTTCCAATTTTATTTTGAAGAGCACTCGAGCCTGTACATCATAATTGTCCTACTTATGGATTTGTGAGGGGAATGATTATACATGTATATCATACTTTGACAACTTTTAAAAAAATTCATATATTTTTAATTGGGCGTTTCTGGGATCTTTGTTGAGTGTGCCACATAATATGGGACCCCCCCCCCTCCGCCTCGTCTGACTTCGTGCCCTATTTCCAGACAGAACCATGTTTTTAACTTTCAGACTATTTTCATGGAAACTAAATTGATTCCGTTGAAGATTTGGAATCGATTTAGGTATTATTGTCAATAACTAACTGGTTGAATTTGAAACTCAGCTACACAGAAGTTCATCAACACTGGGCTTTAATTTGTACGAGGACAATATTCCCTTACTCCCAACATTTCCTAAGTTGAACAATATCACGACTTGTTTGAATTGGCCCGTTTTTGTGGCCAGTGCACATGTGGTTTGTGGCGATGACAGAAGGATTCCAGCTCATAGATTGCCGCTGTTCATCACGCCTAGCTCTGCTGGATTTCGCGTCTAGTTCGACTTAATGAATTAAAAATAGTCAGGACTGATGACAAGCATGGCCCGACTACCGCCAAAATATCAGTCACAACTCAAAGGTGTCAACGAACACGTGTTCGAAAACTCCGGAGAAATTCGGCCCGTTTTAATTGGCACCTACCCATATAAACCTAGGTCGCGTCCGAATCAGATCTCATAGTCTTATACTATTTCAGCCGGGCCAGCTTCAGCAAATTTGAAAATAAAACATCGAGAGCTTAGTCCTATTCAGTTCTGGAAAGGGTGACATATCATCCCCTTTTACACGTATTGAGCGTAAGGCTCCGTGTACAATAAGTTTACATTATTGTTTTATAGGCCTAGGCCTATATACTATAGGAAAGAATGTTGCAACCTGACGCCGCTTTTCATATATCATCTCAATAAAGGTCAGTCAGTGCCAACAAAAAATGTTGAAAAAGACATGAATCTGGGACTGAGAAACCTTTCCAATTTTGTTAGGAAATACTTTAGAAAAACTTTGGAAAATTGTCTTGACTCTCCATAGACTTTGTACACAATCGCTGAAGTGGCGTCATGGATACAATTAACATTCTTTCTGGCCTACACACTCATGTCCAATGTTATTTTTGTGTGTGACGAACTTCTGCTCAATGGATAATGTGAAGGCTTTCCTCATCCATCGAAGGGAATTGATAATTGACAACATGACCAAAATTGTAGATTTTGGAATAATTTGTATAAGCTGCCTTGAGCAAGCGTTTGTTTTTTTTATACATGTACATTGTACTGACATCTACAATATTATTTTCCAAAGCCGTTTGCTCGAGGAAGTCGTTTCCTCAAGTCAAAGTACTACATGTATAATGGTGGAAGGCAAACGTCTATCACAAAGGCATCAAACACAATCGATTGGTGACCTATACTCGCCCAATTTATCTTTCTACAATACCTCCAACCCGTTCCGCACAGCCGAATTTCAGACCCCCCAGTATCATAAGAACACCACTCCTGGCGAAATGCCAAAATAAGCCAAATGTCGACGGTCTTTTCTCTTTTGCACACAAAATCAATTCCGACGAATCCCTGAAATGAAACTTGATTACTGTTGTTAAATACATTTATCTTAAGTCAGGTATCAGAATTACATTTGTATTTGGAAGAAATATAATGCATGTATACAACAAAGTCATCAATAAAACCAACAAAACTAGTTTTTGATTGGTACTCTGAAAGCGAGTTTCTTTTTATTAAAATCTATAGGCACTGAAAAAATTAATTAAACAAATTACCGGAATGACGACATATTTCTCCAAAGGCACTACATCTCGCAGAAAGTCAGTTTCGTGCATAGATTAATCCTGACCAACCATTAACTTAAGAATCCGTGAATATGGCGACTAGGTTGATTATAAGCAAATAAGAAAAATAAGAGGAAATGTTTAGGCAATACCAAAAATATATACTTAAAATAACTCCAACAATAGGAATCAACATGATTTAGTCACACATTTTCACTTTGATAATTATCAGCCGGTTTCATATGCCTGTACTAAAGGCCGCTATTAAATCTGCGAAATACGACTTTTGAGTTTAAAAAAGAAATGAAGTTAGGTTCCCTGTCTCCAACAACGATTCTCACAGTTATCTCATTAAACGTACCAGCCTAACTGTCAGCCGTTTTGTTTGCCAACTTGACAAAAACCCTGCGTCAGTGCAGTAGGAAGAAAAAGCAAACCAGAAAATTCCCAAAGTTTTCGAATCGTGCACAAAATGTACAAAAGTACGATAGACAAAAGAGCTTTGCTAGTATACTAGTTCACAATAAACCGGTTTCAAAAAGAAGGCTAAAAATTGCGGTATTAATTTGAAAGCCAAAATGGGGTTTACTAATTTGTGGGTCTAACAAATAACTTCCACTTTCTAGCAATAACCTCTAAAAATGATTGAAATTAAATGCAGCACACCATGTCATGGTGGATCTATGTTTCAACTGATGAAGAAGACATCAGTATAGACCAAGATTATGAAAAAGAGACAAAAAGAATATTTCTTTAAGAAATCTCAAGGCTTCTGAAGGTGCAACTTGGGCACTGGAGAATTATTTCGATGTCATCATCTTCACGAACTCTGAAACAAGATAAAAAAAAAACAAATCCAGTCATCACACACGCATTCCTTAAATGGAGGTTTTTCCCTTAAACTGAGAAGAATTTACTCATGACTCAAAAATCTAATACATGTATTTGGTTCGGGAAATCAAGGTTCTTAAACTGAGAATCTATCAAGTCGTCTTCTCTTGAGTCTTAAAATATTCCCACCTTCGTAGTTGACCTGTCCATCTCCATCAATGTCTGCCTCTCTGATCATCTCATCCACCTCCTCATCTGTCAACTTCTCACCAAGATTGGTCATCACGTGACGAAGCTCAGCAGCACTGAAAAAATGAAAATAATAAAAAAAAAAATGCAAAACTTCATTTTTATAATTTACATGTAACATTTGACGAGATACAAACAACTCCAAGTTATGCACACATAGAATAAAGGGAATTATTTTATTAACAGTGACAATCTTATCAAATAATCAGAAAGGATATGCAAATTTTCTTTGGATTATTTGATCACCGAGTCAATATGGATTAAATCAGTGTTAACCAACGCCTGTTTGTTCATCGATCGGATTTGATTTTTTTTACTATGATTGAAAATTACCACCAACAATCTTTGTGTGGCATCTACCAGTGTGGTTCAAACTTGTGTTAATCTCATGAGGCATGTACCTGATGAAACCGTTTCCGTCCTTGTCGAATACTCTGAAGGCTTCTCTGATCTCCTCCTCTGAATCTGTGTCTTTCATCTTCCGCGCCATCATCGTCAAGAACTCGGGGAAGTCAATCGTTCCATTTCCTTTTAAAGCAAGATGAAAATATTATTCCAACTTTTATGACCATCCACTTGCCAGTGCTGTAAATTTATTTGCCTGGGTAAATTAACCGAGGTTTTTTTTTTTTTTGCAGGCATTATTTTTGATAACAAATTTTATTGCCAGGGAAAGTATTTATGATAATTGTCTGAAAAAGTACATGTGTGTTCTAGTGTATTTCTTTCACATTTTCGACCACTGAATCTGAAAGATTCTGTCTTTTTTAATTTTTACAATTTTTTTTTACCATCGGCATCGACTTCGTTGATCATATCCTGCAGCTCAGCCTCAGTGGGGTTCTGACCCAGTGACCTCATGACTGTTCCCAACTCCTTGGTGGTGATGGTGCCGTCGCCATCCTTGTCAAACAGGGAGAACGCCTCCTTGAATTCTAGAATACAATAGAAAAATGAACTTCTTAAAAATGAACTTCTTCATTTTTTGTAATTTTGTTGAATTACTTATGGTTTTTTTTTGTAATTTTGTTGAATTCTTTATGTTTTTTTTATAAAGGTTAGAGAACAGTCTCATTCACTACATATATATGCAAATACAATTTTAATGATAGACTAAAGAAGAAAAAAAAAGACACTTGGAATAAAATCTTACCAGCAATTTGCTCTTCAGTCAGTTGGTCAGCCTGAGAAGTTAAAACAAAATGAAACATAATCCATGATCAGAAAATATTAGAGTCATTAAATGGTATTAAATCACCGCACATTGGTTTTTCCCTGATATTTAACTCTAAGTACTTTTTTATTTTTTAGCACTTTAATTTATATTGAGAGATGAATTTTGGACAGATTGATGACTTTTTGTTTTAATATAATTATGTGCGAAAAAAAATAGTAATTGGAGTTTTATACTGGAGGAAAGGATGGTTATGAAGAAATTTACAAATTCAAGGTAATTTATTCACAGTTTCAGCAACTGAATATGCTGTAACTTTAAGCCTATGCCTTCTTCATTTTGTCCCATCACATAAAACTCCCTTTCCATGATAACTGATGTTATAAAATATTATTTTCCACACCTATGCATAATTCTAACTAATCCAGGTACTGGTGGTGTGTGCTCAGTAAAAAAAATGCTGGTATATTTTATGGTAAGACAAAGATTTACGGTAGCACCATCATCATGTGACACATCTTGGAGAGATTCCCATATCTGGCAATCACTTGACACCCTGTGCACTATACGAACATTTCTAAGTGTTTTCTCAGTAAATAGTTCAATATTTTCCCGGCCAAATTTAACTTTTTAGGACATGTTATCCCTTTCTGAACTATGTCATTGAATGGAAAAAAAATAGTGATGGCCAGATATGGGAATCTTTCCCATGTCAACATTTTGAAGAATATATGCTCTGCCATGTCTGCCCGTCGTCAGGAGACTCAATTTGAAAAGACTGTTGGCCACTCTTTTTATCATATATTATTACGTCAATGATGGTAAATCATTACAAAAATGTTGAAAAGACATGAATCTGGGACTGAGAGTGAGAAACATTTCCAATTTTGTTACTAAAATACTTTGAAAATTCACTTGAATCGGAAAAGACTTTGTACACAACCAACAAAAAGTGGTGCCTGGATACTACATTCTTTCCCTCAATGTATTTATCATGATGTTTATGGGAATGTGTCCTGTACTACATGTACCTGTTGCCGCTCTCCGTACATGTACTTCGTGTTGCATTGCACGCTGCATGCTATCAGCATGGAGGGGTGCTAGCTATGTACATGTACTATCAATCGGCATCGCAATGTGATACATGTACACTTCATGGGGCGGTACGCGTTGCAGGTGCATTTTAACAATTGTGACGGGGTTTGGCGCTAATTATGTACATGACTGTATGCTTTTCTGAACCGGTTATTTTGCGAGTTTAAGAAGCCGACAATAATCACAAATTGTTATAATCTACCGAGTAAAACGTACCAAGCAAACTTTAAATGAGAAATTGATAAAACTGCGATTCTTTATACTTACCATTTCAAAACTGTGGAATGTGGTTGTAGTGGATAGTCAACAGGTTTCTGCGTGTGGTAACTTGATGCGCCGTGTATGCAGTGCCGGTAGTGAAGTATAAGTGCACTCCTTTAGCTTTGAATAAACACGCATAATGTGTGTGCACGGAAGCATGCAGAAAAGACGCACTGCGCATTTTCTGATTACATTTACCAGCCCGGTGCCCGCCTCGTGGAAAGCATAAAAATGCGGGACCTAGTAAGCGGAGGTACCAGACTAAATACTGAATATTCATGATGGAATAATATAAGGAATTGTGCATGGTTGATTGATTTGTTGCTGGGATGGCGCCGATGATAAAGGAGCGGGGAGCGGGGGGCAGGCACTAGACGCCCGTTGCAGACGTGACTGGCCATCAAAAGTCGCCCAGCATGTACATTGTACATGACTTTGTATTCAGAAAAATAATTCAAAAGGTTGACCCTGATAGATTTTGGTTCCAGACAAACTTTACGTAGTCTATACTTTTATTGGCTAGACTCAGTCATTTTGAACAACTGCAAGTGCAACGGTACATCTTTCGACGTGTCACTCCTGACCGTTGTGAATGTAAAACTTTTTGTATATCGTGGACCCTTTTGTTTGTATTCCTCCAGGCTTACATTGGTTTTTTCTCTTGAATGATGAATTTTTGTTTCTACAATTTTTTTTTCTTTTTTTTCTTTTACCGGTATTATCTGGCGAACTGTCCTTGTGTAACATTCCAATAACAGAAACGGAGTCCCGCGGGAACGTTCCACTATAGCATGAATTCTCAGACAGAAAACTCATCTGTATTATTGAAATTTGAGATCGACTTTTCCTCTAGTAGTTTCGAGTGAAGAAGAGAGTGATTTAAACCATCTTTCCTCTCCCCATCTTCAGGGAATGGGGTCATCGATTCCATGGAGATCGAGAGGAGGACGACCACTGAAGACCAAAGATATTCAAGTTGCATATCCGGTGCTCTTCAAAAAGGGATTTGTTTTCACAACGAATTTTCAATTTTGGGCGTCTGCAATCTTCTGAAAAGGGCTTCCATTTTTTTCCACAAATATGCCCGTCCTGCGAGAGCCGAATTATTGTCCGGCAGATAATAATTCGAATTTTGCGAACAGAATAATTCAATAACTAAACGTCGGTGTTTTCTTTTTCGTATGATGCCTTACTCAAAAGTGAATAACTTTCATATTGCTTATGTAATTTGCATTTGAAAAACAAATCCAATTTTCGAGTTGGAATTTGAAAAGAGGAATATTTTAAAGTGACGCGGGTGGAAGTTCACCAGGAATTAGGCAATTTACTCCTCGGGCTAATATTAAATTATCGTCCCGAATATTTCCCCTTGTTTTACGTGGGATAGGAAAGTGGTCCCATTGCATACACTCTCCAGCTCAATCAGAATTTCAAATGACTACACTTGTATACTAGTTAGTTCCGGCGCCATGGTAAAATTCAATGAATTTATAATTGAACAGCTCATTTCATTACAAACCCGGTTTCTAAGCGAAAAACGTGTGTTGGATTCATCACTAGTGATCAGTATTTCCAATGTCAGTTAAAATTCAAGTTCTGTGTGGGGTTTTTTCGGTCAATTTTGCGAAAGTATTGGGTATTTGCCATTTGTTTCTAACCAGAAATGAAATCAACTTTACAAATTAAAAAAAAAAGTATAACGGCCAAGTTGATATATTTTAATAATTTTTTTTAGTAAAAGATTCTAATTTTTTCAACTAAAACTGGAGTGACAGGGAAATGTGTGATACGAAAAACTGCAGCAATTTAGTCTTTGTAAAAGTCTTTGAAAAAGTATCGCTTGAATGAGGTTAAATTGTGGATGATATATAGCGCTGCTACCAGAGTGCTGATGTTCGTCATGTGATACTCCATCGTGGTGACTAGGCTAACAATGGATCAGGTTGATCAGGCTGATGGAGATAGAAAGCTCAACTACGGAGGATTCTATTTTTTTTATTTAAAAAACCCGCTGATTGATTCTATTGCAATATTGGATTTTTGTTTGCATATCCCCATACTACGTCTTTTCTGTCATTCTATTCAAGTAAATAATGAAGCTATTTGTTTATCAGTTGAATTCTAGACTCCTTAAAGCCCTATAAGGAAATTTAATGTCATTTTTACACACAATAGTTTCTTTAAATTGTATTGGCTTTTGAATATAGTTCCTATAGTATATAAACTGGGATGTCCTTTAAGTTTCCAACAAAATGAAGATATATAAATTGTTAACCTTGACCCCATTGTCTCTTATGTAGCTCGTTACGAATGTCTTCTTATGCATGGTGATCTGTTTTCGTGTATGTGAAGATCATTTCTCAATTAATGAGGGCAATGCATCCTCAAAATAATCACTACTATAAGACAAGTCTAAATGTTATTTATTTGTATTTTATTATACAGACGGATTTCGATGAACTACTAAAATAAATTCCTGCGGCAATTTAAAATTAAAACAAAATACAGTTTGCCTCACTTTGATGAGATTTGCTGATTGAAAATTAAAAATGAGTTGATAAAATTTCACGAATGCAAACAAATTAACGAGTAAAACTGAAAGGTTAATATTAGCTGCTTAAGAATGCTGAAAAAAAGGAAATACATTCCAAGGTTCAATTCTAATACTGTCTTTTAAATAGGCATGTCCTCCTCTCCTGTTGTTATTTTTTTTCTTTTTACCATCCCTGTCGGTTTTGTCAAAAACGACAAGCCAAGTTTTGTTAATGGCTCGCCAATCAGGTGCTCAGGTTATTTGGCTCAGGTTTTTTTTTTTTTTTTAATGATTGTCAATCACAATAATTACATGCATGATCGGTATAAGGTATGCCCCCGGTCTCAGTTATTGCTTATTATTAGTGTTTCTTCAAGGTATGGGGTGCCCCTCTTTATAATCTTATTAAACGCTGCTGGCTGATGTAAAACTAAAAGTAAAGTCTTTCGCGAGACAATATAGCCCCAATCAGACTAGCGTTTATCTCCAGAAAATTAATATTCAACGACAGAAAATTAATATTCCTACTCCCATGAGCTAATGCCGGTATCCATTTATACGCCTGGGTGGAGACAGGCAAGTGGGTGAGGTGGCTTACCCAAGGACATCACATATGCACAGCAGCTGGATTCGAACCCCTGACCCTCTGATCATGAACCCTAACCCTAACCACACCGGGCCACACTCCCTCACAAATTGCAAGTGAATAGAACGTTAACTAAAACGAACTTTATAAAAAAAAAACATGGGTAAAACAAGTTGGGAATTGATTATTTTCCCAACATATGATGTATGCCTCGTTGTTAGTTAATTCCAAAATTGACCACATACAATTGGGAAGATTTTTTTGACCAACAGTTTGCAAAACACCAACCCATTTGCCCAACTTTATTTTTTAAATATAATTTGTTTTTGCAGTGAAAACATTGCATAAGATAGTTCCGCGTCATTTCGTCTCAGCCTTCTACGGGATGCTTCTTGAAAAAGGGCAATTTACATGATAAAATAAACATCATCCTCACTCCAGTAAAAACATATTTCACACAATCATTTGTATTACAAAATTACAGAAAATGATATTCCAAATTGCATTACTTAAAAAAAAGCCTGAGGAAATATATGAAATACTTGTAAACTTGTCAACTATTTCAAAGCTCCATTGATCGTCAAACTGATTTGACTTCTCGTGAGTATAAGAGGTAATGATATGCTTTAATGATGGTTTGATGACGTCATGATACAATTGATAACGTCACAAGATGACGTCACGCTACAATTTCGCCATCGGTACATGTATCTATAGGTTGTGGGGTTTTGCATCGGTTGGAATATTCGGGATGGAATTGAAGGTTTGGTTGCTTATACAAGGGTGGAATGGTTTGCATCATAGTATGATGGAGGACGTTATGGCTTGCCCGTGCTCTGCATCATACTAACAAATTCTGAAAAGAAAAGAAAAAAAATGTGGACATTGAAAAGATAATAATATAGGCCTATGCATTGTGTGTGACTTTGTCAACCAGTCTGTATCGCGAGTAATAAAAAAATAATAAACAATTACCCACCTTCGTAGTTGACCTGTCCATCTCCATCAATGTCTGCCTCTCTGATCATCTCATCCACCTCCTCATCCGTCAACTTCTCACCAAGATTGGTCATCACGTGACGAAGCTCAGCAGCACTGAAAAACAAAACATGGAAGAAGAGATTATGAACACCAGTTCAATTACCATTAAAAGTGCGCGCGGCGCGCGAATGATTTGCAAACCCCATTGATGGAAGGTGCGCGTGAGCTGGTATATCACCGTATACGGCTTCTATATTTTTTGCCGTTTGATAAAATCTAATACTGCCATTTCTTGCGAAAGGTTGTGATGAGTTACTCGTTTCAAGTCCACTAACGATTACAGATTTTACCCGAGATATAGTTAATGCCACATATCATAGAAAATCATGGCCATGGGAAGTTTGTGGTCTTATCATACAGATCAAGGTCAGAGACAGTCATAAAAAAATAATTTGTGGTCTAACTGAACTTACCTGATGAAACCGTTTCCGTCCTTGTCAAAGACTCTGAAGGCTTCTCTGATCTCTTCTTCTGAATCTGTGTCTTTCATTTTTCGCGCCATCATCGTCAAGAACTCGGGAAAATCAATGGTCCCATTGCCTGCATGCAGTGAGAATAGATATTTGAAGATAAAATGTATTAGGGGCTTTTACTACAGGAGGGTTTTCCAAACCTCGGTTTCGTTCCGGTCCATTGCCAAATAACATGGATGTAGCCGGAAACGGAGACCTGGCCTGGGTTTGAGAAACGGCCTGCTGTTTCGTTTTATAAATAGTGCAAGAGAAATATGCAATTGGAAAGTTCCTGAATATAATACAGCTCTATGGCAGCCACGCTTAATTAATGGTTAGAAATTTTGCATGGTTTTAAGTTCTCTTTAAAATACAAACAGTGTATTCAAGTTATCAATTGCAAAATGATTTTTCTTACCGTCAGCATCGACTTCGTTGATCATATCCTGCAGCTCAGCCTCGGTCGGGTTCTGACCCAGTGACCTCATGACTGTTCCCAGCTCCTTGGTGGTGATAGTGCCATCACCATCCTTGTCAAAGAGCGAAAAAGCCTCCTTGAATTCTAGAGAACGAAATATGGAGAAATCCCTGAAAGTGTCGATTACTATTATAGTTACATTCATACTTGTCCTTGATTTCGACGAAGTAGTTGTACTAACCACCTGTTTGAAAATTTCGAATAGGCCTATTCTGTATGTATACTCGTAGTACGATTAAAATGTAAACAATGTAAAAAAAAAAACAAAAAAAAAACTGAGGTCATCGAAAGTGGTTGGTTAATAAAAATCGAAAAAATTATCTTGTCGAGATTATTGTTTAAAGGCATCCCATCCCATCCTTAAGATTGTGTTTCCATATCAACTATAATGAGCAGTGTACTTCAACACGTGCAGCATGCATCAGGTGATTTTCTCGAGTTATTTCGTGATCAAGGTCTGCATAATATCTTTTCCTACTTGTTCACCCTACCTGCAATTTGCTCTTCTGTGAGATGGTCAGCCTGTCAAAATAAAATAGAAAAGGGATATAGTTGGCATTTTGGGAAATTTATGTGCCAGACTAACGCGAGATTTGGGAAATAACAGTCGAAATAAGACTAAGAGGGTAAAAGAAAATCGAATGGTTACGGGAAGATTACAATTATTGGGAAGGTCAAATGCAAACCGCCACTTATAAATGAATTGGAGTTTAGTTTGCGTGAATTCTTATTCCAATGCATTTTCTCTCTTTTCTCTTCGTGAAAGCTTTCCTCAATGGTGGTCCGCCCCTTCCCTCAATGTCAATCAGATACCTGTAGCGTACTTGTACCAAAGTCATTCGGCTTCAACTTCCCACAACTGAAAATTCAACACCAAACTAAACTGACAATTTCCATAAATTACAAAGCCAATCAACGACAGGAAATTAAACTGAAAGCTGTACAAAAAGGAGCTTCGTAAAAAAAAAAACCAATTATACATACCATATTTGTGTAATGAGTGATGATGAGCCGTTTGGCGTGAAAGACTAGGCCTATACACAATTCAAGTCGATACCGCCCAACCAAGTCCAGTCAATTTCAGGTTGTTGAAGAAAAATGCGCACTGCGCATTGATAGATCCGTCTGGTTCCCTTGTATTACCCCCTTGGATGTGTACACAAACCACCAGATAGGCTGGTGCTATTTATTTATGAGCGGGTATCAAAGAGTATCAAAGATTAAGTAGATAATTTCGTGGTCAACGTGATATCCTAGCGGTAATAAGACACGTTGTATGGTGATATAATAATAGGATGTGGACCTGATAACCTATTTAATTGCCGTGGGATGTTATTGCGAATGACACTTATAGTACCGGGCAGATTGGTGATGGGATTGTGCCTTTGATGATACAAGCATGATACAAACATGTACTTTGGCACATGGGGGTCAGAGTATGTCATGAGAAAGATATTTGGCTATAGGGCCATTGCAGATTTGTCCTTTGAAAAAATATAGGTAGAATATATGGCAGCTATTTTGAAAACTTTAAAAATTGCTTGTTATTCTACCTTTTTTCTCAAAGGACAAATCTGCGATGGCCCTATAGCCAAATATCATTCTCATGACATGTGTGGCAAATGCCATATGCTTGTATCATCAAAGGCACACTCCCCTAAATATTTTCCCCGCATCTGCACCATTATCAAATACAGTCACGCCTCTTAAACACACTGCCCGTAGCAGATAGCATAGCACGAGGTATTTCTTGTGTCAAGAAGTAATTCGTGATTTCTTTTCAAACATTTTGTATTTTTTTCCTTTTAGTATAAATAAAACAATTTTTCCTTCGGGAACTGAGGGCCGGGGGTTGGTTGAAGGCGACCTACCGATAAAACGTTCGTGACATAAAAAATTTAATATTTTAATATTTTAAAAGTCGGATTTTATCAGGACAAGAGCGACGATAGTTTTTTTTTTAATGAGCAATTAACGTTATCGCTAACAAGACTTACTATCCGTCATACTTAAAGGACACCAAAAATTAATCTGACCGTACCTGTAACGTTGCAGTATCGAAATAAATGTTGTTCTCTCTGTGTACTTTTACAATAAAAAGCCAGGCTGATTAACCGCAGACGAACTTTACTCCATTTTAACTTTTCTGTCCCTTCTCCGCTTTCCCATTGAATTTTAAGTTCGATTTTCACCGATTTTTCACAATTAACATAACGCTGAAATCACAAATAACGAATTTATAGAAAATGGAAAACAATGCAAGTAATTTATCCAGGACATTATTGATGCATTCATCAAAAAGTATATCTCTTGAAAACAGATATAATCTGATCATAATTTCGTCGATTGATGTTGACATTATACTTACTGATTAATAAAATACTCGATGTTTTAATGCGCAGAATATAAGTTAAGCAACTAGATGTATCCCTTGTTTTCACTTTTTTTCTTCCAAGGATCCCGGTTCAATTCCCGCCAGTAATTGTACCCAAACTATGTTGTTGTTTTTCTGCCGCCTTTATAAAACTTCTTTCGTTCACTCAATTCCAAGCTGAGATCTGAGGGAAAACATGACTGCAGGATGATTGGGGTCCCATACATCATAACCCTCGGTCAAGAAGGGACTGCAACCTGCACGCGGAGAACTTAGGCAGGATTCGAACCCAGCTCATTAGAACTGGAAGCGCAGATTGCAATGCAGTCGACCGTCGCTACACTAACGGGAAACTGAGACTACTGCGTAGAGGACCCCAAACATTTCCAATAAGTAAAATCCGGTAAAATCGTCAAAAATATTACTCTTCGTCCTACAACGAACAGAAAAATATGTAAACCAACAAAAACGAATAATAATAATAATGCATCTCACAACCATTCATGATATTATTTTCAAATTCTAAGTTTTTGAATAATCGTACAGCCACAAGAAAACTATTCAGTTATTCCCGGTTCATAAGCACTTTGTCTGAAACGCGGAGACCATTTTGGTCTCCTTTCCAAATCGGTGCACATGACAAAATTGTCTCGATAATGACGCGAGTGCGAGTAGCAGCGTCAGCCCCATTTCATCCGTTTCCTGGGCAACGCCTGTCTGCATCCTACCCAGCCGAGACTCTTAATTATGTCCCGGACGGTCGTGCAGTCAAATATCCTTGGATACCGGATTCGTATCGTGTACACAACGGTGAATCCACGTGACATGCTCGTCGCCATGGCAACCGTTGCGGAAGGAAACCAACTCTCGTCATAGCTCGAGGATGTTTCCATATACACGAAGCCAACATCCAGGGTCCTTATATCCGCCATTATGCTAGCTGCGCTACCGGTATACCAGGCATTTGGAGAATAAAAGTCTGCATTTTATATTTCCAAACTTAAACCACCCTCAACTTCATGGTTTCTGTTTCAGTAAAAACCAATGTCAAAATCTTATAGTTTTTGGCTGTTTTCATCCACCCTGGTCTAATAACTGTTTTTTTTCGGGTCAGGTTGTATAATTTATGGATTTTTGCTGAAAAAGACACTATACACATGGTTGGTTGGTCTATGCATGAAGGAATGGTCCATGGTTGGTCGATTATAATCTCACTGAGTAGACACTTCCTCATGAATAATGCACATCAAGAGATAAAAAGTAATCTCTTCATTGGTTATTATCCCGCTCGATGAGAGATCGCGCGTCATGCATAATGCATAAAGTCCTTATGCCGCAACCCTATCCCAGAATCCTTTGTTGTAATTCGGCGGGAAAGAAGCTAATTGACAAAAAAGGTCAACGCATCTCCGTGCCCCGGGCGCGCTTGTGGACAGGTGAGACGACACACAATGCATCGTAACGAACTCAACGCACTGGGAATCGATAGTGCATAGGTCTATTTTAATTTACGGGTACAAAATAATTGGCTTACATTTAAACACAGGAATACTTTAAGTTGAGTATATTGCTGTATAGGCCAACATGTGCGTAGTTTTTACTTTATATCAATGAGACTGCTATATTTTTATGGGTTCAGACATTGATCATTGTTGTAACCCTAGCTTTTTCTGTTGTTACTTTTTTTCGGAGCACACACTCGATGCGCATATAGTGCCTCGCAAGTCTGGAGAAAAAAAAATCGTTGGAAGATGATTACAAATTATTCAATTTTAGAGGCGAAAGGATCCCCATACTGTTTGGAATTATAGAAGTACGGTGGGCTTGGGTGGGGATTCGAACCCGGGTAACACCGAGGTGGAAGGCAAGAAAAGTACCACGACGGTGACTTGGCTTTGGCTCCGGATATTCATCATCAGCAAGTTTCAGAACTAATCTCGTGAATTCTCGTGGCCCACATGAGACTGCCCACGCCTGCCTTCGCCTGCAGGGCGATTACTATATAGGTGACATCATCTCGTTTTGGAATATTAAGAATATTATATGTGCAGCTGCATGCCTACAAGCTCCACACTAATGCAAACCAGTTTGAGTTATTAAAATAAGGATTGTATCCATTTATTTTCTAATCTACAGGTATAATTAGTTGACTCAATTATTTCAGATAATGATGCGACGGGATGCAGGAATCAGTGTTCATACAAATTAACATAATTTATTACAAAACATTTCAAATATCATCGTAATACACCATTTACATTTATAATCATGTCTGCACCATATCAAATGTTACTAACCGTTAAAAAAAAATACAATAATAGTTAATACAAATCAAACAAATGAAACTTGCTTGTTCGTCTTGGAAAAAAAATTAATGTAGATCAAATTCGTATACCTTTTGCAGCACACGTGTTAAAACATTCATGTTTTGAACCTTTCTTGTAAATTCTCATACGGGTGAACACACAAAAAAGTAAAAACATAAATATATATAATATTGTAAATATTTAACATTTAATATATGCTTTAAAAAAAATGTCCATCATTAAACATAAAATGTAGTTTTATATTTCCCTTTTTATCATTACCTTTTAATCACCATGTTCAATTTAAGGACTGTGATAGCGGAAATTGGTTGTGGGTTCGAATCCTCAGAACGAAAAGAAACAATGAACAATATAGATCGCTTGCACTGCGGCCATCTTTGAGGTGCGTGCTTTTGTTCAACAGGGGCACGCATGAGCAGACCTGTTGTGCATTATTTGACAGTGAATTAACATAACAAAACACACATCAAAGATGGCCGCTGAATGCAATCCATCTAATGAATTATGTACCAATCCAATGAGTGGTATAACACTGCATGTATCACATGGTTTATAACTCTTTGACAAAGGGCTCTATTTTTAAACCTAATACATTTAATAGACATTATTTTTTTTTTATTTGTGTCCGATAAAATGATACCACATTCTGAAGGAAACACGTAAACCTTGGCAATATTACATGGATTCTTTGAGAGACGAAATGTTTAGTTGGAATGGCTGCGATAAATACCGGTAATGTAGACACAAGAAACTTGAAAAATATGTAAAAAACCTTATTCACATAAAAAAGTAAGAATAAATAGACGATTCTTTAAAATAATATACAAACACGCGTGACCCACTAAATACACATGGTTACAATACACTGCAAAATACACTTCGGGCCGTACTAAAATCACTGAATTGTGATTTTTGTATTTTTTATTGGGCTCGTAAAACTTTGATCATTCCGGCATTTTCATGATGAACTCAACCCATACATTGTGATACATAAATAGCATTGTCTCGATAAGGCAAATTTTGAACCGAGGGGTGCGCATGTGGAGTTTTGTTGTCAATCTCACTTGTAAAGGAAAGTTGTGTTTGACATTCAAAATGGATGCTTTGTATCACGCGCTCCGTGATCTGATTCAACCATCACATTTATTTCAAACTCTTTTGCAGCTGGAAATCGTTAATCTCTGTTGGCCGATGGGCGGCAAGGTTGTTTGAAACTCGTGTCAGTGTCGCATGAAAGGTCCCTCGCTATTGGCTGCGGTCTACCTTGACGTCATCATGGCCACGAATTCTGTAAAAGAAATTGTAAAGTAAAGCATCTCAATGCTGTTGCAATTTTCACATATTCCTTTTTTAAAGAAAATAATTATTCAAAATTATAATTTTAAGAATGACCCAAACCCTTCCAATAAACTCACCTTCATAATTGACCTGTCCATCTCCATCAATGTCTGCCTCTCTGATCATCTCATCGACCTCCTCATCTGTCAACTTCTCACCAAGATTGGTCATCACGTGACGAAGCTCAGCAGCACTGAAAAAAACAGAGAACAAACATTTAAGTCGTCATAACCCTGACATGAATTTAGGGTCGCATCAAGATGCCGTATATAGACTTGCATCTGCATCAATCAAGTAATTGCCTCTTACCTGATAAAACCATTTCCATCTTTGTCAAATACTCTGAAAGCTTCTTTGATTTCTTCCTCGCTATCCGTTTCCTTCATCTTCCGCGCCATCATCGTCAAAAACTCGGGGAAATCAATCGTCCCGTTACCTAAAACAGAAACAATTAGCATAGAAAATTAATATTGTTGACCAAATAATTTGTAAAATGGCACTAACAGAGGATCAGCCATTTTGTCTAGCTCCCTGACTATGTAATGTAAAGTGCTTGATTATAAAATGAAGAAGGGTTCTTCTTTAAAATCCAAAATATTTACTGGATCATAACAATGATCACAGAAAAACACAATCTGACCAAGGAGAACAAGAAGCAAAACCATCATTGGAGAAAACAGAAATTAATTTGATATTGTTAGTGGTTTCGTAGTTTACGGAGTCCTAAGAGGTTTCTTACCATCAGCATCGACTTCATTGATCATATCCTGCAGCTCAGCCTCAGTGGGGTTCTGACCCAGTGACCTCATGACTGTTCCCAGCTCCTTGGTGGTGATGGTGCCATCACCATCCTTGTCAAACAGCGAAAAAGCCTCCTTGAATTCTGGAGCAAAAACAAAGTAGGGTGATCATCTTTTAGCATCATTTTTCAAACAGTAATGTCGAAAATCTTGTTGAGATATGAAGGCCAGTAGAGATGGCAAAACCTAGTAGAAAGCTTGTATCAGGCATGGCATATTGGCATTACACAAAACAGCTAAAGAAATTAATTATATGATGTTGTTGGGCAGGACACTTTACAACAATTCCCTTTCCTCCATCCTACTGCACAATAAACGGTTCCCGTGAGGGTATAGAGACGATATAATTTGCAGCTGCTGCAGAAAACCGCTCTAACGGCCTGAAGTCGTTAGCTATTATTATTGTGAAGCGCTTTGAGAATTTGGTATGATGCACGGATGCACTGTATAAGCACCTCATTATTAATATTATTACCATTATTTGGTCTTGCCGCGGTACTGGATCCATCCGGCTCTCAACTCATTACCGGTAATCGTTAATGAGTAAGCCAGTGGAGCCGTCACTAATTACTTTTTCCAGATCTTGGGACAATTATTAGAACGGCGACCTACGCAGCTGGGTAAGAACTCTATAATGCTCTTATAAGTACTACAAGCAGCTTTTGTATGAAGAAAGCCCACATATAAATTTATAGTCTGGATAAACAGCGCGTGAGTGATGATGCTATATTAAATAAGTACACAATGTTGGATTGAAGGGGAATAAAGAGAGGGAAAAAAACCATTTTTTTTTATAAGGAAGTAAATCAAAAATAGTAGACGTGATTAAAGAGAGTATTTTAAAGACATTTTTAAATTGATCCATGTTTTTTCTAAAAGAACCCAGTATTTTTTTTTTATAGCTGTCCATGGAATGCCATTGGAAGCTTTTGAGCTGAGTGATAATCACAGATCATACACACACGCATTCAAATACAAATGGGATTTTAATGATTTGAATCAAGACTGAAGCATTGTTTTTACTGTCAGGTTTTGTGTTTTGAATATGAGGAACAAGTCCACTCTTTTTTCCCTGAAATATTGATGGCGTTTTGTGTCTGTTTTCCTTTGCAAGTTTTCGTTCATTCATGGAGGTGGGAAAACGTTTATCTTTCATTGTATTTAATGGGTATTCATCAGTTCTTTGAACCGTAAATGATCAGTGTGGACAGCTGAATTGTGTGATCTTTTTATTAAAATTGTCATAACGTGGGAATAGAATATGCAAATTAAGTAGAAGTTTTACAGTTACTAGTCAATAACATGTACTTCAACCCTATGTTATTTTTATGAAATAGAGCGAGCCACATATGATTTAAAATACTTTCTTTTGCGAATTCGGTCTTTTCTTTTTGACTCACCATACATGTAGTATACTAAAGAAAATCTACCGGCTATACCCTCCTTTCAATTATGTCCACCACACATTTCACTGTAAATTCCCGTGTTTCAATTTTTTTAATTTGAAGCAACCTTGAAATGCTGTTATGACTAATCACATTTAAAAACTATGCACAGCATCTAACTAATCCATGTCACTCAGTCCGAGAAATGTCATTTCATTCTTATGCAAATGAATTAAATTAACAAACTTACCACTGATTTGTTCTTCTGACAACTGTTCGGTCGACTGTTGGAAAAATGAAGATTAAGAAATAATATTCACAAAAAAGGAAATTAAAGTGAAAGTGTTTGAATGCTTTTACATGTCATACAGATCCGTTACATGATTTATTACAATATCGGATTCTATGATAGTCCACACCGATATTTGAAGATATGGTTTTTTTTGGGAAAAGAGCAGCACGTCATAAGTCAAGTCATATGCCCCTCCCCCCCCCAAAAAAAGAGGTAAAAATATGACTTACTGAATTGCTGACTTTTGTTGGATGTTTGATAATAAAATATACGGGTAGTGAAAAGAGCTAATAAACATTTTTAAAAATGTGTTTGTTTTCGTGTTGGTCGATTTCGTCACCATGCATGTTTTGCAAATGCGGTCCTAATTTACAATTCCGTGATAACTAATCGAGTTCTCGTCTCTTTGAACATGAGGAATAAAAATTTATATATTTGAAATAAAAACCTCGACAGAGCCCAAATAAATTCACCAGCCAGCAACTTGTATCATTATGATTCAGACAAGAGGTTAATTTGGTCTCCAAATTGAGCTAGGTTTTGACTAGATAAAATATTCGAGGTAGCGTTTTTAGTAACCCCATAGTAGCGTAATGAGGTTCAACGTGGTCCACTTAACATCAGATTAACAACAATTATCTTCAATTTTCTGGCAGCGACATTCTGGATGAATAAAACATTATACAGCTTGGCCGTTGAATAGAGCTGGCTGCCTAGCTTTCAAATCGAATTATTCACGCAGGCAACTTATCTCAACAACAGACACCTAACCTGTAATTGAGGCGCATAAATGTTTAATGAGAAAAACCCTATCTGTGTTTACTAACAGAGAAAAGACCATAAAAGACCTCAGTCATTAAGATGAAATATCTCAATCCATCAGGCAAAAAATGACGAGTGTGGATTAAAAAAACCCGAGAGGATTAAAATACAGTGAAACACATACCATGTTGGAGCTGCTTGATGCTGTATGCTTCAGGTAAAATGCAGGCAACGGTATAAACTCGTATAGTGAATTGCTAATGTTGAAATTGATTTCAAGAAGCGGGCACTAGTAGAAGCAGGCTGATTTGATTGTACATGTACTATAGTACTAGCTGACGGGGAAACTAGATGCGCACTGCGCATTTCTCTCTATTTGTTCATTCATAATGCATGATGACGATGATTTGCACACACAATTTAGTAGCGTGGGGCTTTCAGTTCGCTATAAATATTACGTAATGTTATGTCATCGGGTGAAAGTGACAGATGGGCTGAAACACTATGAAAAATATGAAGTGGGTTGAAAATGTCATATATTTTTTTTTATCCTGGTATCATGGGAAGGGGGTGGGTGAAGATTGGAGTTTAATAGAATGCGGGCGAGTAGTAACAATTTATACTGAAAAACAATCAAAATTTTATGCCCTTAATAAAAACCGAAAATGTGAACGACATTTCCGCAGGATAAGAGGTGTGTGTTTGCGAAACTGATTAAAATTTTAATTTAAGGCTAAAATCACGAAATAAAATTTGTGTTTTTTAAAGTCCACCCTCCCAAAATAAAATCATTATTGCGCGTCGTTTTCGTTAGAATCATTTACGTCAACTCTTTGGATCTCTGGACGTTTTCGCATTGCGTTAAATTATCCTTTATACACCTTTTTTTTTGTGGAAGAGACGATTTCTATAGTTGAAGAAAAAAGCGAAATGGATGTCTCAATTAAATGCATAAATAAATCACTCAGATTAGCAAGATTTTCACATATTTTTGAATCTAAAATGCGTTCTATCATTTATTTTTTTAATAAGTAGTAAAACGATCGTCTTACAAATTGATGCTACAATGAAAAGGTAGTGGCGTAGTTGTATGATGTTTACAGCATAATATTACTTTTTGTGATATTTTCCTAAATAAATCTCGTGCATCAGCGGTCAAAGCTATAGGTTCCTTCGATCTTTTTGTGTGTGTTGTTTTCAGTGCATGGACGTTATAGGACTCAGAAAAAAAGCGAAATGGATGTCTCAATTAAATGCATAAATAAATCGCCAGATACCAGATTCCGTACGCGTTTGTTACTTTTCAGCCACGCCACCACATTTTCAATTCCGTATTCTAAAATATTCAAAGAATTCAATAAATTAAGATCTCAAATTTTAAACAGTTAAAAAAGACTTCACCCCAAAATGAGTCGGGGTTCAAATTTCATGAATGAAGGTGCTTGTTTGATAACATGTCAATACTCCCACAACCCCTTATTGCTTTTTTTAGAGGGGCATTAATTTTCCACTTTGTGAAATGAGGGTTTCTCAAACCCCCCTCAACTCCTTCTTAGCCACACCCATACATCTCACATCTTACATTACAAATCTGACAAAAAGTGGGTATATAAAGCAGCAATAATTAAGTGCTATGCAAAAAAAGAGACATTAATTAAGATTTAAACAGATACGAGTTTTGGGAACACCGCAAGTTGGTTTTCGACAACCTTGTTCTAAATTGATGAGTTAATGATGACGTAAACATTGGGCTACCAATGAATCGTTCATCTCTAACCTCTTGATTCAAATCATTGCAAAGTTGCAGAAATTCGTATCGTCCACGAAGTCTCCGTTTTAAATCTAAATTCTCGACAAAATAACTTCCCCATTAAAATGATCAGCAAAATTCAGCATATATAAATTGACATGTTAAAAAGACCTTGGAATAAAATGCAAAGGCCTATTATAACTATATTCTACAAGCCATGGATTATATACAACAATATTGCCAAGAAATATCACTGCATAAATAGACTATAAAAGGCGGCCTTTATAATAGGCCGCTGAAAGAAACTACCTCGTATTGCTTGCTAAGACTACAATGTTTGTCAGTTTGTGACACTGACCTCTTCACTCACTGGACTGGCTGACAATGCCCATGCATTGAAGCTGAGTCCGCCATCTTGTGTCACCTACGACACATGTGGATAGTACGCGAGTTCTTTTTTTACGGTATTGGATTTCTTACTTCACTAAGTTGGCGAATATAACTGAATTTTCTGACCAGCTTTTGAGATCTAAACAATCCTATTCATAGGGCTGGCCAACATCCATAGAACAATTTATTTTTATTATGGGAATGCTTGTTTTCAATTGGAAAAAAAAACTTCACTGCAGAACGTACGTTGGGGATCCAAGATGGCGGGTCAGTGGCTTCAAGGTGTAATACAGCAAGTCCAGTTAGTATATAGAGGTCAGTTTCTATGCCTCGATTGGATGCGAGGTTACCATGACAAGTGGAGGAATGATAACGAAGAGGAAATGCTTAGTAGCGTAACGTGACGAATCATGTGATGAATTTGGTTGGCAAGCGTATTTTTCCCTCTTCAGGAGCCTCGACGTCAATTTCATGAGATTGTCTATTTTGACGTCATCATGCTCACGAACTCTGCAAAGAATTAATTCCAAATCAATTATCATTTTGGTACATTGTTGTTACAATGTAGAAGCAAATCTTGTTCGTCATTTTCTAATGAGTAGATTACTTTTTTACCTTCATAATTGACCTGTCCATCTCCGTCTACATCAGCCTCTCTGATCATCTCATCGACCTCCTCATCTGTCAACTTCTCACCAAGATTGGTCATCACGTGACGAAGCTCGGCAGCGCTGCCATGGAAACATGGACAGAGAAAATGATAACATCCCCCACACAACAAAGGCAACTCATCGTTCTCCTGTTATTCTTCACTGACGTGTAGATAAATACTTCAATCTTACCTGATGAAACCGTTTCCGTCCTTGTCAAAGACTCTGAAGGCTTCTCTGATCTCTTCTTCTGAATCTGTTTCTTTCATTTTCCTCGCCATCATCGTCAAGAACTCGGGAAAGTCGATAGTTCCGTTGCCTATAATATGTACCAAAGAAAGAGAACAATTTGAATATTTGAACCAGACTTCGTAAATGTGGTTTGCATTGTTCACATAAATGATCAGTTGCCCCTTCACCAAAGAGTTGCCCAAAAGTAAAACTTTAGAGTATTGTCAATATTATGTTAATTTTCCCCTAAATATTTTTTTGATTTTTTTAAAGACAGTTTGACTTATTTTACCATCAGCATCGACTTCGTTGATCATATCCTGCAGCTCAGCCTCAGTGGGGTTCTGACCCAGTGACCTCATGACTGTTCCCAGCTCCTTGGTGGTGATAGTGCCATCACCATCCTTGTCAAACAGCGAAAAAGCCTCCTTGAATTCTGTAAAAGGACATTAAACAGCACTAGAATAGCAACCATGTTTTTTTTTGGCAGAGATTTTAGCTTCATTTGACCACATTATGTACGACCAAAGTAAACTTGTTTGTTAGTCTATGACCCGTGTTGTCAATTTTTTTTTCAAAAGCCAATAAATGAAACATACAATGATTCTTTTCTTAAGGAATGAAAATATTATTAAGTGTCTTGATCGATGATTTTTCAAGTTATGTTGTTACACCATATCTTAACACCATATCTTTACTTTAAAACAATAAAATAACAATCATAATTATATTCCCTTTTCTCATAAATGCTGCATTTAAGTAAGGAACTGAGCAACCTGTAATATCACTTCTGCACATGACCAAGTTACGCGTTTGTGAAAAAATACTTTATCATGCCAACACAACAGATGAAAATTAAGATGTACACACAAAAAAATCAGGTGACTTCAAATGGAATTTAAAATCCAGCCAGAATTTTTGACCAAACATTGATAAAAAATGAATGGCTTACCACCAATTTGTTCTTCACTTAATGTTTCGGCGCTCTGCAACGATAAACAAAATACCACACATTACAGTCAGGGCCATATGGCTTAAATAATAATAATATTGCATAGGTAATTTCAAGGACCTAGTTTTGGCAAAATGTTCACAGCTCCCCTCAGAAATTTCATGCACTATTAGTTTTACCGACACTATATAACCATAAGGAAAGGCCCCTTATCTATAATCAATCAGCGGCACTATAATTTTTAATAACTCATGATGACATTGACGTTGCAATCCATGCGTTCCGCTAATGCCGGTTCGCACTCCAGCTTTCACCCTCCCCGCAGTACATGTAAAACCACAACATTCCAGCACACACAATGTACCCCTTCCGTCCTCCGATCCTCCAACTTATCAACAATAAGGAACATCACAAATTTTAGCAGAAAACAGTAAGAAGTGTCCACCTACCATGTTTGGTTTTTGGCGACTTAATCAGGGAGAGATCGAATCCGACAGAAGATAGCAGATGAAATGATGATGCCTTCACGTCAAAGCCTCCTTCGAAATTTCACCCGCGGTACATGAGTGAATCGGTGAGAGTGAAAGGTGCACAGTAACTATCACACAACCTTGACAATATGCGCATTGCGCAGGTTGTTTCACACCACATGCGCACGGCTCGCCTTCACGTGGCGGTACAATACTTGTACGTAAAATGAATTATGCACAGAACATTGGAGCGCGTAGTAGTCAATGTGATCGGGGGGGGGGGTTCAAAACCGCCCCAGCTCTGTCAAAAATGTGTCGTTTTGTAAAGAAATGCATAAAAAATAATGCTACCCCCGCTCTGACACTCAAAACAATTATACGCATGTGCACAAAATACGGACAGATCACCTGCAGGGGGGGGGGGATGTGTACACTATATTTCATTTCATTTCATTTATTTCATTTTTTTCCGGGATACATTAATTTTGTTACAACAAACAATAATAATAACTGTGTAATATAGTGTTAATAATCGTCGCATTTGAACAGCGCCCCATTGAAAGTATGGTATGATCGAGCCCCCCCCCCCCCCGACAAAAAAAACCCTGTCTACATTTAAGCATTGATTTGCTGATGCCCCCCCCCTGCAAAAAATCATGGATCCGCCCCTGAAAGCGGATGGTTATTGTCGTTAATTCATTCAGCCACATCTGTCACAAATGATTGGTACAATGACACTGCACGAGCTAGGTCTGCAATAGAATCACGGAAATAGAATCAACAAAACATCACTGGATGATACAGAACATGGACGTACATGTACATTACAGACACACTCTCGCAAAATGTGGTCCGGCAGCTTTCTATACAAAAACCTCGTTGGCTTGGGGTTTTGTACGTAAACCTTATCAGTCAGCCAGTCAATCAAACAGAAACGTGCAGTCCCATCATAAGAATGTTAACTGACCATTTTTTTCCACCATTTTCCAAGTCTCTATTAATGTACATGTAGTAGAATATGCAGGCTTGAAAGTTCTTTGTAATATAAAGGGGTGCATGGAATAGAACTACAGGGAGTACAGGTGCATTGACTTGCACATTGCCATCATCATGCACCTGTTTGTTTTGCTACATTAAAATGCAGTACATTTACATCATGTGTTGTAAGATACCAAACCAAAGTTGAATTAAATTTGAATGGAAGATAAATAAATGAAAAGTATTATTTGTCCCTACAGTCTTCTTAATATTGGCATCACATTTGTTTATTCTGTAACTGAAATATCATTTATGTCACAACATGAAAATTGAAAAATATTCATGAGCAACTTTTACTATGCTCGTTTTGCAAAGTAGAATTAGTTTTTCATAACAGTTGTATCTCAAACATGAAATAGGGCTACTTTAAAATATACGGCAATTGCAATTATTAAAGTTGCACCAAATCTTGGATTTTTTGCATAAATTATGATCACATGAATCACATGATACATACACAACCATTCAGGCATGCTGGGAAGTCACCCCCCAACAAAAAGGAAATTCAAATCTTTCCAAGACTTTGTACAGTGTTTTTCTATTTATATTGACACACAAGTAAAAAGAAAAGAGGAAATTAGCTGATCCGACGAAAAGTTGCATGCCTGAACCATTTCAGAACCGGGTTAAATAATTACTTATCAACCCAATCCCTCATGTGCGGGGACTTTTAGTTTATATCAAAAACATTAATGCTGACGCCAGCCTCTAAAACCTGGACATTATACCACCTCCCCATGCATCCTAGCCCCGCTCTACCACAAAATGACAAGAACATTACGTCGTATCCTTTCCTACGTTCATATGGAAACCACTTCTGACATAGCCTTTAGTCAAGTCCCACGCGCCTATACCCGGACCATCCAGACACGTAACACACCCGGATGCTGGCAAGTAAAAAAGACTAGCAAGAGCGGCGGCGAAGCCGCGAGGCCAACCTCGTCCCCAGGGTGTCGAGCAGTACGCGCCCACCACTACCTGCTCTCTCTCTCTCTCTTTTCTATTGGAAACCGGTTGGAAATAAAGTAAGCACTGTGGACGAGGTTGCCGCGAGGCGGCTTCACCGCTCGTGCTAGTCTTTTTACGTGTCAGCATCCGAGGTGCGTCACGTGTCCGGGTAAGCGCGTGGGACTTGACTAAAGGCTACTACTACTGACACCTCTCGAGTGCATGCAGCAGCCACATGTCACACATAACATTACCCAGGTCAAGGAATATTATTATAGGGTCTGGTAAGACTAATAAGAGTTAAGTTGTTCAACGTGGCAGTGAAATATGAGTCGCCAGCCAGGCCAACTAGACTGCCACGTCTACACATTCTCAACCTGTACTCGGCTTGTGTACGTGTCATCATAACTTCACTTTGTGCTCAAGACGTACGGATCGGGAAAAGGAAAATCTCTCAGTTTTCTCGCGCAGACTTGCTTCAAAATGAATCATTTACTTGCTACGTTGGTTGCTTGCATCTTGGTTGCTTATACCAGTGCTAAGGTGAGTAGTTTTTGTTGTTTACGGTGCAACATTTGCAACTTCAAGAACGATTAAGAAGTTTGAAAATTACAAAACTTTTGTTTTTGATACTTGTCATGCTTGTCTTAATCTTCTGAGAGACTTGTATTTTTGACGGGGCACAACCGACTTATTTTGGAAGAGGGAGTGTGTGTGCAGTACCCCTAGAACTCTAGGGCCCCAGAGTTCCATGGGGTAGGTGTAGAGCCCCCATCCACCCCCAAACAAATTTACAAATCAGCAAAATTCTTGAGAAACAGTTGTTTGAAAAATCAATTGAAACAATGATTAATTACACGAGCTTTTGAATTGTAATTGTGAACATGATAAAAATACTCATTGCTAAATCAATAACAAGAAATTGTCATTTGTTTTTTTTCTTCAGCCCAACACTGACTCCGCAGGTAAAGATGTCAAAGCCATTGTCACCGACAAGGTGTACTTTGACATCCAGATTGACAATAAGGACAAAGGACGCATTGTCATCGGTCTGTTTGGGGAGGCCACACCGTTGACTGTCAAGAATTTCCTCAATTATGCCAAAACTGCCAAGGAAAACACCTACAAGGGAACACATTTCCATAGAGTTATCAAAGACTTCTTGATTCAAGGTAGGCATAGTAGCCCCCCCCCCCCACTCGGACCCTAGCCCCACCCTAGGAAATGGTTTTTCAAAGCAATACCACTTTTTGGAAAGATTTCCATATACGAAGTTCACTCAACACCCTGTGTACAAACCCTATGAGATTGGACTGAAAAATTCTAAGTGTTTTCAAAGAAAATGCTTGTATTTTCTCACTGCTCAAATTGACTTTGATGACATGAAATTGCTATCTGGGGGCTTGTTAGTCAATACAGAGGAAAATTAGTGAACTTCGTATATGGAAATCTTTCCCCACTTTTAAAAAAAAAGATGTCTACCAAAGTTTGTCCACATTAATATTTCCATCAAAGTCATCAAGTCCGTCACAAACTTCCTCAATTTTTTTCTCAAATTAAAATGGTGAAATTCCACGATCCTTGACCTTATTTTAAAAAAAAAAAACATCTCCACTGGTCAATTTTTTGTAACAGCCAAATTTATAGACCAATTGCAGAGAGCAGAGAGCGGACAGATTTTGTTATTTAATTAAATTCAGTGACATTTAAACTATAGTGTCTCCTCCCAGTATCACAGCAGAGGAAGACCTGTCCCCAAGTGAGGGCGCTCTATATGCAAAGGCTCTATTTCTCATCATTTCTTTCCAGGTGGTGATGTAGCAATGCATGATGGGAGCGGATCCATCAGTATCTACGGAAAATATTTCAACGACGAGAACTTTGACTTGCAACACTACGGCCCGGGATGGCTCAGCATGGCAAACGCTGGTAAGAGTCTGTGTTACTATGACAACATTCATCCATTATGTAGGAGACAAGAGAAAGGCACGATCGAAAGACTTTTAAGGAGGGGCCAAATAGCGGGGGAGTAATACCATATTAATAATGTATACCAATTATTAGCTGCAAAGATTTACAATTTCTATTTTTTTTTTAGGGGGGGGGGTGTCTTGCCCCCCCCCCCCTGGAATTACCTTTAGACACTGATGATTTTTTTAAATACATATTTTACCTGTCATAAAACAAAAGATTTCTTAATATTATTTTGGTTTTAATGCCTTTTTTGCACATTCAATTTTTCCTTCCATGTAAATATTGTTCAGTAGGGTGGGGGGGGGGATAACATTTTAACTCGGTAGATGTGCAAGTTACAAGTGGAGAAAATATCCATCTATTGATTTTTTTTCTTCTCAGAAACATGGTTTATCAGAACTAAATATCTTCTGAGCGACAGTAGTTATTACCACATGGTGTTACCGCAAACCAAAACGCTACTGATACTCCACCATGCAAAGCCTCAAATCTTAAAACATGGTTTTATTACAGGACTAGATAACAGATTCTTCTTGTGGGTTGTTTTTTCCTTTTTTTCCAACAGGGATAAAAAATTGCCCATTCATTTGAAATGCTTTACAATCATCAGCATATGCGTAAGGTGGATCGTATGAGCTCTTATGGTTCTGCGGGTAGTTAACACCGTAAGTTGCTGCTTTAAGTGCTAAACGTTCAAGTAAAATTATTATGGCAAAATTTTATTTCAAAGGATAAAGTTGCTGTCTTGAATTATATGTCTGTTTGGTTTGGTGATTTTTTTTCTCCCAAGATCATGA
This sequence comes from Patiria pectinifera, assembly GCA_029964075.1. NCBI lineage: Eukaryota > Metazoa > Echinodermata > Asteroidea > Valvatida > Asterinidae > Patiria > Patiria pectinifera. The sequence continues at coordinate 22,662,918 of CM057141.1, read as the reverse complement.
TATGTAAAGACAGAAGACTAATTAAAGTAACTTTTGCAATAATAAACAAACAGACTGAATTGATATAACATGATGAAATGACCAACTAACCAACCCAATCAAAAAAGCTGTCAGAGAAGAGATATTTAGAGTTAGTTAGATTTGTCCTATGTTGGTTAGAGTGGCTTAAATTGCCAGAGATAGCACAAGTTCAGGGTGACCCAAAAACAGTTGTGCAAGCAGACATCTTTAATTACTCGAAACGTATCCAACATCAACATTTCATGTTGTTGGAGTATATTGTTTGTTCTCTTGTGTATAATCACAGCGAAAAATTGATGAAAATCCAATTCATGCAAACCAGAGATACAACAGATTATAAATGGCAATGTGTTTTTCACCCGTTTCAATGTGATTTACAACAGCTAATGAAAAGACCCATTGCAGAGTGCTGGTTGAGCGATTTCCAATGCAGTGCGTAATTCCCATTGGAATGGTTGAAAAACAAATATCCTTTTATAATCTGTTACAGCTCCGGTTTGCATGAATGGGTTTCCATGACATTTTCACTGATTATTCACAAGAGTATAATTAATATGCGCCAGCAAAATGAAACACTCATGTTATGCACTTTTTTAGAAATCTAACGATATCTGCTTGCACAACTTTTTTGGGGTCGCCCTGTATACCTAGAGATGGAAATCACGTTTAGGTCATCATGATCAAAAGTCAACGACGAGTCTTCCAGTCAAGTAACACAAAAAGTGACAAAACTCAAATAAACTTTGAAAAACGCATTCCCCTTCCATTCAATATTCATCTCCCGTTACTAGTCTGATGCTTTGATTTTATGACTGGCTTGTGATGGATGAACTTACAATAGTCACGTACTGAAACCCTAAGCTCACAACACCAACTCCAACAGACTTTGCAAATTGCCGTTTTTGACACAGGTCCTGACACCAACGGATGTCAGTTCTTCATCACGACCGTCAAGACACCCTGGCTGGACGGTAAACACACCGTCTTCGCTAAAGTCTTAGAAGGTATGGATGTAGTCAAAGCGATTGAGGAAGTAGCGACGGACGATCAAGATCGTCCTCTCAAGCCGGCCGTCATCTGGGAGTGTGGGATCTTGGCCGTTGATGCCCCGTTTGAAGTGGAAAAAGCAGGTGTGGAGGTGGAAGGCGCAGCAGGACCACCGGTGGTGTAAATTATTCAAATTTTTTTTTGGTTTCGTGCCTTGACTTAAGTAAAAATAAAGCCTGTCTGATTTGTTTAGCTCTACAGGGGTGTCAAAAAGAAAGTGACCGAACAGGGTAAAACTATTTAATGAAAATAACATCAAGTACATGTTTACCATTGTTATTTGCCCTTCACCTCTGTATACTCAGTGTTGCCCAAGTGATTTTGAGGAAAAAAATCACTTGGTGGGACTCGATCCCACGACCTCTTGTTTACTAGCGCAGCTGAATGGCTTCAAAGCATTTAGCATTACATGGACAGCTGTAAAATGGGTTCTTTCAGTAAAACATGTATAAATTCTGATAGCATGGATCGATTTCTGTAATTCTTGGATTTTTTTCAGACAAGTGAAAGAACATGCTAGTTTAATACGTGTTTCATATGTGTATCAAATGCATTGCTTTTGTTAAGGGGGAAAAAAAATTAATCTTGGTCACTTTCTTTTTGACTCGCCCTATAGAGCTAACTGTCTAGATCTTTGTCAGTTACAATACACGTAGCTGTAGCTCTGGATGCCAGTTTTGGACATGGCCTTAAATAGAAGACAAAGATAATTTAAGTTTAAAGCAGTGTTTTTAGTCAAGACCATCACAAGTCCGGTCACATGTTAATCAAGAGTCAATTCACAAGTCCAATCACAAGTAACAGCACAGGGTTCCCATGGTCTAAAAAATAATCAAAAATCTGGAATTCATGGAATTTAATTCAATTTCCGGGCCTGGAAAAGTCACGGAAATTGTAAAATGACAAAGGTCACGGAAGTCATGAAAATTTGTGAGGACCCATTTATTTTAAATTCCAAAACTTTGTATATTTCATAAATTAGCATCTGAAATCTGATTTTTTTTTATACCCCAAAAATTCGACAAATTTCGCTGATCCATGTGCCTGCATACAGGGAAAGTAGGACCACCATGACACATTGACTGCTAGTGCCCCCCCGATGTGAACCATGGAACGTTCTGTTTTCCCAAGGCGTAGCCAAGGGAAATGGAACACTCCAGGATCACCGAGGGAGGCTAGTTTTACTGCACCATGAGTCAAAGCAGTCAATATTTGTTTTATAACACCTCACCCACAGAATCTGCTTGATTTTTTACAGATAATTTAACCAAATTTCAATTAAAATTAAATTCTATTTCAATTTGAACTTAATTCAAAATTTACTTGCACTTTTCCAAACGGTTCATGACATGTTTGGACCTAACTGTGTAGCGTGTGGGAACAGTACACCAAAAATGCCCACAACTTGCTACGAACTTTTTCAGCCATTCATAGTCTTTTTGGCTGTGCACAGCAAGATCGTAAAAAAAAAGTGAATGTCATGTGACTCGCTCTTGGCCAATCAAGATACAGAATCTCTGGGTGAGTTGTTATAGCAACCAGCATAGATTTAGAAGCTTTGAATATGTTGCTTGTCCTCATATACATGTATGAGGACGAGTCTTCAGTCTAAGATAATGCATGCAAGTTTGGGTGCTTATTTACGTGTTTTTATGCACTGCCTGTTTTTTGTGCAAACTGCCTCAATGAAGTGAAACACATCTATGCAAATGAGTTTTGTAGTTTCAGATTTTATCTTTGTATTGAAAATGTCTTGCCATTTTGTAAGTTTTTATGTTTTGACATCTTGTAATATATTGATTTTTTTGATAATATAATTGAAAAAATTAAACGTCAAGTTATTTGAACATACAACTGACTTTTGCAGTGATAGACTTCAGTTTGTTTTAAAAACCTCAATTAAGGAAAAAAATTAGAAACCTAAAGATAATTTTACTGTTTGCATGTATTTTAAGATTATGCAAGGGTGGGATGGGCCTTGGGAATTTGATAATCTAACAGAAATGAAAAAATCTGACCAATTTACATACCATGAATAATGTATGAATATTTTATTCCAAAGATACCCGCTCAGGTGTTTATTCAGTCAGTTCAACAATTCAAATCTTTACAATACCTTGTACCAACGTAATTACAACATCTTGCTGAATTTTATTATAAAGTTGAAAACCCACTTCAATTGGAAAAAAAAAACGTCCACATCATTTAAAAATTGATTATTCTACCCCAAAAAACTAAAGGGTTTTAAATTCCTACACCATATAACTAACGTGGCGTCTTTTTAAAGAGTGTCTCAAAACTCGGAACACTTCAAACATGTCAATTGGAAATGTTCTCACTGGGGATACGAGGTGCTCTTTTATGGAGTGCTGTGGCCTCTTGGTCTGGAGCATTGAACTTGTGGTCTGCGGGTAATTCTGTAGGTTGTGGGTTCGAGTCCAGCCTGCGGCTATGGTGCGTGTACCCTTGGGCAAGGCACTTTGTCACTCATTGCTTCTCTCCACCTAGGAGTAAATGGGTACCTATGAGGGCAGAGACTGTATTGTGATTGATTTAAGCTGCTTTGCGCCGAAATGGCAGCATCTGAGCTGTATACTCCCCAGGGAGTTGAGATGGTATTTGGAATGTTTCATTGGCTCAATAAGCAGGGTAAAAATGATGTAGCGTCTTTAGTACCAATACTGGTGGAAACATGCGCTTTATACACATTGTTATTATATGAAAGTGTTCTTCCATGCACAAATATTTCATGTTTCAGCTGGAAACAAAGTGTTTGGAAGTATTTTTTTCCTCCAAACCCAGAAAATACAGATTGAAAAAGTGCATTCCAAATTGAACATGTTTTTAGACGTACCCTAAAGTTTTCTCCTCTTTAAAAATGCCATTTTTTTAAACGCTGCCCCCCCCCCCAAAAATAATGTTTTTTTAGAGGGAAGATTTACCTTTCCAAATTTGACCTAAGAACCAATAAGCCATTTGCGAATAACCTATACACTTTGCAAGTTAAATTTGAATAACATCTGGTACACTGACTTGTTCATAATGCTTGGCACATTTTAACTTTGAATTCTGCAGACCAAAGACCAGAGCTGGGGGTTGCTAGCATAAGGCTTGTACCGAATCACGTGGTATAGCAACAGTCTCTTTGGTCTGGAGAATTCGAAGTTAAAATGTGCCAAGCATTTGAGCAAGTCAGGGTACCAGATGTTAATTTGCAAATGGCTTATTCAAAGATAGAGAACTTTGTCTTTCCCTTAAGTTAACTTTCCATCTTTTCTCCTGGAATAATTACAACGATGGTATTTATACAAGGAAGGTAATATACACATTTGCAATTGCAGACTATTTGCTTTTTATCCTACATTCTATACAAATTCTCTCTTAGGCCAAAAAAAAAAGTCTCCGGTTTCTGGTATGCGCGCACGTCGCCGTAGCCATGCGCGTCGGCAAAATTAAAAAGTTTTTTTTTCAATGTAAGATGATGTCTCAAAACCGCCAAACTCCCTGGTTTGACTGGAATCCTGCTGCTGCACAATTTTAACGTGTTTTTAGAAGGGGTTACGATCGAGTATAAGCTTTATGTGGCCTCTCTGGGCTCCGATACATTTTGCACTAAGTTTAGTCGGGCACCATTTTCAGTCATCAGCCGACATTTGAAGGGAAAAAAAGTAAAAAAAAAAAAAAAAAAGCCGCGTTGCCACACCACTTTTGGGGCAAGCTCCATACCAGAAACCGGAGACTTTTTTTTTTGGCCTTAATTATTCCTCCCAGAAATATGCAATCATAGATGATGAAGTCCATTAGATGACCTTGGCTGTATACAGCCATTTGTATCGGTGGTAAATCAAGATGAAATTACATAAACAATTTCTGAGGTAATTTTATTTCGTGAGGAATGCATGAACAAAAAAAATTCAAAAATCAAGAAAAAGAAAACGCTATGTTAAGATGCCACAGCAAAAAACTTTCTTGGGAAAACTGTAGGTCAAGTTTAGAATTTTTGTTAACAATGCTTGAAATACTTGAGACATTTTCTACCTTAAAACTCATAGATGTAATGCACAAAGCAGGCTCCATGTGCCTGACCACATTAGCGTGATTCTTAAATTAATTTGGCATGTGAACTCAGTGCGTATTCAATCTTTTGGATTCAAAGTTTTTTAGGACCGCAAAGTTACGTCTATTTTATGTGAAACTCTGCATTGAGGCAATGTTAAATACGACACATACATTACCATCTCGGCCTACTTCTGCCATGGATCCTTACTCCGCGCGGCTTTGCTGGGGGTCCCGGGACTGAAGACCCCCTGCGGTGATTGGGAGACACTGTTGAAGGTTGCCATGGTACCGATGGGAAGTGGGCGGGACTGAGGCGGCTTGAGGTACGGAATCAGTTGCTGTTTCTTGACCATCTGCAGTGCCATCTGGTGATTACCTGTCAATCAGTTACCATGGATACAATTAGTTGTTATGGAAATTATCAGTTACCATGAACATTAACAATCATTCAGGAAAGTCTTCTCACTAAAGTGAAAGAAATATTTAAGGATGAGGTATGAAAATCTAACTACTTTAGGACTTGAAAATGAGTCGACTCAACTGATTGAGTCTACAACAGCAATTAGGTTCATGGTTCGAATCTCCACTTTTTCTTTTTAAAGATTTTTATCTCTGGGTTCACTTAACAAAATCTCGCATTTCCTTCATTGTCTGAACTCGCTGTCTAAATTTGGCTAAATTTAAGCAATAAGAATCCATTTCCAAGAAGTTCTTGTAACAGTGTCATCAATTAAGTAATTAATTGAGTAAAATGAACCCAAGCTGTCTAAGAAATAAATCCCTTTTTCTTTTCCTCCTGATTCCAAGCTGGGACTGGAGGAAAAAGCGCCTAAACATTAATCAGATTAGCAAGGATAAATAAAAGGAATAAATACCTGTCTGTAGCTCAATGTATATGCCTAGGAATAGAGCTTGTTCCGGTATCTCGTTCGGAGGCAACATGGTGCACATCTGTCAGAGAAGAAATAAACAAAAATGCGAATTATTTGACTGTCGCAAATGCAAATTTGGAGACAAATTGCATGACTGCGCAGCACAGCTTTTTAGAGCAGTATTTGTGAGCACAAGTTGAATATCCACTAAGGAGTATATTCTGTTCTTGTACAGTCCAATAAAAAAAAGAAAAAAGAAAGAAACTCAAACTTTTGATAAAAAAGGACAAAGACAAGAATATACTACAAGAATAAAATATTTGAACCATAAAAATAGTGTGATATTATAAAATTATCCCACAAGCGTACGTGGAACACAGGAAAATTTAGTGGATCTGTGTCCCCCATGCAACAAGGGCCAAGACCAAGTGGTATGTGGGACACAGGCGCACAACATTTTCTGTGTTCCACGAGCGCGAGTGGGATACTTTTTTGCAGCAGGAATGGCGTATGCATCTTAGAATATCGCGATATGTGAGAGTGAGATGTTGACCATGGTATATAGGATAAAACCACACTGTTTAGGCCAAAAAAAAAAAAACTTCTGCTTCCGATTACATGGCATTTGAAAATAGGGTAGGTAGGGAAATCTTTTCTTTTTGGAAAATTTGTTTGTGTACGATGAAATGGAGGTGTCTGCGTGTAGTCAAGGGTTAAAGGTAGTAATTGATGATTTTTGTAGTTTTTTTCTCATTTTTCGCCAAAAAAGATTAGGGTAGGGGCTGTCAAAATAGGGTAGGTAGGGTAACCAGAACCAGAACTATTATTTTTTTGCCTTATGCCATGGACCAATCAGGATCGAGGATTCAAGTTTGCTTGAAGATAAATAAAATTATCTCAAGTCTGTTCTTACCTGTTTGAGGCATTTCTTAGCTTTGTCCCATTCACTCCGCAATGAGTGCGCACAGGCCAGGTTGAGCAGCATGGTTGCCCTAGCAACCTGCACAGACGCTGGGTAGTACTTGGACACCGCGACGTGACCCTCCATGCTGTCCTGGTTGTCACCCGGTACAGCTTCAGATTTCTCCACTTGTTTCTCACCTAGATCAAAGGTAAGGATGGTGAGCATCATCCTATTATGATTTTTAAGTGGTCCAAAACAATAATCACAGACAAATTCTTGCATTTATGGCTGGAAATTGTATTGAAATGACAAAAACAAGAGGTACTTTACAGTTTTACTAAACATGGAAGTGGAGAGAAACAAATTTTGCTTTTGGAAAAATGACGAGATTGATAACAGTGCTAACAATTGATGATTTCAACACAATGGACCATTTCGGATAATAATAAAAACAATATTTATAATAAGTGTGGGGGGCTAACCATCCTTACTCGCAGCTGAGAAGCTGAATTGCAAAGGACGCAGCTACAACATAGTTGAGCTGAAGGCATGTAAAGGCGCCTTAAGCAGCCACCATACGACCCATGTCTGATCACGGAGCACAGCCAGAGATTGAAAGTGTTGATTTTTGCAGAGGGAGGAAAACCGGAGGGTCCGGAGAAAAGTACTCGTGGCACAGAAGAGAATCAACGCACAACTCTACTCCTATATGGTCCGAGCCGGGAATCGAACCCGGGCCACAGTGGTGAGAGGCGAGCGCTTTACACACTAGCCACCCATGCCACTAATGTCACACTGCACACACTACAAACAGTCTGTCATGTGTAAGTGCACACATGACCGACCTATGTCAAACATTTGATGCATGCTGACCTTGTTCAGGAAGAACTGGAAGCACTACGGACACATCACACACAGATTCCGGGGCCAGATGTTGGATTGCTTCAACTATCTGGTCCATGTTGATTAAAGCTTCAGCAGCATACAGGTGGCCAAGGAACCTGGATAAATGAAAACCCCAAAACAAAGACATCATTTTAATTTATGTAAGAATCAGATGGCCCAGGAACATGGATAAGAATATTAAAACCAGATTCCGGGGCCAGATGTTGGATTGCTTCAACTATCTGGTCCATGTTGATTAAAGCTTCAGCAGCATACAGGTGGCCCAGGAACCTGGACAAATGAAAACCCCAAAACAAAGAAATCATTTTAATTTATGTAAGAATCAGATGGCCCAGGAACATGGATAATAATATTAAAACCAGATTCCGGGGCCAGTTGTTGGATTGCTTCAACTATCTGGTCCATGTTGATTAAAGCTTCAGCAGCATACAGGTGGCCCAGGAACCTGGATAAATGAAAACCCCAAAACAAAGAAATCATTTTAATTTATGTAAGAATCAGATGGCCCAGGAACATGGATAAGAATATTAAAACCAGATTCCGGGGCCAGATGTTGGATTGCTTCAACTGTCTGGTCCATGTTGATTAAAGCTTCAGCAGCATATAAGTGGCCCAGGAACTTGGATAATAATAAACCAACAAGCAACACTTTGCAGTGAAACAGATAGACAAGGAACCTGGATAAGTAAAACCCAAGAACCAATACATCATTTTAAATTTCTGTATAAAAATCAGGTGAATGAGTAAAACCCAAAAGGCATCTCACATTGCACAGAATCAGAAGGTCCAAGAACCTGGATAAATAATAAAAACCACGACCCAATCAATGCACAGAACCAGGTGACCTTCATATTTGGATAAACACAAACCAAGAGGCTTATTCGTTCTTTGAATGGAATTAGGTGGCCCAGGAACATGTATAAATAAAAAAGAATCCAACAAGCAATGCACATGTCACTCACAAAAGTCACATGGTGCTTGAAACAGGTGTACAGGGCTACGGCTATGTCAATCCTTCAGCCCATGTGGTAGTAACTGTTTGAAGACCTAGCCAATAGCCCTAGACAAGAGACTGAGATGCAACCTAAGTCAAGCTGCAAATGGTTCTCACCTGAGGGAGCCAGGCAGTCTGTTTTGCTCCAGCAGTAACTTGGCATACTCCAAGGCATTGACATTATCACCCAATGATATCGAGACGTAGCTACTACAAGCTAAGATGGAGCAACGTAGGCAGGAGATATCCGAAGGTTTGATGGCCTGGCCTGGTGGAGCGGTGAGGTTACTGGGGCCGGTCTGCTTGCCACTGATAAAACAGAAATAGCAAAGATTAGGAAGTGTACCGCAACTTGGAATGCTCAGACAGGTCCACTGGGAATACTGTCTATTCTAATGCACCCATGAATAAACAGTAGATGGAGGTTTGAAGAAAAGTTTGTGTGTGGGATATCCCATGTGTGCATACAGGTTTTAGTGCTCTGTAGTTTCGAACAATTTAGTATTCAATTATTGGAACTTGGATTGGGTCGAACATTTGAATATTCAACCATTGATGCTGAGTTAAAAACTTTTATCAAAATCGATATAATTTTTTTTTGAGATAGCCGACGAGTTTTTGCACTTACCCACTCGTATCCGCGACTTCTGACGAATCGCTACTGACGCTGCCTCGGGAAGTGATTCGACTGGTGGCTGAGAGTGCCGTCTCGTCGGGGAGCAGAGACAGAGCATTGGAGAGACACAGTGATGCAAATTCTAACGTCGCTGCTGGAAAGGCAGCTGATTGGCCGTCACCACTGGATAATGAAACACAAAAGAGGGCAGTGTGACAACCTGATCAGTCACGGTCATAGACATCTTAAAAAAAAACCACAGACCTGACATTTCTATGCTTTTACTTTGTGGTTCTGTCCCCAAAACACCGTGTCGGGGAGTCAGGTTGGCGTACAGTACTTTCCTCGCCTTCCACCGTTGTGACCTGGGTTCAAATCCCCCATGGGCCAACATGTGGATTGGGTTTTCAGTCCCTTCCTGATTCCGTGGGTTTTCCCCAGAAGAATATTCTGGGGTTTCCTCCCACCACTAAAACTGTAATTTCTTCTCGTTGTCTTCTCTCCACAGGTTTCTTCAGGCTTGCCAGCTACAGTGCCTAGGGCACTTTTGAGGAATCCCTGGTTTCATTACCAGAAATAAATAATAATAATAATGTTACGTGAAGGCTCATCCTGATTGTAAATAAGGCATGCACATCATGCGACTGTCCTCTTGCGTGTTTATCCGCCCACGATGAGTGTTTGCGTAACATTGCGGTTTTAGGATGCAGTGTTTTGAAACCAGAAAATTCAGGCAAATGCAGGTCTAGGTTATTTAAGGTGCACATGGCCATAGTACTACTGCCACTTGAATGTTCCATATTTGGATATACCGTAATTTTCGGAATATAAGCCGCGGCTTATATGTTGATTTTGCCCATGAAAATGTTTACTGCGGCTTATACACAGGGCGGCTTATATACCGAGCCTTGAAGAATAAAAATGAAATTCACATGTGTATTTAATGTACTGGTATAAGAAGAGATATGTTGCTGAAATGAATTATCAATTAAGAAAGTCATTAACGAACCGAAACCACGTGCCACATAAAGGTGCCGAGCGGTAAAAAGTACGGTGAAAGCTGTCTTCGATAGCTTGCAACAAGCCGTACATGATTCTATTGCTGCATGCTGCAGCAATAGAACCATTTGAGGTAATATAGGGGTGTACTATCTTGGAAACAATAATTACCAACATTTCCGCTGTTTAAAAAAAGAAAAAAGACGAATAATACTTTTTATGGTGTCCGAAACATTTCTTTATTCGATAATCTGTTGTTCAACGTCACAATATAATTTTTGTACTTGAAATGTATTCAAGAAACGATGTAAACCTCAAAACAGGGACTACATCACCCCTTACAAAATTAATGGATTCGTCCATGAAAATGGCAGCATCGTTTTGACTATTTTCGAAGAAAGTTACGATCGAAACTTGAATACTGCTCGTTAGTAATCACAAAAATTTGATAAGTTTTGAGATAAAAACGGACCTGTATATTTTTAGGACAAAACAAATCAGCATCTGTTGCCACAAAGCAAGATTTGTACGTAGCGCTCCAGTCAGACAACACACGCAATGGGGGAAAATCACGGTGGGTTGCATACTCTCTCACGTGCTGCAGGAAAATGTTGTCCTAGGCCGGCGCGGCGCAGGCTGCCGCGCCGGGCGATGTATTAACTTTTACGGCCGGGGACCGGACGGGGCAGCCGGCAGCAATTCCCGGTGTTTATTTCTCATCATCAATTTCCACATTTGTTTGTGAGAGTATCGATTGTAAATGATTTGATACAACTTTTGTGGCCCTTTTTATAGCTTCTGTAGTGTAAATGGAACTGGTTCAGAGCATTTTGGCTAGAATTTGGAGGCCTTACAAAATTGAAACCGCTGCCGTCGGTGCGGCTTATACGCCGGTGCGGCTTATACGCCGACTTCAAATCTTAATTTGCAGATTTTTGCGTGCTGCGGCTTATACGCCACGCCGCTTATATTCCGAAAATTACGGTACTTTATTTGCGATGCCTTGACAAGAATGATTACACCAGGTGTTTTCAAAGTTTATACTTTTTTAAGGATTATTTGAAAAGTTTGACAGAATGAAGGATCAGTTTCTAGTACAAAAACACATCAGAAGACATACAGATAACTTGGTGACATATTCTAGAAACACATTTCCATTGTGATTTCTGATTCCTACGTGTTAACATTCACTTTGACTCTGCCAATTACAAAAGGTTTAAATCCGTCATTTGCATCAGAACTTATCTTCTTGGGAAATAAACAAACATGTATGTGGGGTGAAATTGCACCAAGGCGAATGGGGACGCCCAAGTACATTGGATATCCACAAGTGATAATCTTGCATTCTAACAGCGTCACACAAAAATGGATGCAATGCTTGTGTGGGTACTGTAAGAATGCTTCAAATGCAGTGAGCTTTCCTATTAAGCAGACAACGAAAAAATTCTAATTCGTTAGGCCAAACAAAAAATAGGTCTGCTTACGGTTACCCTACCTACCCTGTTTTGACAGCCCCTGCCCTAATTTTTTTTTGGGGGGGGGGGGAAATGAGTAAAAAAAACCCTGACATAGATTTTTACTTTTTACCCTTGACAACACGCAGAAAAAATTGCCAAAAAAAAAAAATCCCTAGCTATCTACCTACCTACCCTATTTTCAAATACCATGTAATTGGAAGCAGGACTATTTTTTTTTGGCTTTATGGAAGTTGGTATTATACTGTTACTCAGAACCTATATGGCATTGAATTTTGAGTTTGTAATAATAAATATAACCCGTTCACGAAAGAAAGTAAATTAAAAATTGTTACTAGTATGTCGACAAACAAAATATGAAATTTCTGAAACATTGTTATAAATTTCAGTTTTGACGAACTCAATAATTTGACATACAACTTGAGAAATTATTGAAACTGTGTAAGTTTGAAAAAAAACAAACAAGAGACCTGACTATTTTATTTCTTACCTGTATTTATACTCCGAGGAGCCGGGAGACAAGATGACTTTACGATGCGGACCAGAACCAATCACGTTGCGTACAATGCCTCGCTTAGTAGAGTCCCCTAGGCCCTTCCCTTCTGCCTCTGAGTTCTGAAGAACAAAGAAATCATAAGATTTAAAGAGCAAGGCCGAAACCAATTGATTTCCTTGTTCAATACTGGATTTTGCCCTTTACCAATGTAATTTCATAAGCAACATTTTCTTGGTGTTGTCCGAGGGTTTGCAAGAAAAAATCTTACTCAGGTGGGGCTTGAACCCACAACCTCTTGATTACTAGCGCAGATGTCTCACTACTCGACCACCGAGCTTGCATGGGCTGGTTCGAATCTCATTCCAAAATTCCAAGAGAAATATTTTCACTTTAACGAGCTTGCTGGTCAATGAGATGGTGTAGCACAGCCAATTGTCATTGTCTGGAGAGGTGTGTAAACTAATATTCACACTGCATGAACACTAGAATGCCACCATAGCCAGTCAGGCAGTGGACACAACTTAGGACACACGGCACAAGACGCGCATTCGCCAAACTGGCGAAAACCTTTTCCTTCTGTGTCACCGGCAAATTCCCTGAATATTCCCTCATTTTTGGTGCTTTTCCCTAAATTCCCCCAAGGAAAAAAGTGGAAACTCCTTTTCCCAGAGTGGCTGGGAACCTGGAATAAGCAGATCAGAATGCGTAGAAATGGAGGGTGGGGTTACCGTCGCCAAAGCAACAACTAACCTGAGGCGATACGTTGGCCGCTATGCAACACTCGGCTAGTCTAAGCCACAGCCGTGGGTTGGTGGGATAGACCTGGATGGCTTCAGTGAGGCACTCGAAGGCTGCTAGAGGGCGCCCTGCATGCAGCAGCTGTATGCCGGTGTTGTACAGCAGCTCGTAACGACGGTTCATACCGAGCGTCTTGATGTGGCGGTTATTCAGAGACTGGCCTGGTGAGGAAAGGGAGAAACAATAAAGAAAAATCAAATTTCATTATTCCTGATCCATAACCAATGTTGCAGTCAAGTTTATAACAAGTTTATCACAAGGTTATGACAAGTCCAGTCACAAGTAAATCACAGGTCAATACTTAAGTCTTGTCACAAGTAAATCATAAGTCAAATCACAAGTCAAGTCTTAAGTACCTAAGGATGAATAATGACAAAGGAATGCTTTTGTCACAGTTCATTTGAATAGCTTGTGACTTGACTGGAGGACTTGTGATGGACTCTTTAGGACTTATGATGGACTCGTGAGGACTTGTGATGGAAAAACCCACTCAGATCCCCCAAATTTCACTAGAAGATTCATTTCAGAGGATGTTGTAGGATTCAAAAAGGTCCAAGCAAAATGGGAGGTGGGGTTATGGTAAATATTCTGTATTCTATAAACTGGCTTATAAAAGAAATGAATATGCAAATCTCTCCCGACCATTTCTCTTATGAAGCTCAGCAATAAGTCTGGGGGCAATAGTTTTTCAGCCTTCTGATTGGCCTAAAGAAATTAATATGCATATAACTCCTGACCTATTCTCTTTAGCAGCTTAGCCATAGCAAATATGGGAGGGTCTAGGGACAATACTTGTTCTGCCTTTTGATTGGCCTAAAGAAATGAATATGCAAATCTCTCCTGACCTTTTCTCTTATGAAGCTCAGCCATAGCAAATATGGGAAGTCTGGGGACAATACTTGTTCAGCCTTCTGATTGGCCTAAAGAAATGAATATGCAAATCACTCCTGACCTTTTCTCTTGGGAAGCTAAGCCATAGCAAATATGGGAAGTCTGTGGACTATACTTGTTCAGCCTTCTGATTGGCCTAAAGAAATTAATATGCAAATCTCTCCTGACCTTTTCTCTTTGGAAGCTCAGCCATGGCGTTAGCGTTCTCCTGCAAGGCACGCCGTCCGTAGTAAGCCGCCAGATGATACTTGCCCATGTAGAAGTGAATGATGGCCAAGTTATTGAAGTACATGACGGGAATGACCTGACCCGTCTTGAGGGGATCTCCCATGGGCTGGACGCTGTTCAGTAGCTTGATGGCCTTGCGGTAGTTCTGTCGGATGTACTCAAAATTGCTTTTGAGGAACAAAGACGCCGGGCACTGACAAATGGAACAAAAGTAGATCAATGAAAGTTGAAGGCTTCGTTTTGGAAGAAGTAAGAAGCAGAAAGGTCCCCCTTCTCCGAGTTGGGGGGGGGGGGGTGTAGGAGGACGAGTGGGGGGATGGGGGGGGGCAATGCTTTGAAAATGGTGGCAGGTGGCACAGGTCTTGACAAAGGGTACATAAAATTGCAAAACTTAAAGGGCTTTTTATTTTTAATGGCTAATTTGTTTCTACTTACTGGTCCGGCTGAATTCATGACTGTCTTGATCTCACGTTTGCAGACTTTCACGTGCTTCATCTGAAGATAGCACCTCGTTTTCAACTACGTTAAAATAAGAGGGAAAAGAGAGGAATAAAATCACTCAACTTTATGAAAGTTAAAACAGGATGTTGCTAGAACGTATTACATAATAACTAATCAATCTGTATGAATTTCAAACAAATAAAACTGATTGAAACTGGATTTGACCCTGAGCCACTTAAATACGAGACAAGACTGTACACCTGTTTCAATATGACCATTAGGGCACAAAATTAATTGTTTTACTTAAACAAAAAGAAATAGTAACAGCAAATTTTTGCTCACCAGGTGTAGAATTGGCCTGTATTTTTCAGGGTCGACGCTTGATTCTTCCGAGTTGGAATCCTTGTTGTCTTTATTCTGAATTAAGTAAGACGGATAGTTACAAGAAAGTAATCGATATCTTCTGTAAAATAACGTTCAAGATCCGATGCAAAACAGTCGTAACTTTAGAGCAAATATGTTACAATTTTGAATTATCTTAACCCTACGACTGTACGAACCCCAAATTCTTGAAAAAGGACTCTTTTGCAGAATTTTGAATGATTCAGCACCCAATAAAAGTGGTTCTTGATAGAGGGGTATTTTGACACCAGTCTGGTAAAATAGAAATTTAAGAGAAGACCTCTCTTTTAAAATTAACATGTATTTACTATTTTGCAAAATTACAAAAATAGTTTTGTCCAGTGCTGAAGTCCTTCTAGTTGCTACACCATTTTAATTCCCCAAACTTACGCTTGATTCTGAGCCTCCTTTGTTGCCGCTAGTTTCGGGGGAAAAGAGAAGTTTCTCCAAGTAGGCTAACATAGCCAAGGCTTTCTCTGGTTGATAGGTACACAGGTAGGTCTCAATGAGTAACAAGAGGATCTTGTGAGCCAGGTTTTCTTCTGCAAATGGTTAAAAGGAACAAGATCAGATAAGGATACAAGAATTCATGTCTTAGCAGATTGAAAGAGTATCGCTTCCTAAAATGAACAAGAATGATCTTTTTCTCCTGGATAAAACAAAACTTAATACATGTACTACTCAATCTTACAAATGCAATGATAAGGTATAATTCTAAATTCCTCGAAATTGATTCTTAGAAGGTTCTTAACCAGTTCACGCCAGGATTATTTTGACATTGACCGGACCCAGGCGCGGAATGTTTTTCACGAACCTCAATGCCAGACGGGTTCAGGCCGTCATCTGCGGGTAGCACACCCTGATATTTCCGGCCTCGCTCGCTGCAAGCGTGTCACAGACAGATATTGCCGGCCTCGCTCATTGCATGTTTATAAATCAACCGTTCCGAATACCGCAAAAACCTTTAAGTGTATACACATCATCTGACGTGAACTGGTTACACTTTGCAGTAAAACAAGGGCGCATCTATGTACATGTACTTCACAAAATTTGGAGGTCAAGCTTGTTCTAATTTAAATAGTTGCTTTGCAAAATAGTACAAAACCATGAGTTGGATTTAGGAAAATATGGAATAGTTAGGTATAATGCCTAAATTTTCAAAACAAAACAAAACAATCGATAAGAAAATTAGTGATAGAAGTTCCTAGGAATACAAAGGATTTATTAACGTCTTGGAAATAAGACAATAACTCACCGAGTGGCTCGATGATTTGGAAGAGTTTCTCCAGTATTCGGATGGCTTCGTGATGCTGTCTCATGTGGTACAGAATGATAGCGTGGTTAAAGAAGAGTATAGCGTGATCTGTGTCCTCCAAGGAATCCACTCCGCTCAGACTAACTTGAGCCTGGGTACAGACCTGACCCACTGCCTTACGCATGTCGTCGTTCCGGGTGCAACCCGACTGGTAGAACTTAGCCACTGTTAGATTGTGGCTGACTTTAACATCGTTGCCTCTCAGTTTGGACAAAGCGTGGAGCTTTTCTAAGCACGAGCTATACTGTCCGGCTTCGAAGTCAGTGCTAGCGGCAGACGCCATTTCTTTCTCTTCTTCGGTGATGATTGGGATCGGGGAGGGGGCCGGGGACTCGGCTGGTCCCTCCTTCTCCTTGCCGCTGTCCTTGTCGGCCATGGTCAGCCAAGTCCGTGATTGGTTGCTGTGTTTGTAGCACACTACATACCAGAGTCACACTATTTACGTTCGTACTTGAACGTGAATGCACAGCTTAATTAAACGTTTGTCATGTGACCAACACTGAGCGACAAAGTTTAGCCGGTTGTTTTATGTCATTTTCGAGTTGGATTATACATTCATGGAATTTGAACAATAAAGTCAAGCCCATCCAGTGTGTGTGATTTTGTTCACGTGTCTGTCCTTTTCGTGGCGATAAGTCTCAGCTTCGCATTTCTTTAAACCTGGGGAAATTAAAATTGAATTTGGCAATGCTATGAATGTATCACACACACGAAAATAAGCATGCAAAGTTACAAAACACACATCTGCATCTGTATGTGTGTCTGTATGTGTATATGTATGTAGCTATGTTGCGGGGACCTCAATTGGCATCAACTTTAATTTAAATCCATGCTTAAGTTTCTAAACTTAACTTTTCTTTCGAAAACATGCCCCTAAGGCTGGGCGTTAACCAGTAACACAACTTACATAAAGATGGCAATCACTGCGCGAGGTACATGTACATCATGTACATAATGTCTCATGAACGCCCAAGGTGCGCTGAATCGCAAGGCACCAACTGTAAACCATGTGGGAAAAACATAATTTCTACCCAAAGAAACTGTTCAAAAATTTTAAAAAAAGTGCCATTATATCGTGTAGGCTATATTGAGAGAAGTCTGCTTTAGGTTGAAAAGGTCATTTTTGAGTAACAAAAGGAAAGAATTCCATGTACGGACATCAATAATTTTTCCTTGCAATGACCCACCAGCCATCAGAAAGTGATAACATGTCATAAAAAGTCAAATTTAGTGGGAAAAACATTGAATCATTAGTGAGAAACAGAATTGTTTCAGACCACTCTCATAGTCATACCATGGTCATACTCATAGGGTTTGTATACAGGGTGTCAAGTGACGTCCGTATATGGAAATCTTTCCTAATAAAAAACACCCTTGACTCTAGCTGGAGTTACCCAGCCCTGAGTTTTATCATTGGGTTGTCTATGTCGAGCGCAATCTGAGTCCCACGCGCAAGTTTAAACCTGCGCGCGCAAGTTTAAACTTGCGCGAGTGACTCTCGAAGCACGCAAACTACACCGCGCCATTTTAATTTGCGCGCGCACGTTACAACTTGCGCAAAGGCGATCGCAATTTAAGACCCTTGCGCAAGTTTGAACTTGCGTGCGCAAGGTAAAGTGTACGTACAATGTTAGCAAATGGCGATCGCGGGCTTACGAAATTGTGACGGCGTTGTTATCTAGTTTGCATGGCCTTTTATTTTTTCCACCACGAACTTTCCATGACTGAGGGAGTTGAATTATGGACTAGGGTTTAACTATTAAGTATCTTGCACTCTCCTGAGTATTTGAGTGGGGGGATCTTAGTTCCATGGTTTCACTATCCTATTGTTTTTGTATGTACCGGTAATGTTGATTAATATGATTTTTTTTCAACATTCTTTTAAAAATACAAAACCTTTATTCAGATAATCCCTCACAAAATGAAGGGATGTTGCTTTGTATAAGGGTGCGTGTTATTTCTGTGCGGCAACCAAGATGGACCTTATATGTTTTAATTTGCAACTGGGTGTAATTAACATTAACTTGTTTTTTATAAAAAAAGACATTGAGTGCTCTACAAGTAAATGTTTGACCTTAGCTATACAGAATGTCCATGTTTAAATAAAACCCTGCCACATGATTTGCGATAATGCACACCCGAAATTTCTGTTTTCCTTTTCTTATTTCAATTTTAGTTATCATTGAAATAAAGTTCACTCTTTTTGCCCGGCTTTGTGGATTTCTTGAGGATTTTGTAATTAATAATAACAATCATAATAATTGTTTTAATAAGGGAATAAATGTGTGCTCCGGAGGTTTTTATCACTCTGTTTAATACCACTTAGAGTCTGGGTGCTGATAATTGCCGGAGGCGAGGGTAATTATCAGCACCCAGACTCTAAGTGGTATTAAACAGAGTGATA
Organism: Patiria pectinifera; assembly: GCA_029964075.1. NCBI lineage: Eukaryota > Metazoa > Echinodermata > Asteroidea > Valvatida > Asterinidae > Patiria > Patiria pectinifera. Next base: position 22,644,050 of record CM057141.1, on the reverse strand, counting down.
AATACCGACCGAGCACACATTTATTCCCATTCATAAATACCTTTTCGGTAAAAAAAGATCAAACAATTCATTCAAAAATCCTGATTTTGTTCAGCAAGTTCACTTCATGCTTTTTGAAACATCCCTCTAGCAAAATAATGGAATTTTCAGCTGGCGAGTAAGATGTAAACAACCCTTTTATGGAGATTGACGCGCGCGTAGCATGTTCTGCGCGACATGGACGCGATGTCGCGCAGAACGCACCTGGGGCGTTGCGTTTTGAATTTAGAACTATAAAATTCTGACTCGCTGGTAGTGTTGCGCATGCCTACGTGAGGACTGTGATCGTTCAACCAATAAAACGGTAAGAGGCACTGGATTTTTAGGAGTCCACATTTTATGTGACACTGGAAAAGTGTTTAAGACTGGTCTTAAACACTTTTCCATGTCTATCCATGTCTTTATCATCCGTTTAATACCGGCCACGTGACGGGCTCTCGACCAATAGGAATGCGTAAACTGTCTTAGGTATTTATGAATAAATATTTAAGAACGCTCTTCGTAGTAAACTAAATCACAGCGCTTACATTATTATTATTACCCCTGATCATTGGACCAATTAAACATTCCAAATAAGAGCTCAAGTCAATTCCAAAAACAACACAAAACTAACAGAGAAAGTAAAAAAGGTATAAAACATGAAACCTCACTGAATTCATGCAATGCTCTCATTATTTTAATGCCAAGACTTTGCTTTGTACAGTGTTTTTCTATTTTCAATGGCACACATTGGAAGTAAAAAAAGAGGAAATCAGCTGATCCGAGGAAAAGTTGCATGCCTGGTTAATGTTTACATTTCTGTTTAATGCATGTCTAGTCTCCATTATTAAAATAATTCAAAATATTTAAAGTATATTAAATAAAAGGATTTTTAAAATTCAGTTCAAGTCTGGCCATAGTTTTATTCTTCACAGACATGACAGAGTTCTTCATTATGTCACATATTGTAGATTCCAAGGTCTGCATCGTCATCAGTAGGAACGACAATCAAAACATCTCCATTTACAGCAACAGCTGCAAAAAAAAAAATGGAAAAGGAAATGAAGCAAGATTAAAAACAATGCAAAACGCAACATTAAAATGTCTAAAAAATATATGACACAAAAATACATTGGAAGAAGGAATAGCCAAGTCATAATCACAAAATTTAATTTGAAATTGAACCAGTTTTCACATTTACTGCACAAAACCAAATCCCTGTTTACCCGCATATTACACCCAAAACTCGACTCCAAAGCGGTGCCTGTCACAAGCGATGTTTGTGGTGGGGTTTCGAGCTCGAACTCCCGGCACGGCTGGCCGGCGACGACTGCGTGATGCCACCGAATGGTGTCAGATTTCTTCCCACGAGCATGCATGACGAGTGCGGGCATGCAATGCCTGCCATGTCCTTTATAACGTGGTGTGAATGGAGATCGGAGGTTTCTTGACTTCGACGAGACATAAGCAGTACATAATCTTCTATTTTGCTGCAAGATTCAGCATAGTTTTGGAACTCGTTTAGCAGCTTCCCAGTGTGCATTTCCTGATGCTCAACGCGTGTCACATGCGTTTTCAAGTCGAAATGTCGCCAAAAATGTGATATTCAAGGACGAAAATTCACGAAAAAAAAAAATTAGCTCGGTTCCCACAATGAAGATTACACCCTCGACCGTTCACTTCTTTTCAGAAGTTAAAATTCCGTAAAAAAAAACCGACTGGCTTCGGCTTAAGGAGATTTTAGGCCCCAACTTCTGGAACTCCAGCTACATTGTGGTGCCTGTTATGCTTCAGGAACATTCAATCGGTTGATGTGAAGCCAAAAATTGGAATATTTTTGTTTAGTTTGCCTCTCAGTGAATCAGAAGTCGAAGGCAAAGCCGGCCGGTGTTACTATTTACCGAAAACACCGGAAAATACCGGAAAACACCAAAAAAATACCGGAAAACACCAGAAAACTACCGGAAAACACCGGAAAATTACCGGAAAACTTCCGGAAAATACACTTAATACCAGAAAACACGCTAAATACCGGAAAACACCGAAAAACCACTAAATACCGGAAAACTCCTGAAAACACACTAAATACCGGAAAACACACTAGATACCGGAAAACACTGGAAAACACACTAATTACCGGAAAACACACACATATCCCACTAAATACCGGACAACACCTAATTTTTGAACTTGTTTGGGTAATTGCAAATGTTGACAACGTCAATTATTTTTGCGCCAGTGTAATTAACGTGTTTTTTTTTTGACCTATTTAATATTTCCCCAACAAAATTCAAAATAGGTTACCAAGCTGCATGTTCATTTCGAAGTTTTGTCCATTTTATTCTTCGTTTCCGTTTTAAAATGCTGGTGTGCGTTGCTAAAAAAAAAACCTTGCATCTAGTCATTCAAGTGCTATTTGCTTCAGAATAATACAGAGTACATATTCCCCTAGCCTTTTAAAAAAGATGTGCATTCAATTTGGAATAACAATCCCCCCCCCCAAAAAAAAAAAACCCCGAACAACAACAAAGAAAACCCATTTATTTATCATTTATTCATGTACATGTACACGATACAGGCCTTTACAGGGGTGAAATTCCATGTTTATTTCAGTTTCCCTCACTTTTCGTTTAAACTTTTCCCCGGACCTTTGAAAAAATAATGCCCAAATAAAATCCAGCTCCAAAAAAAGCCCTTCCAGAGAATGATTGACAGCGGCATTGTTCAAATTGATACAATGCCGCTCTCGTTGTTACAAAGTATATGCGGTTGGGTTCAGCTGTAGGCCATCGAACTTTAAATCCTTTGATGACTTGCCGCCAGTAATTGGATTCTTAGACGATAAACAGTGATGAGAGTATCTCAGCCAATGAAATGAGCCGGTTCCCGGCAAATAAATACGCCATTGGTTGCTTTCATCACGGCCCGTCTTGCTTTCATAAATATGACGTTCCTCGCGCAACTTCAATGATCGCCGATATAAATGTTGGAATCCTAGCTATCTGAGCCACAGGTGCATGGCTGCATGCCCATTTTCACATTACAATTAACCTGGTTGCCTAGAAATAATGTTGCTAGGAGGCTCCCCTGTGATGCCTGGGCTGGGACTACCTGGTGCATATAGCATCGCATTTTTATTTTTTTTGGCGGCGACATGCATTTTGTTTTGGCGCTTATGGCCGGTCCGGGTTTTTTTTTTGGGGGGGGGGCGTCGCATTTTGTAATTTTTTGGCGTCGTATTTTGTAATTTTTTGGCGTCGTATTTTTGTTTGAGGGGGGGTCGCATTTTTTATTTTGGGCGTCGCCTTTTTTTTTTTTTTTTGCGGCGCATCTTTTTTTTGGCAGCTCACTTTTTTTTGTTTTGGGCTGCGCCAACTTTGGTGTGTTTTGTGGTGTTTCCCAGTACTTTGTTTTTAGGTGTTTTCCGGTATTTAGTGGTTTTTTTTGTGTGTTTTCCGGTGTTTAGTGTGTTTTCTGGTATTTAGTGTGTTTTCCGGTAGTTTTCCGGTGTTTTCCGGTAGTTTTCCGGTATTTTCCGGTGTTTTCCGGTGTTTTCCGGTATATAGTAACACCCAAGCCGGCCGAAGCCGAAGACGTAGCAAAGATTTCGAAAACCCCCTTAGTTTAAACTTGCGCGCGCAATTTGAAGCAAGTAAATTCCTGCACGCGCAAGGTTAAACTTGCGCGCGCAATTTGAAGCAAGTAAATTCCTGCACGCGCAGGTTTAAACTTGCGCGCACGCAAGTTTAAACCTGCGCGCGCAAGTTTAAACCTGCGCGCGCAGGTTTAAACTTGCGCGTGGGACTCAGATTGCGCTCGACATCTATAGTATTGCACAAACTTAACAATAATGCTCAATCATTTTGTCAATTGAGTCACTTGCACTTTGCAGTTCCATTTCGATTACTGAGTTACAGCGATTTCAAAATTGCCAGAAATCAACTTAACAGAGTAAGCAACGCTATAACATAAAATCTGAATCCCATTTATGTCAAAATTGAACTTACCCACAAAAAAATGTGTAATTTTTATAGATCGTGAGTGAAGTTCAGGCGCCAAAGGACTAGCACGGTAGCACATGCAATTTGGCAAAATGACGAATCTTAAAGGGCGCCCTCATTTGCGCGTTCTAAATAAAACAGCAACTACAAGTTCCAAGTGGTCAAACCAACATTAAGTTCACAACGTGTAGTTGATGGATTTATTTGAAACGAGTAGTTGATGTTTTTATTGTAGCTGTTGAAGGTTGCAGGTACATGTATATATTCAAAGAAACACACAACCCCCCCCCCCCCACTCAAAATAAAGACTCAAAATAGTAAAGAGTAAAGAATAGACAGGACAGTACACAACAAACTAGACAAAAGTTCATGAGTTCTTTTGGTGGTTTAATTTCATATCAATCAGTGATGTAGTGCCTTGATGCTGGGCCTTGGCCTTAAAGCTGCCTTAAGGCTGGATTTTAGGGCCTTGGCCTCGAGGCTTGAGGGCAAAAGCCTTGGCCTTGGCCTTGGCCTTGGCCTTGGCCTTGAGGGTTCAGGGCCTTGCAATTTTGAGTCAAGGCTCTTCAAGGTCCATAGATTTTTGCACTTTCCAGATAAATCTGTTCGAAATTTTGCTGTTACCATTTTAATCGTATTACGATGGAGGAGGGAAGCACCATATAGATTTGTGTGTTGGGCACACTTCCACTTTTATAGCATCACATGTTTTTACCATTGTAGTAGATTTGCTGCAACAATATTCCGTACACTTGTGGGGCTAATGAGATGATCACTTTAATTGCATACAACTATGGAATAGATCTGATTGGTTGTATATGTCTCCCTGATAAGTGCTAAAGATTTGCATGTATCTGTTTTAGATAATGCTGATATTTCTGACCATGTTGGGCCAGCAAATAAACATTTCCCAAATCAGTTTCTTGGATCCCCTTTTGTTACACTTGGGAGAATTGCGTGTCAATATAGAAGTAAATCATTATTTTGTTTAGTTAAACCATATTGAAGACCTGAACTTATACTTTAATAGATACAGTGCAGTCATAAAACGGTGTAGGCATAAGCGAGCATGTTGATTGCAATTAAAGAAATGTTGTTCTTCGTAACGAGCAATTCGTGATGATAAGGGCGGATCCAGGGGGGCCAAAAGGGGCCATGGCCCCCCCTCCCAAAAAAAACGAAACCATTTTTGTTTATGTGACGTCGTAATAAAGGCAGGCAATGAGTACACCACCATTTTTTCCTAAAAAAACATCGGTTAAAATGGTCAGAAATTGCCTCAAATCGCACCACAGAGCATCTCGAATCCAAAATTTTTTGGGGGGGGACCAAAATTTCTTTGCCCCCCCCCCCCCAAATCGTGTTCTGGATCCGCCCTTGCGTGATGATGTGTGACTATAATTAGTTCTATATCAGTGGTCATTTCATAAAACAGGGCCTTGGCCTTGACCTTGAGGGTGAAGCCTTGGCCTCGAGGCTTGAGGGTCAAAGCCTTGGCCTTGGCCTTGGCCTTGAGGGTCAAAGCCTTGGCCTTGGCCTTGAGGGTCAAAGCCTTTGCTCCAACACTGATATCAATTGTAAACTATACTGTACGAGTCTGATTCCATGTAGAGAAATTAGTTCCAAAACGCGATAAAACACCATTTTGTAACGTGCCTTTTAGAATCCTACTCTCTCCTGGCTGATCGCATTTTTGAAACAAAGTCTTCATGTGTAATTCATTTGGTGCTAGCTGATAGCTGATTTATTTGATAGCTGCTATCAAATATACACAAGCATTTAAACGCACTGAGTAAATGCTATTATAAACGGACATTGAAAATAACATCATTCTTTATCAGTTTTAATACAGCGTATTGATTTATAGATATACCTGTTCACAAAGATTTCAAAACTTGAAAATTCAGGTACACTTTTCTTTTCACATCATAGTTTCACCTACTGTACATGTACATGTACATGTGTTGAAATCGTCACATGTCCACCTTCAGTGAAACTGGGTCCCTATGAACATGGGTGACAATGCATACCATTCACATTTAAACAGGGTTGTACATGTACATGGGTCGGCTGTAGATTTTGGATTTTTCTACCCAGGTAGAGCCTCTCAACCCTGGTCCTGACCAGGGTTGGATTTTACCCACGTAGAGCGCTGGGCCCGTGTAGAAACCGTGTTGGTTTCTTGCTAGTTTGAAAGGCGTTCTTGAATTCTCCGTGTTGGGCTCGAGTCCAACACAGAGATTTTGGATAGTGTAAAAGGCTTTTCTAATCTCCCCCAACCCATCAAACCCCAACGGCATGATTTGTCTGAATCTGTCTGGATGGGTACAGTACCCCTAAACTGACAGTCTTTTACATTGGGTTGCCACACCTCCAGAAACAAAGTCAGAAATATGTGTGTGCAGTTTCCCATATGGCATGTATGGTGTTGGAATTTGCCAGGATGGGTGTGGTTCCTAGTAAATCGTGCTAGGGAGTTAGAGTTAAGACTTGATAATAAAAATACTACATGAAGTTAACATGTAACCAACACAGGTGATATACAATGTATAGTATGAACTCAATAGAAATCCCCAAAATTCTCTGCATAAATGGTTTATACCCATTAAAATAAGCTACTGTAGCACATCTTTTCATATGTTCTACTTGTCTCTCTGCTGTTGGTTATTAGCTTGTTAACAAAAACTGTAACAATTAAACTAACATTAACTGTAACAGTTAACTAACATTGGTTTGCCTTCATCTCTTTTCTGCAATATTGTCATTTGTTTCACTACATACCATTGCCAACATTATTCGTTTTGACAAATGTCTAATAAATTATATTACAAAATTATTAGAATCTATTCTGAGAAACAATATCACTGAAGTCATGCAACTTAAAAAATAAAAATCTAATGAAAATGTCAAATAACATTTAAGGCGTAAAAAAGTTCACAAGGGACACAGTTCCACTTCCACAGGAACGTGTATTTGTGCCATAATTTGGCAAACTAAAAACCATAAAAAATAATGGAAAAAAACCCAGACAGTTTTAAGTTTTAAATTAACAAATGCAACCAAAAATTACTTTAATAAATTTTCCAGAGCAGATATTGCACAATTTAAATTTTATTGGTGGAGTCAGGCTTAGCACGTTACATTACAAATTCCACATAATTTATGTAACATAGTAAGGCAACTGCACTGATGGAATTTGAGAGATTGATGAAAAAAAAAAGCCTTTAGTTAATAATAGCGCTACATGCTTCGGATTTATACACTAGGAATATATGAATGGGTACCTTTATATGCTTAGGCAAAAAAAAAATAGTTCTGCTTCCGATTACATGGCATTTGAAAATAGGGTAGATAGGTAGAGAAATTTGTAGTCAAGGGTAAACAGTAATAATTGATGATTTTTTTCCCCCCTCATTCCCCCCCCTCAAATTTTTTAGAGTAGGGGCTGTCAAAATAGGGTAGGGTAGGGTAACCGGAAGCAGAACTATTTTTGGGGGGCCTTAGTACACATGACACTTGTGTCAGATTTCAGAAGATAAAAAAAATGTGCTTCTCAAGGGAAAAATTTGTACGAGTCTCCATCATTGGACAAATTAACGGGTTCCCATGCACCAGAGCGATTCGATTCACGGATCGCATCCAACACGGCTTGAACATACTCCGCATCTTCAAAGTTTGCTGCAAGGGCGACGGGTTCCTGCTCCCAACTCAACCGCTCCTTCTTCCTCTCGAAGGATTCCTTCAAGGCGTCGATGAGCTTCAGCATGCCTTTGAGGTACGGCAACGGGACCTGATTGGTGGGGATGCCTTGCTTCTGTCGCTCTGTGATGTGCTGAATGTCTGCCATTAGTAACTGTTCCCGGCTCATCCCGCCCACTTGGCCGTAAAGATCTGCCTCTCGGAGGGTCAGACGACCTTCTGACCCCACCACGAGGATCTCTTGCTTGAACAGGCCAGGGACGTGGGTGTTGAGGGTCACAGAGACGCAGACTTGGCGGCTGAGCTCCATCTGAAAGGAGCAGAAGTCATCGCTCGTGATGTGCCGGATTCCGTTGATCTTATCCGTCTGTCGTACAAACGTCTTCAACATGCCCCGAACACGGACCGCTTTCTGTCCTGTAATGAAAGTGATGATGTCAATGAGGTGGGAGCCGAAGGTGTTCAAGACACCGCCTCCCATGTTCTCATCGCACATCCAGTTGTATTTATCACGGAGGAGGGACCCACACGTCACTTTGACGTCGCACAAGAAGACTTCCCCGACCTCGCCATCTTGGATCATGCGCTTGAGGCGAATAAACGCAGGCAAGAATCGCAGGCAATGGTTCATGATGGACATCAGGGATGGGTAATACTGGGCAGCTGTCACCATCTTATGAGCATCGTTCTTGTTCAGCCCGGCGGGTCGTTCGCAGAGCACATGCTTGCCGATGCCCAGAGCCTTCGAGGCGACTTGGGCATGGAGATGAGGCGGGGTGTTGATGCAGACAAGATCCACTTCCGGGTTCAGAAGAACGTTATCGATCTGGTCTGTGTGGAAGGAGATGTTGAACATCCTAGCTAGCTCCGCAGCTTTCTCCAGCGTGGGACCCCACAGTGCCACGATCCTAATCCCGACGGCCTGGAACGTTGGAATCAGGATTCTTGCAAGGGACCCTGTCCCTACCACTCCTACGCCCTCCAACATTGTCTAGAATCTCTCCGGTCTGAAGATTTTAAGAAAATGTTGCTCCTGAGTCCTGTCTTGGCACTGAAAAAAAAATGGCAAAAAACAAAATCAAAGACATGTTTGGAATATTAGAGATCGGTTTTATTATTTAAAATCAGTGACAATGGAAAGTGTTGACTCATACATATCACAGATTCTTGCAAGGGATTATCTTCTTTTCAGCACACATCCAATAGTGTAATCACTATCGCTGGTACTCCTAGAACTATGAGGCTCCACGTAGTGGAGCCCGTGGAGCCTCATAGTTCTAGGTGTATATCGCTGGCACGTGCTGAAAAGAATATAATCTCCCCTCTTTACTTAAGAAAATGGTCGGACAGGCCAATGTCACTGCATGCAGGCGGCCAGCAATGGGAAAAGATGGCGGGTATGCTTACTCCTAGAACTATGAGGCTCCGCGTGAGCGGAGCCTCATAGATCAAGAAGCCCGCAAAATTGCCTGCAGCACAAAACACTAATAAAGTACAAAAACGTCCATCAAAATGCAGCCATTTCACACAGAACCGCTGCACAGTTTGCCCCTATACTCCGTACTTTATCTCTTGACATACTCACGTATCTTGTGCGGAACTAACATTGGTGGATTCTGTCGGTTTTTAGGCCAAAATGATGAAAAATATGCCCTTTCCGCACTGAGCCAACCTGACACTTGTAACGTGCACGCAAATGATCGAGCGATGATTTTCGGTTCGCTCGGAGCGCGCCGCGGGGGGTACGGTACAAGCGAAATGATAGTATGTGCATGCGTACAAGTGCATGTACCGTACCCCCCGCGGCGCGCTCCAAGCGAACCGAAAATCATCGCTCGAACATATGCGTGCACGTTTCAAGTGTCAGGTTGGCTCAGTGCGGAAAGGGCATATTTTTCATCATTTTGGCCTAAAAACCGACAGAATCCACCTATGTTAGTTCCGCACAAGATACGTGAGTATGTCAAGAGATAAAGTACGGAGTATAGGGGCAAACTGTGCAGCGGTTCTGTGTGAAATGGCTGCATTTTGATGGACGTTTTTGTACTTTATTAGTGTTTTGTGCGGGCTTCTTGATCTATGAGGCTCCGCTCACGCGGAGCCTCATAGTTCTAGGAGTAGGATCTGCTACAAGTGTTTGCTGTATCAGTGCAACATTCGTCGGGTTGAAAATCCAACATTTGTGAAAATGTGAGTAAAACTCCGAGTCTGATTTCTCAAAAATTGTTGGTCCGTTCCTTGCTCTATGGTCTGTCCTACTCCTAGGTCCTAAAAAGCATAATTTCCAAACTATTAACTGTGCATCAGTGAGGACTTATTTTTTTGTTTAGAAATTGTAGTGCGAGAAAGAAGTACTCTCTTTCTCAAAAAAGGCAATAAGTTGGGTCCAAGTTACTCGGACTATATCAACGCAGAATTTAAAATCCCATATGTTACGACATGGAGGGAGGAATAGTCTATTCCTTACTCCATGTGAATGTTGGACAACTCGTACCCGGGACAACTCGTACCCGGGACAACTCGTACCCGGGACAACTCGTACCCGGGACAACTCGTACCCGGGACAACTCGTACCCGAGACAACTCGTACCCGAGACAACTCGTACCCGTCTGAAAATAAAACACTGTGCAGCGTACTCGTATGTGCCTTACTTGTGCCGACTGTTATCATACTTATTTCCAACCAATTATTATTCAATTATTTTATTTCCATTTTTCATTTTTAAATAGAGAAGAAGTTTTTAATTTAAATAGGTATCTCTGTTGTTGGCCTGAAGATTTTTTTTTTTTAATACTGTTTTATTTTCATTCCGTTTCAGAAACTCTGATGCAATCTCTTTTTGGGAATGATGTGGATAGAGACTGGAATAAACCGATGAAGACTTTGCAGGCTTCTGCAGCGATGGAGAAGAATAGCGTACCTGAAAAGGGAAAAGCATTTTCATATATAATTGCAATTGTTATAATTTTTTTAATACTGTTTTATTTTCGTTCTGTTTCAGAAAAGTACAAGGTACGAATCGTCCCGGGTACGAGTCGTCCCGGGTACGAGTTGTCCCGGGTACGAGTCGTCTCGGGTACGAGTTGTCCCGGGTCACAAATTTGGGGTACGAGTCGTCCCGGGTACGAGTTGTCCCGGGTACGAGTTGTCCCGACACCCTCCATGTTACGACGACCCTAAAAGTGATAGGCCTACACGTTGTGGTAGAAAAGGCACATGCAACTAAGTAATCATTTACAGCATACAGTTGGTGCCATTGCCGGCTGTAGCATGCAACATTACATTGCAAGGTGTGTAATCCCGATACAAATCCACCGAAAATTCGCACATTTTTCTCTCGTGTGTTTGTGGTAACACGCGCGGTTGAAACAGACAACACCTGGGTAAAAGCCTTACTTCCCTTAAATAATGAAAAGTAACAGATAACCAATTAAACCAACCCAAATAATGTTTTCCGTTGCTACAGATCTCACCTGCAGTTCAGTTCCTTGTGTTTACAAGAGTAATAAAGGAATCGCTTCAGCCATTTGAGATCTTTCATTCGCTGGGCAAATTACCAAATATGGATCTGCTAATCATTCACGAGAGCGATCTCTGATTATATAATTTCAACAACAGAGGGCGCTATACATAAACAGTGGAGTTGTAAACGTGGATGGAAAAAAAGATTTAATTTTGAGCAATGGCTGAAGAAGATAATTTGACACGACAGGTAAACAGGTAAAATGTTATCGGGCTTATCACTTAAGAGATCGTATATTGTTATTGATTATCATGAAGATCGACTCACTTACCGGGTAGGACTAGCGACTCGAAAACTTTTGAACACGGGCGGGGGATGGGGGATGAGGGGAGATGGGGGAGGGGGTGCATACCTATGTTCCCCAACAGATGCTTCCCCAATACCGATGTTCCCTAACCCTAACCCTAATCCTAAGGACTTCGGGGAACAGCGGTATTGGGGAACGAACATGAGTACATCGGGTAGACACCAGGGCTTGGGGGGGGGGGAACAATGGGGGATTCCCCCACCTTTTGCACAATATGAATGTTGGGACATTGATGTGAATTTTTTCCAAGAGTGACAAAACCTCTTTGAAAAGCAGTTAATTTCATTTGTCGCATCTCATCACAAAATCTGAAGTAGGCTATGTAATTTGCCGTAATTTTTTTTCTCAAAAAATTACTTTTAGAATTGAAAGGCACCACTCGTTAGCGAGAGGTGCCTTCTGATTCTAGGAATATCAAAAACCTATTTATTTTGTGTGTGTGTAATGCTAGTCAATACAAATTTACAAGCAATTACACAGTTTGTATCATTTCTCTATGACGTAAAAATTAAAAGAATTTGCTTTCTCTCAATTTTTTTCAAGGCAGACGAGATTGAAGCATTGACAGCGATTTACGGTGATGATTGGTGTGTAGTGGACGAGGCAAACCGCATTTATTGTATCGCTATCACCAATCAGGATGCAGCAGATAAAACAGCAGACCGCAAGATTAATTTACAGGTACACATATGTGTTGCTTTAATAGTAGTCTGATGAGTCATAACTTGAAGGTGCAGTTTGCAACAAGTTTGAGAGGTTGTGTACAGTGGTTTTACAAGAAATTCTTCATGGGGGTTTCCCCAAAATTTCAATTTGCTTGATGGCTGTCACAAAGTGAAAATGTGTAGACCTACTCGCATGATATGTGCCACATGGAAGCAGACTGGTTGCAGAAATGCATTCAGCACTATGATCTACCCCTCTTTCCCACGGCCATCCCAACCCCATTGCTACACCACTGGTTGTGGGGCTGGGTTTCCTGACGACCTTCGGCCAAAATGCCGGAATTCCTGACTTTACTGGGCCTGCTTCAACATTGGAACAGATATTGGGATGTAGGCCTATTGCTATATTTTTTAGGGGGGGGGTGGTATCACTTCAAAATCCAGTTTGCTGAATATGAGATTCACTGAAAAGGGAGCTTTTTTTTCTTGCTTGGCTAGACATTTTCTGTCAACACCAACTGTGGATTTAGGAGGTTTCACATTTTTATTACCACAATTGGAATTTGAAATTGCTGTCTAGAGAGGAGGACGGTTGAATGTAAAAGAGCCATCCAATTGAAATTGTTTTGGAATTTTTTGAAATATATTTTGTTTGAATTATTGTAAAAAGTTTTTGATCTATTCATTTAGATTTGCCTTCCTCAAGAATACCCCAACAAGGCACCTCCAGTCTACCAGATCAAGTAAGACATCCCAGGAATATAAGTGAACATTTCTTATTTTAATGGAAAGTCATCACCTTCCAATAATAATGATGTCCAAATATAAACTTTTTTTTTCTTGTTGTTTCAGTGCCCCTTGGCTGAAGGATGCAGAGAGACAGACGGTGATTGCGAGTCTGGAACAAGTTTGCAGGTCAAAAGATTTCTCTCAAAATTCAACCACTTTGTCTTTACTGTTTCCTATTGCGTTATTGCTTTTCTGAGCAACAAACTTAAAAGTCCTTTAACCATTTTTGAGAATATTGTCAAAGTTTTGGATTTGATTATTTTCAGGAATGAACAAAAGTAAGATTTGAAACTTTGCATGGTGGTGGTGTGAAGTAGTGAAGGTTTGCGGTTACACCATGTAGATATCTCTTTTGGGAAGAAGTGTGGTTCTGAAAAGACCAGTTGGTTGAATGAACAAACAAAGCATACTTGTGTTAATTTTATTGTTTGTTCTGCATTTTCCCTTGGCCCAGTGAGAATTCAGGTGAGTGTGTGCTGTACTTAATGTTTGAACGACTTCGCCAGTACCTCATGGAGAGAACGGAGAACACAAGACAAGACTTTGGTAAGCATTTATTTATGTGCTGATAATTATTTATGTTCATTACTGAAGCTGCACGGGTGGAATCAGATACATATAATGCCCAAAGGTTCTAAAGTCACAGTTGGTACTCATTTTAAAAGTTAGAGACACTAACAGTTTCATCTGAACTGAATCTTTATTAAAGGCAGAAATGTTTTGCCTTTAATAAAGGCCGGCTTTTATCTCCGGTTTCCTTGGCATGAAACGGCTGAGAATATTTCTTTCCCCCCTGGATGGGATGTCCGTCCCGTCGCAGGTTACTTTCCCAGCTAATGCCAGAACCCATTTATACTACTTTGCGGAGAGAGGCAAATTGGTGTAAAGTGGCTTGCCCAAGGACACAGCATTATAGCCATTGGCAGGATTGGAACCCCTGACCCTCTGATCATGAGTCACAAACCCTCACCACTCGGCCACATTTGCCCATAGACTGCTTGCACACAGTGGCCTCGGTGAGAAACGGTTTTGTTATTCAAAATCAGTATATGACAATGAAAGTACAAAGTCTCCACTCATGCGTGTCGCAGAGGAACAAAGACCTGTCCAGAGAGGGCGCTCTACGCAAGGGGTCTATTGTGATATCTTATAAAACCCATTCATTTACAGCCAACAACTCACAGGATGACGATGCATTGCTCTCGTCAGACTTGGCGTCTAGACTCGCCTTCCCATCAGCCCCCGAGTGTGAGGTACCCCCCATCAAGCATGGAGAGCCAATCAAAGACCGGCGTAGTACATTCCAAGCCCACTTGGCTGCACCAATCAGCACAGTGCAACAGGTAAGAATGGTCGATCGTCATGGAAACTTCTCATTCGCAAACTAAACCCATTAGTCCATGTATCGCCCCAAACTGCCTTCCTTGTTACTCCCTGTACTGCCTCAAACTGCCCTGCCTGTTACTCACTGTACTGCCCCAAACCACCCTGCCTGTTACTCCCTGTACTGCCCCAAACTGCCCTGCATGTTACTCCCTGTACTGCCTCAAACTGCCCTGCCTGTTACTTCTGTACTACCCCAAACCACCCTGCCTGTTACTCCCTGTACTGCCCCAAACCACACTGCCTGTTACTCCCTGTACTGCCCCAAACTGCCCTGCCTGTTACTCCCTGTACTGCCCCAAACTACCCTGCCTGTTACTCCCTGTACTGCCCCAAATCACCCTGCACTGTATAAGCTGAGCTATAGGCCTACTGCACTGTAAGTGATGAATTGAAACAAAATTAACTATTAAAATATATCTATGTTATTACATGTTCTGTAAAAAGCACCTGAACCGAAATATTTTTTTTTACCTATTTAAAAGAAAACTTTTACCCTCATCTGACAGAGCATAGCTAAATTGATTCTGCATGACGTTTTTGTGGATACTATGTTGTGTGCTTTGTTATTGCAAAGATGTTCTAAAAAATTTAGAAAAAAAATTGACTTGTTTTGGCAGGTTGCCCAGGTACGACGGGAATTGTTACAAAACAGGAAGATCGCCAATGCTACACACAACATCCTGGCTTATAGGTGAGAGTTGCTTTATTGTACTAAACTGACAACAAAGTTACTGCTCCAAAGTTATTGACTTATTTGCTATCTCAGTGACATTCTACTCAAAACTCGTAGATGAGTCTATCACACGTCCTCACAATACACAAGTCTTTACAAGTCCATCACAAATCCTGCGGCCTCAAGTCTAGTCGCAAGGTATTCAAATGAAGTGTGACAAAGACATTCTATTGTTGTTTACCCTGTTACTTGTGACTGGACTTGTGAATGGACTTGAGATTTACTTGTGACTGGACTTGAGATTTACTTGTGACTTGACTTGTGATTTACTTGTGACTGGACTTGAGATTTACTTGTGACTTGACTTGTGATTTACTTGTGACTGGACTTGAGATTTACTTGTGACTTGACTTGTGATTTACTTGTGACTTGACTTGTGATTTACTTGTGACTGGACTTGAGATTTACTTGTGACTTGACTTGTGATTTACTTGTGACTGGGTTTGTGATTTACTTGTGATTGGACTTGTGATTTACTTGTGACTGGACTAGTGACTGGACTTGTGATTTATTTATGACTGGACTTGTGATGGATTACAACACTAGATTTAACGTTACTGATGCACTGTGACACCACTCTCCCATTATTTCTCAGGATATATTGTGAGGATCGTGGTACCTTCCTTCAAGACTGTGATAACGATGGTGAAGCTGCAGCTGGCCCAAGATTACTGCATCTACTCGAGGTGACGTAGAAGACTTGGAAATTTGAGAGATTAATGAAGGGCAGAGTTAGAGTAGAATATGAGAGAGAGAGAGACATATCATGGGTCTTCCGCTCTGTCGCCAAAGTCAAGGAATTGGAAGGAGTTTTTTTTTTTCATTTTGGAATGCTAGATTTCTTACGCTGAATTTAATTTTTAGATCTTGTAAAGATAACTGATTTTTTAAAACCATTTTAAGGCAAGTTCTCAAATAAGTGACAAAAGGTGAGACCTCTTGTCCTGATCTGAGGGATGACATTTACTATTTTCATGATGAAACGGTATTCTAAAGCTTCAGTTTATTAAAGGTGGGATGTTAATGAAAAAAGCCTGGAATCTATGCTGAATGTTTGTAAAGATATTACAAGAGATTATTCTATCAAAATGTGGTAGGAAACGAATGGGACCAACATTTTCTCTAAATTTGTTTACTCTTTTGTAAGTTAATTTATTGATTTGTTTGTCTAGATCTTGGATGTCAGGAATGTCATGATAGTTGTCAGTCGTTGGTACGGCGGTATACAGCTTGGTCCAGATCGCTTCAAGCACATCAACAACGCAGCAAGGAATATCCTGGATACTCATGGGTTTATACAAAAGGTAGGACATTGTCTGGTTCTTTGAAGTTTTTGCTGGATCCGCTACCGTCCTGACCGAGTCACTGACTGACTGAGGGAGTGACTAAGTAGGAATAATGTCCTATTTAAAATGAAACGTTATTGTCCAGCTTGACTAGACAAGCCTAATTTTGTTTCTGTTGGTGTAGGCTGTTCTCACGTTACCGTGGATTCGCATGGGCAAACATCCCATGTTGGAACACTTGGGCTTTCCCAAGTGGGAAATATGTGTTCCAGAGTAATAGTTTTGAGATGCTCTTTATGGGAGTCAGGTTGGCGTAGCGATACTTTCCTCGCCTTCCACCGCTGTGACCCGTGTTCGAATCCTGCCTGGGCTAATATGTGGATTGGGTTTTCAGTCCCTACTTGACTCTGTGGGTTTTCCCCAAAATTTTCTTCTGGCGTTTTCCTCCCTCTGCTAAAACTGTAATTTCTTCACATTGTCTTCTCTTTACTGGGCCCCATGGGAGACCAGTGGATATCACTGATTGGGCTACCCAGTTAAAATAAGAAAGAAATAACATATTTTCGACAATATTTGAGGTTGTCTCACGCTTTTTTTTTCATCTTCATTGTAGGATGAAAAAGGACCCAAGAAAAAAGGAAAGCACAAAGGCAAATGAGCATTTGGAGAGTCAGACGATGAGTAACAGCAATGGTAGAGATTCCAGTCTCAATGAATGTCAATGGCATACAAGACTGATCAGGTTTAACTGCTCAATTCACACAGTGATGCTTATGTTTTGATTGTATGATATTCAAGCACCGATTTCTATCGTATGTGCCTGGACTGGCATGTGCCCAACTTGGAATGTGTGCCCAATTTGGAATGTGTGCCCAAATTGGAGTGTGTTCCTCTGGGCTTCTTTACAGACATGGGCTGATGATGCCAGTCCATGCCGAGATCTTGATCATGACCAGGCAAAACTTGCTCTCTGAGTTGTCTTTGAGACATTTTATAGGTAAAATTGGCTGTACTGGATACTATATTTATGATTAATGGGTACAGTGGTTTCATGCTTCAGTTTTGAAAAAAAAATGAAACTCTGATTTGAATCTTTGAAGAATTGAGTAAAAATGATTGTATATAAATAAAGATTTTTATATTTTGCCAAATGCCAAATGTACTTTTGTAAAATTTGTTATAAATGGTCAGGCAAATATGATAACGAACTCAAAATAAGAGACACTATTTACTCCATACAATGTGGCATGCATCGCATTACATAATTTATTTCTTCATGTGCCTTGTAAAAGAAAAATTTCCAAAGAAAACTGAGGAAAAAAATACGGAAAATAAAAAAACCAAATCTGTAAAAGACTTATAAACAATGTTTGTTTGTTTCATTCGACACGCTCCACGATTTGCATTAAACTTTAGTGAAATTATTACAGTAATGGGCTTTTAGCCCAAATTCGATTGGATTTTTACCGCTACTCCTACCATTTTACACTAGATCTACCGTACATTATGACATATACAGGTATATATATACAATGGAACAATATAACAAGCATTATTACATCTACCGGCACCCCTCTATTGACCCCAACTATTCTAGATCCTACAAAATCCAACAAAAGATCCAACAGTTTTTTTTTAATAGATTAAAAACTGTGAAACTTGATGTCACAAGTGCACAGACTTTGAGATTTACGAAACCCTGGCTTCGTCTCTGGCTTTGGATACGGCTGTGGCTACATCTCCAGCCCAAGATTCATAATAGTCGTGCCACGTTCAAACCCAATGAAAATACACAAACCATCAGCCTTGTGTGACAGATTTAGTGTCTCTATAGGACTCATAGTGTGCTAGAGTCTGTCAATGGATGTTGGAGTCCCACATCCTTGGGTTTTTTGCACAGTTGTGGATTTTAGAGGATTCAGGAAGGTTTTTGATCCCAACAAAAATGCCTTGGGAGTTAATTATGTTTAATCCAAGATGTTGTCATGTCTGTCAAATTACAAAACTGGAGCCCAAGCCAAGCGCAAATGTGAGGCGTTTTGGCAAAATGAGACAGAACTGGGCATAGGCTGTAGTCGAAAAAAAAAAGTGAATGGGGGTAAATTTTTCCGATTTTCCGATTTATTGATAATTGTAATCTTTGATATGTCTACTGCACATATTTCAAAGAAATAGTATATATTTCATGGAAAAATGTTGCCTTTAAAAAAAAAAAAATATGAACTTTAAACAGCCATAACTTGTCAAGAGAATGTCTGATAGAAGTGCAACAAACAGTATTGTAAGGAGAATTTTATTCTCTTTTTTGACACCTGCAAACCCTCATTTCAACCTCTGCCCAGTTCTGTCTCATTTTGCCAGAACGCCTCACAAATACGAAGCCAAGATTTCGTAAACAAGTGCAATGACTGAGCGAGTGTTTTCTGCACACCGTTGGATTTTGAAGGATTGGGGAAGATTCCTAGCAAAAAAATCCCTAGGAAGTTGGGGTAAAATAAACCAGACCAACAACTCCATTTTGTTACACTTAATAATCATTTCAATAAACCTCCAAAAAGAAAAAAAGAAAAAAGTTCTTCCATTTCCCTGCTCTAGTCCCTTTCAAGCACAAAATTATTTTCAAATTTCCAAAAATATTTTCTTAAAAAAACACTGCATGCTTGCTTCATTACCTCGAAGAGGTCGACGCTACTTTGGTCTCAGCTCCAAAGTATTTTACTTCTTCATTTGTCTTCTCCATAAATTGCACATTATACACCGTCTTTTATATGATTAAGCAGCAAGCGTTAAAAATGGGATTATGTTCATCCAGATACTGACCAAAATCAAATGATTTCAAAATGCAAAACAAATACCACAAATTCCTGATGAAAAAAAAATGTATTCTTTCAGCATTAGCTTTTTCTCTTACCAAATTGGCAGGAAAAAAGTCTCATGTGGTGTCCACTGAGAGAACTTATAATAAAAGGGTGTGGCCCATCAATGAATTCTTGGGGGAGGGGCTTATTTCCAAAAAAACTGGAGTAAACTCTCAGCTAAATGTTTTTCTTAAACTGCAATTCAATCTGAAGTTGAAGCCTAAGCTACTTTTTCACAATTATCTTCAATTTCATTGATCTCTTATTTGTAATCATACGTTTACCAGAATTTGATGTTCTTTTTTTTTTGCAAATGCATTAAGAAACCCACTTCAGTAGAGGGAGATATCCATATATGCGTACATTTTTCTATAGTTTTACTGGTTATCTTGCGACAGGCTCTTTACAAATTCAGATAATTTACATCAATATGCCACTGGTCTCGTTAACTGCAAACATTTTTACAAGCTAACTTGGTACTTGTGTTTAAACCACCTATAAAAAAAAATTCGAATGAATTTATAAAAATAATAAACCTAGGATACAAGCGATGGCAAAAAAACTTGGCACTTCTTTTCTGATGCAAACTCTTGTAGCGGAGTCATTGTTAACACACAGATGTGTTCTATTTTATTTTTTTATGGGACTCCAAAAGGATCCAACATTACTGTGTCTGGTGAGACACGCTTTTCAGAGCTCCTTTTTACCCTCAGTTATTTTTGTCAAATGAAATTCTTGACAGGTTGAAAAGCAAGATATTCCGTAAAAAAATAATCAAAATTTGAAAAAAAAAAAAAATCATGGAATTCCATGATATATTTATGTTACTATTTGATAGCATGACTGGTACTTGCTACTATTAACCAGTTCGCGCCGGATGACGTGTATACACGCAAAGGTTTTGCGGTATTCGGAACGGATAACGGATAAACACGTAGGGAGTGAAGCCGGAAATATCTGTCAGCAACACGCTCGCAGTGAGCGAGGCCGGAAATATGAGTGTGCTGCCCGAGGGTGATGGCTTCGACCCGCCTGGCTTGAGGTCGAGTGAAAAGTAATCCCGCGCCTCGTACCGTTCTTGTAAAAATAATCCCGGTGTGAACTGGTTATAAAGAAGCCTTGCTTGTCACAAGCAAGCCCTTTAAAAAAAAAAAATCTTACTGCAAAATAAAAAGTATTTGCATTTTACTACAAAGTAAGAAAAAAATCACTCTTTCGCTATGGCGAGCCGCGAACAGCGGCACGCAAAAATGTACATGTCGTACAGCAAGCCGCTGGCAGCGGCTCGGTGACGTCGCTGTGAATAAACAGGGTATCCCCATGACGTGTGCCTTATCTACATAATTTATATCGCATAACCTCTGACCCTAGTTTGAGCCGCTGCCAGCGGCTCTCCGTCTCGCCGGGGTCTGCTGCAGGTTATTGTCAGCAGTTTGTTTACAGAGAGACATTTAAAGATGGCGGCGTCCACATTGACACACGGCTGAATTTCCAGCGATTTATTACATCCAAACGTTAGTAAATCGGGAAATTAAATTCCGTAGCGAAAGAGTTAAGCATTTGATAGCAAATGATGCCTTATTCGTTAAAATTAAATTGTGCTTCAATGAAATATCGTACTTGACTTGATAAACATTATGAGCATAAAATGGTCAAAATGATCAAGAATCAAAATGCAAAATAAATGCAAAAATACAAACGGAATTTGCCTTGAAAAAAAAAATAAACAGTAGGGATTTTGGAGTTGTGTAAACTGTGATCCAATTTTACAGCCTTAGAAACGACTACCATTACCGTGGCAACAATGCTTTGACCAAATTCCATTTAAAAAAAGTTCATCTGTGTTAGCTCAACTCTTGCCTTAAAATGCGCAGCCATTAATTTCATCAATTGAAATACCATTAACAAATTTGTTCTGTGAATTACAACAGGACAAGTCATACTAATACCTCCACAAATTGGTAGAGCTATTAGTTGGTTTGTATCGCACAATGAAAAAAATAAATATGAACCAAAAGAATTATGGCTTCAAAGTGCAAGCGGCTAAGCTATATAAGCTCAGAGCAATGTAAGTTAATTTGGCTGAATTGTATGGATATTTTTATTGACAAATTTTTCCATCATTTTAAGCCGTAATTACGACAGAATAGCTGACAATGCAGCAGAATGCTGCAACGAACACTGACATACTGGACATTTGTCTACAACCCTTACCGTGCTAAATCCAACAATTTCCAAAAGTGTGCAATTTTGTTGGTTCTGTTGGATTAACTCTCACCCTCCCAGATCCTTCAAAAACCAACAAGAGGACCTGGAGGCCTTGGTAGGATCAAGAGGTTTGGAGGATTTTGTGGGATCAAGAAGATTTTTATAAATTTTGTAGGATTAAGAGAAGTTGGAAGGACTTTGGTAGGATTTGGAGGATTGAGAGACTGGTAGGATTTGGAGGATTAAGAGGTTTTGGAGGATTTTGTAGGATCAAGGGGATTTGGAGGACTTTGTAGGATCAAGAGGAGTTGAAGGCTTTGGTATTATTAAGAGGATTTTGTAGGATAAGAGGATTTGGAGGCTTTGGTAAGATCAAGAGAGTTTGGAGGATTTTGTAGGATTAAGAGGTTGGAGCTTCACATTCTTAGGTTCTTGCACAATTGTGGATTTTAGAGGATTCAGGAAGGGTTTTGTTCCCAACAAAAATGCCTTGGGAGTTAGGTTTAATCCAAGCTGTTGTTGGGTTCTGTTAGATTCAGCATGCCCAGTGGAAACGTTTACGGAGATCCCTTTACAAATTCCCTTTACCTACTGCTCTGTTGTGTATAATACAACCACTGCCACATAACCACGTTTGACAAACAGTTTTTCATGTGGATTCTTTGGTGCTCTATACAGCAGCATTCTTCACTTGTCTTCAGAGGTATAAATTTAACATCATCTGGCATCAATCGGGACATAAACATTTACCTCCGAAATGATTGTTACTTTACTCCACAAAATGGCAAGCATTTTTGCACATACCTTAGAGACAGGCACCAGAATTTAGACTCCAATTAGTTAATAGCGATTTCCATTACGGAAATTTGTTTATTCTTTAAAAGATTGATATACATTTACACGGATAGGTTCCCGCCCCTGGTACTACAGTTTCCCCGGTAACCGAGACGTGTCACCTTGCTAGGATGCGCCGGTTGAGTTTTGACCGGGTACCGACTTGCGCCCTCGCGTCATGCGGTCCAACTCGGCCGCTGCGTCGCTACGTACTGATTTGTCTCCTGTCAAAGGAAAAGAAAATATTCAACATTTGACGACACTCATAACGGAGTATTACTCCGAGCGTCTTAAAGACTTAAGGGCAAGAACAGCCCTTAAGACAGTGACATTGTCCATATGACCTTTGACACAGGGTCAACTTCATTTACATACACACAGATAAGCTCCGCATTGCATTGAACCAAACAGTATTAGAAACAACTCCGGTTGACCAAAATCTATGTTGGTTTTCAGATAAGAGAAATTGTATGCATTCAGTTTCTATTGAAAAGACTCTGGAGTCATTCCGAATGACTGCATGAGTCGATCATTTGATGGAATTTGCCCCTTACTAATTCAAACATCCATCTTTTTATGGACTGAAATCAAATTGCCAAAATAATTTGGTTCCATGAGACTCTAGAATGCCAGTTTGAGAACAGATGTCAGACTATGGGGGTGGGAGGCTGGGGGAGGCTGGGAAGGAACTGTCCGATGACTGACCTGGTTTCGGACTCGCCGGTGACCCTGGTGAACCTGTCCCTGTTTTCTTACTGAGTAAACTGTTGAAGAAATTGGCTAAGACTCCTTCATTGGTTGCTCCTGGCTTCCCTGGCTCCATCTAGGTAAACAACAACATAAACATAAACATGTAAACAAATACATAAACATGCAAACAAAACCAAAAATCGTAAACAAAAACATACTTATGTACATGATGATAAACTTCAAATAAACCATGGAGGGAAACTGACTAGATATATTATAATATTTGTTTAAAAGTTGAACAAAGAAATTTGAACCTGCGACCTCCAGATTGCTGTTCCAGTGCTCTACCAACTGAGCTATCCAGCCTTATTTCGGCGGTTCCCTATTTTGACAATGTCTTTGTTCAAGGATATTGGCAGAAGCCATCAATCTGGACACAGGTTCAAGCCCCGCTCCAGTTAATATCTTTGTTCAACTTTAAAAAATGATGATGATAAGTGATGACATTTTGCAATTGGAGGTTTTGCCCTTCGTTAACACTGTACATTTAGTGTCGTCTGAAAGCTTATGAAAAATGAATGAGCTAATTTTGGTGAAAATTGAATCGCTGTCCTCCTGCTTACAAGCGCAGATGTACTACAAACGAAGAAAACCCTTCAACAAGGAAAATTACATGCACCAAAAAAAATCAAGCTTTCCAACCTTTCCTTTTCCTGAGGGCGTGATGGGCGAGACGCTGGCAACATTGGCTTTCCTCTCTGGTGTTCTCATTCCCATTGGTCTCTGTGGAGATTCCTGAAGGAAGAAAAGGAAAACAAATATGGAATATATTGGAAAAAATATGGGAAAAATATGGAAAAAAGTATATTACAATTTGGATCAGTGGATTACATGTAGTTTAAAAGATAGAATGAGACCAAAAAGTCCAAGTCAGTTATGCAATTTGACAGAAGTTAACAGGGATATTCTTGCTCAACATGGCTTGTTGTTTCACCTCACAGACTGACAGACATGCCGACAGACACAGAGCATGACACAGTGAGACTTACCTGCTGCTTAGCTGGAGGGATATTCTTGCTCAACATGGCTTGTTGTTTCACCACACAGACTGACAGACATGCAGACAGACACAGAGCAAGACACAGTGAGACTTACCTGCTGCTTAGTTAGAGGGATATTCTTGGTCAACATGGCTTGTTGTTTCACCACACAGACTGACAGACGTGCGGACAGACACAGAGCAAGACACAGTGAGACTTACCTGCTGCTTAGCTGGAGGGATATTCTTGCTCAACATGGCTTGTTGTTTCACCTCACAGACTGACAGACATGCGGACAGACACAGAGCAAGACACAGTGAGACTTACCTGCTGCTTAGTTAGAGGGATATTCTTGGTCAACATGGCTTGTTGTTTCACCACACAGACTGACAGACGTGCGGACAGACACAGAGCAAGACACAGTGAGACTTACCTGCTGCTTAGCTGGAGGGATATTCTTGCTCAACATGGCTTGTTGTTTCACCACACAGACTGACAGACATGCCGACAGACACAGAGCAAGACACAGTGAGACTTACCTGCTGCTTAGCTGGAGGGATATTCTTGCTTAACATGGCTTGTTGATTTAACCACACAGACTGACAGACATGCCGACAGACACAGAGCAAGACACAGTGAGACTTACCTGCTGCTTAGCTGGAGGGATATTCTTGCTCAACATGGCTTGTTGTTTCACCACACAGACTGACAGACATGCAGACAGACACAGAGCAAGACACAGTGAGACTTACCTGCTGCTTAGTTAGAGGGATATTCTTGGTCAACATGGCTTGTTGTTTCACCACACAGACTGACAGACGTGCGGACAGACACAGAGCAAGACACAGTGAGACTTACCTGCTGCTTAGCTGGAGGGATATTCTTGCTCTACATGGCTTGTTGTTTCACCACACAGGGTGACAGACATGCGGACAGACACAGAGCAAGACACAGTGAGACTTACCTGCTGCTTAGCTGGAGGGATATTCTTGCTCAACATGGCTTGTTGTTTCACCACACAGACTGACAGACGTGCGGACAGACACAGAGCAAGACACAGTGAGACTTACCTGCTGCTTAGCTGGAGGGATATTCTTGCTCAACATGGCTTGTTGTTTCACCACACAGGGTGACAGACATGCGGACAGACACAGAGCAAGACACAGTGAGACTTACCTGCTGCTTAGCTGGAGGGATATTCTTGCTCAACATGGCTTGTTGTTTCACCACACAGGGTGACAGACATGCGGACAGACACAGAGCAAAACACAGTGAGACTTACCTGCTGCTTAGCTGGAAGGATATTCTTGCTCAACATGGCTTGTTGTTTCACCACACAGACTGACAGACGTGTGGACAGACACAGAGCAAGACACAGTGAGACTTACCTGCTGCTTAGCTGGAGGGATATTCTTGCTCAACATGGCTTGTTGTTTCACCACACAGACTGACAGACGTGTGGACAGACACAGAGCAAGACACAGTGAGACTTACCTGCTGCTTAGCTGGAGGGATATTCTTGCTCAACATGGCTTGTTGTTTCATCAGGAAGACCTGTTCATCCTCTGCATTCACTTCTTTACTGTCTTGTAATGGCTGATTACAAAACAGAAATTCAAATTACTCATTAAATTTTGTTAATTTCTATAATAATTCATGGACTCTAATAAGTTATGGAAATTGTAAAATAGTATACATAAAAATGCTGGAGATAGTTTTTTTTTTAAGCAACTTTGTTGAATAGTCCAGAAACTCAAAATTCTTATACTGAGTCCAGATAGACGTACCTTTCTGATAACTGGTTTCGCTACGACTTCTTCAAAGGGTTCTTGGGGGTTGATATTGGGCATATTTTCATAAAGAATGCCTATCTTCTGTAGGTTATCCCAACCAGAAGGCCTGTGAGCAGACAAACAAATAAACATTGATACAAGTAACAACCTACGGTATGGACTGATGGAATGAGTTTAGTTAGAAACTCATCAGTGAGGTGGAAGTGGAACCATGCTCAAAGTGAAGATAGGGATGGCATGGGCTCCGTGCACAAGTACCCCCTCAATGGCCAGAAAAGGAGAGTTGGGGAAGACCTAGACTGGTTCCGGGTCCATCCACTGTGTATTTCATATATTTAGATATGAAACCTGCAGAAAATTGTGCATAAATTTTGTGTTTTCTCAGAATGTATAGCAGCCACTGAGCTAAAAGTTCCACAAGTTAGTTGTTTTACATCCTACTTAAAATTTCAAGCAATTTTGTTGCAAAAAGTAAACAAAAAGCAAAGTACAAAAGTACAAAAGTACAAAAAGCAATCAATTCCACGTATTTTGAAACTTGGAGCATGGAGGATTTATTGCAACCCTATTGGTTACAGTAGCATTGAATACATGCATACAAGTTACATGCATACAAGTTACATGCTAACTTTGAACCATACACAATGTGTCTCTCCCATAGAACTCTTGGGAGTGGCCATGAAGGATTATGTACTGTTTGGGTTAAGCCTTACAGACAGCAACCAAAGTTGGGGGAGGAAGCAGGGGCGGGGCAGGGGCGGGGCAGGGGCAGGGCAGGGACGGGGAGGGGGTGGGAGAGGGGCAGAAGAGGCCAATACTCACACAAACAAGGCATCCTTTTCTACGACTAATGCTGGTTTGTGGAAGGGAAAGCCATATATCCTGTGCAGCAGATATTTGTAGAGTAGATCGCAATTCTTGCCTTCCTTTACCGATGTGTAGAATAACGCTGCGCCATCTACGTGACAAATAACTTAAGGAAAGACAAGGCAGATGCAAACCTTTCTCTTTTGTAAAAATCATCACAGCCAGATTATGCTGGTTTTAAAGGTAATAATTTCATTTATGGCAATCTTTTATGTATACATAACAGGTTATTATCCGACTTTATTGTTTTTCTGCAAATTTCCAATATTTTTGTTTCTTTGAAATAAGTTTTTATTTTCAAAGGATACAGTTCAGGCAGAACTTTCTGATATGTTGTTGGATGAAGTCTAAATGTTCCATCTTAAAGTCGTGTTCTTTCTCCAAACTGGATATGGCGTCTGACTGTAGAAAGAAAAAAAAAAGATTGAACACTCAAATGTTGTCCTTTTTTAACCTAAAAATGTTCCAGATGTGAAGATGGAAAACAAATGAATTTTGGACTGTCAAGCTCTAATATAGACCAACAAAAAGGAAAAAAAAAAATTTCATCAAGAACAGATCTCTGGGATTTGGGTAGATTTAATTTCAGAAAATGTAAGTCGGATGAGTTTGTCAAGGTCTCAGTAATGCTATTATGGGGGTCAATGGATTAGTCTATTCATAATTTGTAGGGAATCGCCATTTTAGAACAAAATCAAGGTTACGCACACAAATCTTTTGAGTAATTACTACACTTATGTAGGCTACAAAACCATTAAAGGTAATGGACACTATTTGCCAAATAATGTTTTTTTGCCGATTCAAGAAAAAAACAATACAATAAATACGATGTAAGTTCTTAAAAGAAACTAGTGTCAAAATTTTAGCTCAACACTTTTCGTAATTTTAAAGAAAACTGTGAAAATGCATCATTTTTTTTCCTGACGCTTTGGTTTGATCCTAACCATCATGAGGAAATGATCAAATTGCTCTTTCCTCGTAATGCCAGCATCCTAGATGCAATGATTTCATAGGATGCATGATCCTATTATTCACTTACAATCCAGTAGGATATTTCACAATTTTAGGCACTTTCATTTTTGAAAATGTTTGCAAATTATGGTCCATTACCTGTTAGAACCAATTCAAGAGGCCGATGATTGGCAGTTCAGCCTAATTTTAACTCCTACCTTAAAAAATTCTCACGAAGATACGAAAATGATTTCTTTTTGTTTACCTTTGTAACTACGACAACAATGGGTATTCCCAGGTTATGCGTGAGTGTGGTTTCCCCTAACGGGAGCAGCACTTTTTCGTCTTCCCCGCCCACCGTGCCAGGGGCTGTTGTTCTCCTGGGGGATTTAGGCTCCTCCCCCTCCTCGGGTTCAACGTACTCTTGGAATTGTTGCACCACTGAGGAAAACACAACATAAAACAATGAGGGTTAATGAAGTGACCTCAATGACGTCATTGTTTAATATTAGATATTTGTGAGGCATTCAGGCAAAATGAGACAGAACTGGTCAGAGGTCGATCGAAGGATTTGCAGGTATTAGGAAAGAGAATAAAATTCTCCTTTCAATATTATTTGTAACACTTCAATTGGACATTCTGTTGACAAGCTATGGCTGTTTAAAGTTCGCATCTATCGACATGTCAAAAAAAGTAAAATACTGAGAAAAAGGCATTGAAAGTTTCGAGTTTTGTATTTGTGAAAATCAAAATTGCCAATTGTTTTTCCGTTGAAACTCTTCTATTCCACAATTTGTATGTAATTTCTTTCAAGTATGCGTAGTAGACATATCACAGATTACAAATATTAATGAATATGAAAATGGACAACAAAAATCACCCCTATTTGGTTTTAAGCATTTTCTCCACTACAGCCTGTGCCCAGTTCCATCTCATTTTTGCCAGAACGCCTCACATTTGTGGGTAAACCCAAAGTCTTAGAATTACAAACTGATCATTTTACCACTTCACTCTTACCTTCGTGGTATGTCCTGTAAGCCCCCATCTAACCACCCCATGCCCCCTCGGCTTCTTGTAAAATTGTCAGTGTCATCCACATTATCATCATCAACACATCTGTTAGCTTAAGGCTGTTGGAACAATGCAGCATTGT
The DNA here is from genome assembly GCA_029964075.1 of Patiria pectinifera. Taxonomy (NCBI): domain Eukaryota; kingdom Metazoa; phylum Echinodermata; class Asteroidea; order Valvatida; family Asterinidae; genus Patiria; species Patiria pectinifera. The sequence goes on along the minus strand of CM057141.1, from coordinate 22,615,248 downwards.
TTACAGTTTTGTTTTTCCATTTAGGTTTGTTTTCAACAGCCCATATTGATCAATTCATGTTTAAATATCAATTTTTTGTTATTATCATTAAGCCATCTCCATCTTCAGTACAGAATATAGAATATATCTTGAAATAAATGTGGAAAACTGACCAATGTAACCCTTCTTATAATGTAAGTTACATACTTCGTATTTGGATGTCTTTACAAAAATCTGACCATTTTGGAGAAAAAAATTACAGTTATAATTTGTAAATTACAATCGTTAACTTTTACAAATTATAACTGTAATTTTTTCTCCAAAATGGAAATACATAAGAGGTAATTGCAGGGATGCAAATTTTTTACATCCAAGATGCAAAACTGTAATTTTTTTCTTGAACAATGATTTTCCCTGACCAAGCAATTCCCAAATTGTAAGATGTGTCACTCATTTTAACAAACCAGCCCACAAACATATGTTCACTACAGTCTGCCTTCCCCAGAATGTGCCGCAGGCTGAATGAAGCGGCGCAGAACGCAGCTCGCTCCGGGCCCACCGTACACATTATAAGATCTCGTTAATACCATTTGTGGAGGGAGTTAAACTTAATTAAATGGGTAGGCCATATCACTGATGGTAGATTGTAAGTCTCGGTAAGCAGACACGGAACGGATTACAATACTAAGAAGTGAGATGCATTGCAAGACACAGTCGTTGACGTAATGCAATCTTGGAGAATTTACAAGGGAATGATAATGAGGTGTTTTGAAAGAACTACGATCAACAAAATTGTTTTTATGGACACAGTTTTTTATAGGGGGGTGTTTTGGTATGCGGAAAGGTGAATATAATTACCAAATATTTTAAACTGATTGAAATAACATTAGTGAAGACAACCACAACTCAATCAGCATCTGGTTTTGCAGCATTTTTATGGACTCAGTTTTAAAGGCAATAATACAGTACAACATTTGCAAACAAACAAAAAACTAACAAATTATTATGAAATACCTTACTTGACTGTAAGTGAATCATAGTCTCAAGCATTTTGTGAAATCGTGCCACCTGGTGTACTGTCATTTTCAAGAAAAGTGGAATTTGTGAATCGATTTCCAACGATGGTCAGCTGACCATCGTTGGAAAACCAACTTGTTTTCTGATACAACCCCAATTTACCAAATTTATTTAGTCCACATTTTGTTAACAATCGGTTACACATCCATAAACGGGTGCAAATCAGCTAGTCTGGTTCCCTGATCTGACAACTGCCTGACGTCTATATATTGCTCTGTTTCATCTGAAGTAGGATCAGGGAACCAGACTACAAGAAGATGATTTTTTTCTTGGTTTTCGCAGCATCTTTGAACACAAACTTTAAACAGGTCAGTGTAACAATATCGTCCAATAAAATACTAACCCCCAAATCCATCCATTTCAGAAAATTACAGCAAAATCAAAGGTTGTTTATACCTTTAACCCTAACCCCTTTTTACTAAAAGTATCCTGAATCCGCCAAAATCCATCAATTTTGCCATGCCAAAAAATTGTTGGTTGACAGTGAGTCCATCAGAATCCACCAATTAGCCGGGAGTAAATCTGTTGAGATCCTGAATCCATCAAAGTCCCCCAACTGCTCAATATGGAGGTATCCTGAATCCATCAAAATCCTGCAGTTCCGCTAGGCTTACAATCCTGAATCCATCGAAATCCCCCAGTTTTTGGCAATATGGAGGTATCCTGAATCCGCCGAAATCCCCTGAAACAGGGGGGTGGAGTTTGATGGATTCAGGTACGTTAGGGTTAAACTACCTGTACTATATGGGTTTGAATACCCAAGTTTTTAAGTGTAAGGATATTTATGTTATTGCACAGTGATTTTTATTTTTTTTTAGCTGTTGCTTTTTGGGCAAATAATTATGAGGAATTTTCATAAAATATTTTCACAGTTAGTGATATAAAGGCTTCCATACTCTAAACCTTTTACTCTCACAGATTATAAATATTTGATATATGCAGGATAATCCCCAATGTGTGAAATAATTAACAATGGAAAGGACCACCTGATACATGTACTGACGGTGTACATGCGCACATGAATGCTCAGACGTCTCCGTATTGGGGGGGGGGGCATTATAGTCACCATGTATGTAAAATACACACCTGTAAAACACCAGTCAAGTTCACATTATGCAGCAAACTGACACATGAGGCAGTCATTGATTTCAGCTTTGATTTCAAACACATAAACCAGTCTGAATAAATATAGGCCTAATGCAGTAATTATACCCTGGATTTATACAATTCATAATTAATTGATTTTTTTTTTGACGAGGACCGTCCATCTGGTAAAAACAGATTGACAGCATGTGCCTCATAGCATTTTAATTCGCAAAGCATTTTACATGTTTGTACAATCATACATTGTATTAAAATACATGTATTGTTGGGTTTTTTTTTAAATTTATATGTACTGAAAATACCATTACATCTGAAAATCTACACAAGTTCATAGTACATGTCCATGTTAATGTCTCGCTCAGCATGTAAAACATCTGTACACACTGTCATAAACATACGTACTGTAAACTCTAGCCCTTTAAAAAAAATGACAACAGCAAAACCATTGTTTTGAACAAAAATGTTGAACCAGATGGGTATTTTTAAATGAAAATCTGCACTTAATTGCTGGGTATTGATTGAACTGACTTAGATGAAAATGTGTCATAGGAGTAATCGTGCATACACTGGGCAATGTGATGTGTACGAGAAGTACCATAGAGTGAGAACAGTAGCAGATGTACTTGGGTGGTAAATTGGCGTTTCAAATGATGATTGAATTTTTGTTTCTACAAGTACACTATAAACATTAATTACTTTCAGCATGTGTACATATACAAGGTGTTTGTATAGTCCAGGGGGGACTTTCTTTCAGAATGGAATGTCCATTCAATTTACATTTAATTTTTTTTTGTACATGTACATGTATACAATCCACATTTAATATTCACCATTGTAATGCAGTTTAAATACATGCACACATGTCAGTGTGGTGATAAAATGTACTCAATAAAGTTAAAGGTAGACATACAACATTTTCTTTTGCTGTAATTTGCAGAAATGGATGGATTTGGGGGTTAGTATTTTATAGCAAATATTGTTACACTGACCTGTTTAAAGTTTTGTGTTCATAGATGCTGGAAAAACCAAGGAAAAAAAATGTTGTTCTTGTAGTCTGATTCCCTGACCCTACTTCAGACAAAACGGAGCAATTTGTACTACATCAGGGATGATTGTGAGGGCAGGGAACCAGACGACCAGGCATTCAGCTGATCGTTGGAAATTGATACAAAAAGCCCACTTTTCTTGAAAGTGACAGCACACCAGGTGCCATGATTTCACAGGATGCTTGCGACTATTATTCACTTATAGTCAAGTAGGGTATTTCATAATAATTTGGTAGTTTTGTTTTTTGATGCTTGCAAATGTTGTATATATTACCTTTAACAAAAGGTGGGCGTGACTATATATAGAATCCAAAATGGTCCATAACAGAATTGATCGAACACACGGCTCAGGTCTGTGACAATCACAAAAATAAATGTTAAAACTCGGTCAGAATGTGTTAGCTGAAAGTCTCAAGACACAATACTTACATCTCTCCTCCAGTTCCCGTAGTCTCTCGGGCCGCAATCTCAACGTATCTATGTGTCTTCTGAGCAACCCCACCCACTTGTTGAGCATATCCATGATAGACCACGGTTTGGACATGTCCACCATCAAGATGGCCAGGGAGTGGGTCAGGCTGGTTGGCGTCAGCGCAAACTTGAGGAGTTCGGAATGTTCCTCCTCGCCTCCCAGGATCCACACTCCGCACCGTGTGCTGTCTGGAAAGACGAAGATAGAAAACAAAATATGAATTCCAGAACTGTGGAGTGCCGTGTGCTCGTGGTCTGGAGCATTGAATTCATGGTCTGCGGGTAATTCTGCAGGTTGTAGGTTCGAGTCCAGTCTGGGGCTATGGTGCGTGTGCCCTTGGGCAAGGCATTTTGTCACTCATTGCTTCTCTCCGCCCAGGAGTAAATGGGTACCTGCTAGGGCAGAGATGATTATTGTGATTGACTTAAGCTGTTTTACGCCACAACGGCAGCATCTTTTGAGATCCCCGTGGATGGGCAACACCCCATGGGCGTATTGGTCCTCGCATATAGTGCAAGGTACGCACGACTATTCTAATCTGAATGTGTACAACTTTATTCCGAATGTGTACAAATCCATGGCGTCCATGCACAAGCGTCAGGCGTCGTCGGCAACGCATTTGAATGTCTAACCCAGTGGTCTCCCCCAACTCTCATTTCTTACCGTTGAGGGGGTACTTGTGCATGCAGCCCATAGTCTGAATCAACTGTCTAGAGCTAGGTCTAGGTCCGCGCCCATTGAAAAAACGCGGGGACGCGCTGACAATAGACGTAGCCGTAGCTCTGGAAGCCCATTTCGGACACGGCCTTAGTCTCTTAACATTTACGTATGTGCAAACATAGGCCTTGTGTTCTGGTGATATTTGTATAAATCAAGAAACATCAATTGGAAAATAATATTTGAAATCAAAATGTATTCTCTCCATGACTTTACACTTCATAGGATGGTATACTGTGCCAATCCCGGGAAGCATTCCAAGAAAATTATTTCAAATGAAAGCAAAAGCTGAAGATCACATGTCACAGTCCAGTCACGTTGCCCAATTGCTTCTCTAGTCTCTACACATAATGTACATGTGTAGCATCCAAGAGCGCACACGTAATATCTCTTAAGAACGTGTAGGTTAGTAGTAGTTGATTACTGCCTAGAGAGTAACAGCAAAGATATTACTGCCACCTGATTTCCCATCCTGTATAGCTCCACGGGGAAACTACTGTGGTAATGATGGGGTAATATTAATCCCCAGGTAACGTGCCACACCACATAAAATGATGATTGGTTTTTTCGAAGTGCTATACATGTACACATGTGACTAAGGAGCCATGATGTGACTAAAAGAGAAATATCAAGTCCTGGTTTTGTCCTTCATTTCACACATTTTTAACTGCAGACTACAAATGAAAGTATAGCCTGGAAGAACAGTCAGACATTCAAACTGTAACTTTAATTTTAACAAAGAAATTGACTGGATCTGGCCTCCAGATTGCCGTTTCAGTGCTCTACTAACTGAGCTATCCAGCCCTACGTTGGCGGTTCCCCATTTTGTCAATGTCTCTGTTCAAGGGGCACTAGTCAGAAGCCATAAACTCATTATATGCTAGGTAGCCAGGGACCACAACCAAAGTCACGATGCTAGAAAAATCAGCAATGCTGCGAACCTGGGAAATACACGCAACAAGCGGGGATCACCCAGAGAGGATATGGTTTTTCAATTTCAAATTTTCAAATATACCGCAAAGGGAAACTGGCTAAGGGAAAATGTAAATTGACTGTAAATGTTACTGAATACTTAGACAACCCCATGGAAAGTGTGTACGCTAAGTTTTGTTTTTCTCAGATTTTGCTCGTTCCGCGTCCATTTGAGTATCATGTTACTGGACAATATGTCACAAGCTGCATTGATGTGATTCTACCACAATAGGTTAATGCTCACACTGCATAAAATACCATAATAGCCACTAAGTCAATGGACACATGGCACCAGACACACACATGCCAAACTATCGGAAAAAAACCCTTTCCGATTTGGGTCATGTCAATTTTCCCGTATTTCTTAATTCCCTAAGGCCAAAAAAAAAAAAGTCTCCGGTTTCTGGTATGCGCGCGCGTCGCCGTAGCCATACGCGTTGGTAAAATGAAAAAGTTTTTTTTCAATGTAAGATGATGTCTCAAAACTGCCAAACTCACTAGTTTGACTGGAATCCTGCTGCTGCACAATTTTAACGTGTTTTTAGATTGGGTTATGGTCGAGAATAAGCTTTATGTGGCCTCTCTGGACTCCCGTATATTTGCACTAAGTTTAGTCGGACACCATTTGCAGTCATCAGCCGACATTTGAAGCAAAAAAATCAGGTAAAAAAAAAAAAAAAAGCCGCGTCGCCGCACCACTTTTTGGGCAAGCTCCATACCAGAAACCGGAGACTTTTTTGGGGGGGCCTTAATGGACTAAAAATGGAAACTCATTTTCAAGGTTTTTCATGATCATGATGATTAACAGAGTGGCTGGGAACCCTGTTAATACAATGTACATACTTTGTATACATTCTGCAGGCAATTGGTCACTAATACATAATCAAATACGGAAACTGAAACCTAGACTTTACATTTTACATGTATTGTATTTTATATGTAAATGTATATGAGGGGGAAAAAGAAATAGAAGAAAACACCTGTTTACACTTATTGCAAATTTATGCAGATAAAAGAGATAATTTGTAAAATTGTCAACCACAACAGTCAATTTTCTGTGAAGAACACAGGAAATAGACTACCCTACGTACATGTACACGTACACTCGACATCATGAGCAAAATGTAGAATATGAGCAAAATGTGTACCATATTATAACAACACGTGATGTGTCGTGCTGTCTGGTTTGCAGGCTAGTTTATTATGTGTGGGTGGTGCTGACCTACATGTACCACACATGTTCATTACAATATGCACATGTATGTACTTACATATACGTCCACGATGTGGGCCAAATACGTATACTGGCCTTGACTGGTCATGTGCATTTGTACATGTACACATCATGTACATGAGACTGACTGACAGTTTATCACAACATGTAGTCAATCATTTCATTTTGTATAATGAATGAGCAAAATGGTCTTGGTACTGAAATGCACTGATTGGGATATGCACGGACTACAAAATATTAAAGGGACATTAGGTCCTGGAACAGCCAAATTGGGCTACAAAACGCACTTTAAACAAGATGTTAATCGGAAATAAACATTTAAAAGTAGGATATAAACATCCACACAACTATCCTTTAAAAACTGGGCGTTTTTCTGTTATTCCTGTATAATGCGTGTGAAAACGAATTTCAGGGTCCACTTTTGCGACCCCATAAATTCGAGCTGTTTGGATGCTAGTTGTAATTTCATTCGTAAAGTGTTCGCCTTTTGCGGACGTTGAAGAAACCATATTTGTTGGCATTGGTGATTGGTCACCGCTGTTCCCGAGACATATTATCGTACACTGAGAACGACATGAAAAACGTATTCGTACTCTGTCGTGTCCAATGTAAACAACCGGTTTTTTTCCTCGTCTTTTCTCGGGAACGGTAAGACATTAGGTTGGTTTCCTTTCAACCAGATGTTTGAAATAGGCTTAGTTAACAATCCAAAACATGGAATTTTTGGGGATTTCAGGACCTAGTGCCCCTTTAAACGATGGGCAAATTTACCGATTTAAAACAAATGTGCACACTCAGAATTTCTGTTAAAAAGGGAACAGGAAGAAATTAACTAGAAAATCTACTCTATCATAAAATATTCCATGATAATAATCAATGGGAAAGTATTATAATATTACAGGTCAAAGCAATGTCTATTTAACACAATGGAAAAAAACCCCCAAAAAACCGAAAGTGTTATGTACATATGTACATGTACATTTATAAAGGTAATAAAGACAACATACATGTATATATATATATCTGCTGTAATTTCAGAATTGGATGAATTTGGGGTTACTATTTTATAGCAAACATTGTTAAACTTAACCTGTTTAATGTTTTGTGATCATGGATGTGGAGAAACCCAAGAAAAAAAAAATTGTAGTCTGGTTCCCTGACCCTACTTCATACGAAATGGAGCAATTTATAGACATCGTGGATTTGTCGGGTCAGGAAGCCAGACTAGCTAGCTTGCGACCATTAATGGATGTGTAACTGATTGCAAACAAAACTTGGACTAACTAAATTTGGTAAAATGGGGGCAGTATTTGAAAAAAAAAGTCAGTTTTTTCCAACGACAGTCAGCCAACCATCGTTGGAAATTGATATAAAAATTCCACTTTTCTTGAAAACGACAGTGCACCAGGTGCCATGATTTCACAGGATGCTTGAGACTATATTATTCACTTACAGTCAAGTAAAGGTACATGTATTTCATAATGATTTGATAGCTTCGTTTTTTGATGTCTGCCAATATATTACCGCATGTATTAAGCGCATGTACTGCATAATACAGAACTACGCCTACTCACTACAAGGCTCATACAAGCCTGTTCTTTTGTTTTGATCCAACACACTTAAAGGTCGCATACTTATCACCTGACAAGTGTCTCGCCCAGACAACATATGGGAATCAATGACAGACATTGGCAGCATCGATCCCTAGTCACAGTAACCCTTGGATCTGCTGATTACGTACGCATCATGTTTTTATTTAAACGGTGGCCTTATCATCGTTTTCACGCATCACATGTGAAGTGCAGTTAATCTATTGATCATTCTTTTTTTTCAAGTTCGAAAATAAACATGCGGTGTTGATGTCTGCTGGGATTAGACATGTGATAAATGATGGGCTTGAACTGAAAGTCAGGGGACACATCCGAACATGAAATTGGCATTTTCATCTTTTTGACTGTCTGAGCTTAGACAAATTGAATTCTTGAAGAAAAGAAAAGTAATCCGCGGTTAACCGGTGTCAATGTCATTTTTATTCAAAATGCAGCTCTCAGCTCCAGATACAGCCAATTCAACACATGACACATGCTTATGTTTGCGTTTAAAATGGCATATAAAAAATAAGCAAACATTGACATGTGTTAGCCACCAGAATTATTACATGTACATGTGACTTCATTCTAATGTGCTGGTAGGCTGTTTGTGTACGCAAATTCATATATTAATATTGTATTATTTGACGACTGACGCGAGTGTTTATCTATAGTCTGCTGTGGGCAAGGGTCTACAGCAGTGACTTTAATTACTGTTATGCTGGCTATGCAAACCTTCACTGTTTCTGGTTGTGTATGGTTGATTAATTCGTTTGGACTTTGAAAATCATGCATAAACAATGGACATGTTAACTGCACTTTTATTGAAATATCATCTAAAGACTAAATCCACCAGTACCGGTAAATTTGTGCAATTACCCTTGAATCACACAAAATGAAAATGTTGAGGACACTTTTGACACACACATATTTCCGTTATGAATAGGCTTGGTATTCCATTGAAACAAAGCACCTTTATTCCAGATGAACTTTGACACTGGTTAACTTAACTCCAATATTAAGCTGGCACAATTGTATGCAGGCATTGCATTCTGCACATATTTGTGAACTTGGTCAATCGGACTTGGGCTGCGGTAGCAGATAATACAATTCTAGAAACACTGAGGGCATCGCCTTTCCTCAGATATAAGGTCAGGGTTTTTTAGTAAAAGGGAGTGGAGTGCTTATGTTCTCAAAAGAAGCGGTGAGCTTCTGTGCCGAGTTGTCCTTTCAGTCAAAATCAATCAAGTGACTGTTTTCAACAGTTTAGAGCGCCCAGCCTACATAAAGCAGGATTGACTGGCTGTGACTGCTTACGTAACTTGATATAGCTATGCTTCGACTGCAGGTGATTGACATGACTATTTGACACTATGATCTGACTGTTTGTGTCTAGCAAGTGTAAATGGCAAGGCAGGGAAAGTGGATGGACTTTTTGACTGTCTGAGACTGTTCAAACAGTAAGAGGGTTAAAAGACAAGGCAAGATGTAAGTAAAAGATGAAACTCCTTCTCACAAAAATAGAGACATCCAAAATGTATCGTTTTTGCACAATGGTGTACAAAATCCCACAAACTTCTTGGACTCTGGGCTGGATGAAGGAAGGCCAGAAAAAGGAACAGAAAGGTTTTGTATTTTGTCAAAGCCTTCAGTCCAATCTTCTGTGCAACTACGGATAATGAATGTCATCATCTATGCTAAGAATGCCAAGCCTCTATTCAGGAACCAAACAGACCCTAAAATATCATTCTAAGCTCCTGTCCAATTATTTCTGGGTCCAATTTCGTGAGAAAGGTTTATTGACAGAAAATGTCCCTTTGTTGTTCACTACCGAAGTGATTACAGAAGATATGCTAAAACCGGTCGTTGGCACAGCAACGGGATAACGCCAAGGGGCGGATCATGCCAAGGGGCAGAATTCAGGGGAAAAAAAAGGAAAAGGAAGATATAGAGGGAGAGAGACTCAAAAAGAGAAGAAAAAAGAGGGCGAGACAAAATTTATAGGGCAGGTCAAGTCAGACCGTAGCCTGCTAGGATTAGTTGCACATAAGACAACAATAAGGCCAAAAAAAAAAATAGTTCTGCTTCCGATTACATGCCTTTCAAAAATAGGGTCGGTCGGTCGGAAATTTTTTTTTTTTTGCCAATTTTTTTTATGCAGATTGAATGGGGTATTCAATTATATGCGAAGTTTTAGCCTGAACTATTTCTATTGCACTACGAAAGCTATACACGAAATGGCAACAAAAAGTGAGTAAAACCTACCTTTAATTATTGTCAATATATTTACGTTCGATAATTTCAAAAAATAATGGAAAACTCGGGCCGTTCGCACCATATGCACAACGCTAGTCAAGACGCGGGGAGCTGGCCAAAACTCCGAGGTGTGTGATGCGAGCATGTGTGGCGAACGGCCCGCCATGGGCCAACAGACCTGTTTTTAACGGTCAACAATTTCGGGAAACACGCGGCATGTATCACTCCAAATACGAGTAGTGCGATCTCAAAATGAACTCTCGAACACAGAAAATACATACACAGACAAGCTAGATCAATTCTGTAAATAAACTGGCAAAAATGTTCTCTTGCCATCGGTGTTTTCTTGGCATTTTGTCGAATCCGACCAGTTGACAGTGGCCTGCACTGTACTGAAAGCGTGCTATCGGTCGCAAATCGCTATGGACTGGTTACCGCATTTTCATTATGTCTTCTAAATTGGCCCCTGCGCGGCGGCGCGGCGGGAACCAGTCGTCGCCACGTGATTATAGTCACGTACGTGACATCGAATTGCGAAGTAGTTATATCGCGAAGCGAATTTGTAATGACGGAGGTTTCTTTTGAAAAAAGCGAATGTAAGTAAGAAAACAAATAAATTCAAGCATTTTTGGATGCAAAAGGGTTGTTGAGAGGTATTTTGTGAAGACAGAAAAGACAAATTTTATTTTTATTTATTCATTTTTTTTTTTTTTTTTTTTTTGGGGGAATTGCCGATAAAATTTTTAGGGTCGCAGCCTAAAAATAGGGTCGGTCGGGTAACCGGAAGCAGAACTATTCTTTTTTTTGGCCTAATTATTGGGAGTCTGTCATACTTTTACTAAAATGAAAAATGCGATGGGACCAAGTACTGCGACGAGACAGCACTCGACAAGACAGAGGGGGTGCGACGAGAAAGAGAGGGCGCGCATGACGAGACCAAAAAGGCGACGAGCGAGGAGATTTATGCTGTAAAATATGCAGTAGATTACAGGAAAATGCACCCAGACCCCTCTACCCTCTAGCAGGGTGGGCGGGCACGCCTTCAGCATGGGCGTCAACCGGTGGGGGTTGACCGGTGGGGCAAGTCCAGCGACCTCGCTCGCTATTAAGTGGGGGTATCATATCGTTTGTCCCTCCACCCCCCTTTTTTTGTCCCCGATTAAAAACTGTAGCCTTCAGTTTGATTTTATAGCTCAGGATAGCTGATTCAATGACTCCAAACTCAAAATGAGGTTTAACTGATGACCTTTTGATGATCTATTTTCCAATGATTTTACTTTGCTTCGAATACACGTGCAGTTCCAATAGCTGTATCAGTTGCTTAGTGTGTGGCATGATCCATCACTAGGCAAGTCCAGCGACCTCGCTCGCTATTATGTAACACTTCGATAGTGAATAACAGCTCAACACTACCAGCTAAACTATCACAATAAAAAAAAGTTTCCGCAGCGTAACAGATTTACTAATCATTTTGCCCCTTTTTGACATGTCTATGGAATAGACCCCTTGCACAGACATTGGACTGAAACAAATAGTCAAATATTCCATATCCATCCATGAATTGACCTGTGATTAACTTTTGACTGGACTTGTAAAGGACACGACTACAATGTTAGTACTACTGACCGTCTTGATCTTCATCTTGGACGTCCAGATATAAATACTCCAGTCCATGACCTTTCTTGGGGTCATCTGTGCCTTGTAGCCTTGATATAAGAGTTGTCTTCCCACATTCGTCTTCACCTGAGCGCCAAAGGGAATTTGACACAGTCACAGTGATCAATATGTAATGGAATTTTGCATCAGGGAGATGTCAGTTTAATACATTGGGATTTGCCAAATAACAAATAAAGGTCAATCCGGGTTATCAGTTTTTAAAAAAGACAGTGTTTACTTGACCGTGAACATGTGAACAAGTCCCCCATGTTTTTGTTCTTGTTACCAGCACAGCACTGCACTGGCATGACTGGACAAGCGTAGTGGATGTTTTTGGGACTTAGAAGTTTTTATTGTAAACAATATTTGTCTGGTGCTTCACTTACCATGCTTACAAAACATACATGTTTTTGTTACTTCAGAATAAGACCCATTGCAATTTTGAAATTTATTTCCTTTTAAAAAAATCCGGATTTTTTTTCTCGCAGTGGCTATTGTTACGGCAGCCGTAATGCATTTCCCATTTTCTATCGTTACAGTAGTAGGCAACTTTTATAAAACATGAGAAGAAAATATAAAATTAGAAGGAAAAAAGTGATTTTGAACATTATGAAACTCGGACTTTATTTCCCTTTTAAAAAAAATCTTCCAAAGCCTCAGGTTAGAAAAGGAAACAAATTCGAGTGCAAAACTGAGATGCGAACCCGCAATCTCGCGGTGCAAAATCCTACCGTCTATCGACTGAGCTGTCGCACTGCTCGCTAAAACGTGGGGAAACAAATAATGGTAATCCTTACTTTTAGGACCCCGTTCCTATATAGGAAGGGAAAGACTCACCAAACAGTTGACTAAATGACACTCAAAATTGACATTCTGATACTTCTTGGCACATCTGAACAATTGGCAATGACACCTTCTTGAATATCAGCAGGTTTAATTTTGAGGAAAGAGGGCAGGGCTTTGATTTATGAGGGAAATTCAGGGGTAAAAGACGACGATGACAACCAGAAAACAGACTCAAAAACCAAGATGGCAAACGTGAAAGCTCGATGCGATGAAAGCTCGATGCTGATTGGCTGATAAGGAAATAAACATCTTATTTATTTTTAGTCTGGTTCCCAGACCAAAAGATTCAGAAATAGTCAGAATCTTTTGGTCTGAGAACCAGACTAACTTATTTATTTTTAGTCTGGTTTCCAGACCAAAAGATTCAGGAGTAGTCAGAATCTTTTGGTCTGGGAACCAGACTAATTAATTTTTTTAGCAGCCAATCAGCATCGGGCTTTCATTATGTAGGGCTTTCACGCGTGTGAGAACTACAACATGCACGTTTTACTGCGAAAAAAAGGTAGAAAAGTCACATTTTCTTCGAAAGTGCTTTTAAAACTACAACTAACATGAGTTTATATGAAGAAAAAAGACTGCTTTAGCCTGCAAAAGTCACTTTGGTACTGGACAGTCATCTGCAAAAGTCAGTTTTGAACAGAACTTGTAAAAAATAGAGGTGTCCTAAAAGTAAGGATTACCCCAATAATTATATACCTGCGTGCGTATCAAATAAGTTTCGTAGAGGGCGCTAAACAACGGCTGCCGCAACGATAGCCACTTCGGTTTTTTTTGCTAATTTTACTTTTTGATTTTAGTAAGTAGGGCCTATTAGTAATAAAAAAATCTTAATTCTAATTTGATCGAAACAAAACAGGGGCCCTATACTACACTATCACCACATTTTATCCTAAAATAAAACCACATTGTATTCATCACGTTAAAAAGACGCTGGACAGACTGGTTTTTAATGGGCAGGGCATGTGTGACGGTCAATGGCAGACCGCAGACGACTTACCGAGAACCAGGATGTTTTTGCATGACGGCAACTTCGAACCAGAATGCGATGAAACCTCGCCTAAAATTGAAGACCTGAAAGGTGAAAAACGCCAGGAGTTAGATCCAAACAAAGCCTTACCTACGTGTATAAGGTTTATACTCTAGGAAATGAGCTTACCATAAGTTTTGCGGCTCAGATTCACCGTTTTCCATGCCCGCTAATCGAGCTGAACTTTTTTCGCCGATCGGCGCCATCTTGGATTCGTGTAAAATTCCCGGATGCTGCTTTACGTCATTTTTCACGTGCGTACATATCGGAGAGAGGGCGCCCTGTCGACAGAACGGACACACGTTTTGAAGGCGTGGTCGCAATTTTTGCAGTTGCACGTCATGCAGTTAGTATCAATCGAGCTGCGCTAAAGCACATCTTAGCTTTACGTGTTTCTTAAAAATTAATGAGACAACTTAACACACAGTGAATCGATTAATGTCTTTAGTATATATTTCATGGACAGTGGGTGTGGTCGCAACGGCGATTGCAGGCGTTTTCAACTTGGCCGACGCAATATAATTAATGCTACCCGTCTAATGAACTTTAAAATTGCGGTAGTAGTCGTGTAATTTAGGACACCTCCCTTTTTTTACTTGCTCCGTTCAAAAATGACTTTTGTAAAGGACTGTCAAATTTTCCAAAATGACTGTTGCAACCTCAAGCAGTCGTTTTTATTTAGGGTAACTCTAGGTTTTTGTACTCTTTTGTAAAAATGCGACTTTCTTACCTGTTTTAGCAATTAGAGACGTGCGAGTCACAGCAGAGTCAGGCGCTCTCATCATTTTACCCATTTCCTCATCGATTAAAACCACCGTTTTCTACAAAATTAAGTATGCTGATATTCAATATGGTATTTTAGCGAACTAAAAATATAAAGTTACTTTTCCTGTTATGTTGGTATAACTACTAGGTAAGTCCCAAAACATAAAAGTGTATTTTCTTTCTTTTATGGAACGGGGTCCTAAACTGCAAGAATCCCAAAATTGCTATCTCTCTGTGGACCTAAAAATCCTGTTCGGTACAACTTGCTGCCTCTTTGTAGACCACATGCAAGTACATGTATATGTAGGCCTAATCGTATCTCTTCGCACCAGTACTCAATTTTTGCATTTTTATTTTTCCCCACCGTTAATTTGATAGGGCGCCCTCTTTCGTCCCTCAAACGATATGACAAAACCACGTGGTGCGCTGTCATATACGGCGCGCGGTTGTTGATTTTGATAAAACTGTCAAAAATGTCCTCCGACATGTCTGAAATTTTGACCTCAAATGACGGCAAAGATCTTGATGACATTCCAGCGAAGAAACAAAAGATCAATCATAGCTCAGATGCTTCGTGTTCTGATGATTCTCTAGACACGAAGAATGGTAAAGAAACGGTTGAAACACCGTCAAGCATACCGCGGGAACTTCAAAGTGTAAACACATTCGACGTGGTGCAAGATCCTCGTGTCGTGGACAATGTTGGTCAGAATTCTCCACAAGCTCCCCGTGTAAACGAAGATGACCCGAGTGACTTGGACGACGACTTCAAACTTCCAGCCTTGAGGATGCCCCAAGTCTTTGATTTCGCAAGTCTGAGCTACGAAGATCGACGTGACGGCATCTTGAAGATTGTACAGTCTGGCAGAGAGTTCCAGTATGAAATCCAGCGAACCTTCGCTTACTACGTTGAAAATGAGACATCGGAGTTGAAGGGGCATCAGGCTGTATGGCGATCCATTGATCTTGCTTGTGATGTACTGGTGCAGGTAGCATTTACCATGGATATAATAATATGTTTAAAGGATGATTAAACTAGTAAACAGAGGGGAAAGGATAGAGGAATGCAATTTCTAGTTAGGTCATTCAATATTGATTTTTAGGTTTTCATCCGTCACTCAAGATTGAAACAAATCAGTCTGGAGGGAAATTTCCACTACTTCACATGATTAAGGCCAAAAAAACATAGTTCTTCTGCTGGGCTTACAATTACATGGCATTTGAAAATAGGGTAGGTAGGTAGGGATTTTTTTTTTGCCAATTTCTTTTGTGTACGATCATATGGAGACGTCTGCGTGTAGTCTAGGGTAAAAGTTAAAAATTGATGGGTTTTTTTTCCTCATTTTTCCCATAAAAAAAATAGTGTAGGGGCTGTCAGAATAGGGTAGGTAGGGCAACTGGAAGCAGAACTTGTTTTGGCCTAACCCATTCAAAGTGATTGAGGGGACAACGTCAGATAAACCTAAAAGAAGACACAACAAACATGAAAACTACTTAATATTAAGTAGGCCCCTACCACTCAGCTGTTTGACCTAGGGTTTGTGTCTAGAATTTACCAAGACAGGTAAATGAACCTCACAGTTCATAGCAGACTAGGTTTACAGCTGACCGAGTGTTCAAACCAACAATGCAACAATTGGCCAACCCTTGCCAGCTAGATGTCAGACTTTGAACTTTAAAAACTTTACGACCACGACTCACAAGTTCATACTGTACAACACACGCTAACTGTATGATGCTAGAGTGTTGTTGTATCAATACCACATCGACTTGTCATGTTTCCCGACTATACGATGACGTATGCATTAGCACTTTGAATTGGCGATATATGTTCAGTATGTCATGCACAATGTCCGTGCAAGTCAGTGCGACCATGCCTGTGGATTTGGTGAACTTGTCTGGAAAATACACCTTTTTTTAAGGAAAAAAAATCCTTTCAGAAAAAATATGAAATATAAAAAAATATAGGGGCGGGAGTGAAAATTGAGGTGGGCGGTGATGAAAACCTAAAAATCAATGTTGATTGGCCTTAGGCCAAAAAAAAGTCTTCGGTTTCTGGTATGGAGCTTGCCCCAAAAGTGGTGTGACGCGGCTCTTTTTTTGTTACTTTTTTCTTCTTCAAATGTCGGTTGATGACTGCAAATGGTGCCCGACTAAACTTAGTGCAAATATATGGGAGTCCAGAGAGGCCACATAAAGCTTATTCTTGACCATAACCCCATCTAAAAAAAACGTAAAAAAATGCAGCAGCAGCAGTCAAACCAATGAAAATGAGTTTTTTGAGTTTACATCATCTTACATATTTTTTTTTTTTTTTTTTTTGATTTGCTAACGCGGCGCATGGCTACAGCGGCGAAACCGACAGACTTTTTCGGTGGCCTTATCCATAATTTGCTATCTTTTTGTTAACAGTCCTTCCTGAAATGTGGCTGTAAATAAAAATGTTCAAGTTTATTTGTCTGACTTTCCCCAGAACTCTTTCCGAAATTATCCTCCCCATTATTTTTTAATTTCCCTAATTCCAAAAATAATATTCTCTCTTAAAAAACATAAAGGGGTCAAAGCTTTTTCTGAGATAAGGTTCTCCCCCCCCCCCCCAAAAAATGTTACAGAATTGTGCTTCCCCACTTCTGCTAACTGGGTATACACTTGTTCAAACAGTATTCAAAACATGTAGGCCCCTACATATAATTGGTGTAAGATTTTGAATATTTTTTTGTTCCTATTCAGATGCATGAATTATATCGTGAGTCCTTTCCCATCATGATGACAGTTGAGTTGGTCGAGCCATTCTGTTGTCTCCCAGGGCCTTCATGCAGTACGGCAACTGAAGAACAAGTCCTCTCTTACCTCAAGGTGATAACATTATGAAAAGTAGCGCGCATCTGCTCAACCGGAAATGTCCACACAAGCTTTAACGTGGGGAAATGACCACAAAGATAGCCCATTTTTAAATTCCTTGTATCTTTAGAACGGACGGTCGCACAAATCTGGGGGTTGCAGATTATGAAGAATCATTCTTCTGGCTTAAAGTCTATCTATGTCTGGCTTGGAAAGGCAGAAAAACCACTGATCATTTTTTTATTGAAACTGTGGGGTATGAGGCAATTGCCTATGGAGCGGAACAGAAAATGACCATTTGTGACAGACCTTTGGTTGTTTATCTCAACGTATCTCGAGAACCCAATGTCAGAGCACACTGGGGGGAAGCGGTTTTGTAAAGAGGATGAAGTTCTCTTTCCATTCATATAAGACTCGATTTCATTGGTTAAGAAACCACTGATCATTTTTTCGTCAAAGATTTCCCCCAATGACTGGATTTCTTGCAGAGGTCAGTTGTGTGAGTGCACGTGGCCAGCGTGTTGCATGTGGTATGCAAACCGCAGGGTCACTTGGGCAAGCTGTGGAGCTGTCTCACACACATTGATCTTTTGCGCGTTTGGGCCCCAAACTTTTCATTATGTAATAAACAAATAAAGACAGAAATAAACAGAAAAATGAACAAGACCATTTTGCCTGCATACTCATGGCAGCTTAAACCATTCTTCCCTTTTATGTTAATGAAAAACTTCATATTGCAAAGTACGACCTACAGTGATTAAAACGCTAGCGAAGTTTTGATTTGAACCTTTAATGAAGTGGATTTCCTTCACAGGACAATGACTACAAGGTGAATGTAATAGAGTTGTTCCCAGTCCATGATGACTCTGGCGACATAGATGAGGCAGCTTTGGTTATTGAGCATACGAGGTACTGAACATTCACTTTACATAACTGGACAATCTCAACTTGGTCATCAATCAAAACCATCCCAGTTTTTCACTATTGAGAATCATTTTCAGAATCCATGGATTCCTAAAAAAAACATTCATTTAAAGCATGGCTCAAATCCTGAAGAAACACGTCAAGAAAAGACCATCAAGAAATGACAGTTTCCGAGGAGGGGGAAATCCCCACTTTTTTTCTGAGAAACCCTTGGAGTTGCACATGTTGAAGAGAAAAAGTTGTATAACATAAAGCTTTGTCATTTGTTGCCAGCATTTTAAAATCAGTTCTGGTGAAGATTTGCTTTTGATTTTGTTTTATTGATGCCTTCTCACCTGTTATAGGTTTTTCTTCAACTACATATGGCGTCTGAGTGATGTCAGCAACTTCATGTATGCAGTGGACAAGTTTGCCAACCGTCACCTTGAACCTAGATTGAAACTGTAAGTTCCTTATTACAACACTATTTGTCTGAACCAAATTTCAAACCAGAGTTCTTGTTCATGAAACATTGGCCCCTCACAGATGCATTCCTTGTGAGATTATGTTATTCATGAAAACACGGATTGCTAAAAATATTTTACAAAACCTAAAAAACCAAAGCATGATTGTGCAGGGCTATCAATAATGGATACAAATACTTCCGAGTTAGGCAAACGTTCTGCAGTTTCTAGGAAGTTGTTTGAAACTTTGTCTCGTTTCAGATATTTTGACGTCATGGAGAAAAATGTCTCACCGGGGTTAGCGCTGAAGTACCAGAATATCATAACCGAATACCAGACAAAGTACCGACAACTCCGCAAGAAACAGGACTACATCGAAAAATATGACGAGTACGATTACACTGATGCAGACAGTGACGGGGACATTGACAATGGCTGTGACAAAGACAAAGAAACAGGTGAAAACAATGACAAGGACATTGGCAAAGACCGTTGTGACAGTCAGGAGGACGATGGCAAGAAATGTCACCTTGATAAAGTTAAGGACAGTGACATTAAAGACAGTGAGGCCTTGGCACAAGACCAGGACATTCCCATGGACAGTGACACTAATCTTATCAATGTGGGCACAGACGTCAGTGACAAAGACAGTGTCAAAGATAAGTTCATGGGCACTCAAGACAAGGTACAAGACCATGACATGGACAGTGACACTAATCTTGTCAATGTGGTCACAGACAGTGACAAAGATAAAGACAGTGACAAAGACAAGGACAGCGTCTTTAAAGACATTGACGCCAAGGTACAAGACCATGACATTTCAATTGACAGTGACACAAACCTTGTGAATGTTGACACAAACAGTGACAAACATAAAGACAATGACCATGACAAGTTTTGTAACGGGGAGCAATACAGTTCCAAAGATGAAGACCAGACGAGTGACAAAAATCAAGGTGACAAAGTGTCCAACATCAATGACAATGAGGACAGTGACGCTCTGGAGAAGAGGTTTCCTGAATTGGAAGTGTTTGAGATCTCAAGATTGTGGAAAGATCTCGAGCTTCTCGAAGACACTTTGGAAATGATGGAGAACCCTGTAATGAGGTAAGGAAGATGGTCAATGTTTTTTGTTTTTTTTGCCTTAAAGGCTGTTCCATACTTCAAGCGAAAGTAAAAACGAAGGAACTTTCATGATGTCATCAATTGAAGTTTCATTGTGAAGTTCGCTGTAACCCTTTTAACAAATACGCTTCACACTGAAATAAAATAAATTGTAATGCTTATATAGTGGTTTCCATTGTATCAACAATCTCAAAGTGCTTTACGATTATTCCCCCCATGCATCAGGCCCAAGAGACTATGCGGCAGCCGATTTCAGCACACATTCCGTCCCCTACCCTCATAGGTACCCATTCATACTCCTGGGTGGAGAGAGGCAATTGTAGTGAAGTGTCTTGCCCAAGGACACAAACACCATGTTCCTGGCAGGGTTCGAACCCACGTACCATCGCACATGAGTCAAACACAGTTACCACTGGACCATGGCATTCATTTTGGCCTGCCGAGTAGAAAGTTTTCTCCTTCTTTTGAGGATGGGTGGTGGTGTTGGTACACTGGAACACCTTTAAGAAACTGACAAGTTTTGTTGACAATTCTAGGCACCTGATGGAGATCCCGAGGAAGAGGCTTGGACATAGGAAAAGCACGGCCTTAGCGATCCGACAACCGCGACGTCACAATGAACCTGTCACACACATTGTCGCTGAGAAAATTACTCTTAGAATGATACAGGTCGGTATTGCAAACCTTTCTGGATTAAAAAAAATAATATGTAATTGCATTTTAATATTTTAAGTTTTAATTGAGGTTTTTGTGTTTTACCGGGTGGATAAAAAAAAACCAAACCGAGATATTATTGCTAATTGGAACAGAAGTAGGGCACATCAAAGGGAGATATCCTCTGTTAGGGTTGAATCTCCTCTTTAAAATGACACCCTGATCATGTCATTACTTTCACGGTTGACTGAGCAGTGACCAAGTGACCAAGTTTAGAGACCAGATTTAGAGAGTTACGCCACTTTTCATGGGGACATCTCTTTTTTTTCCCACCTGCCTTGATTGGCAACCATAGCCTTTCACTCTGTGACATTAATGACACCACTAACCACAATTGAAAACTGGCGCAACTCTCTAAATAGACCCTTTCATAAAATTGGTCACTGCTCAGTCAACTGTGAATGTAATGACAAGATCAGGGTGTCATTTTAAAGAGGTAAAAAA
This sequence comes from Patiria pectinifera, assembly GCA_029964075.1. NCBI lineage: Eukaryota > Metazoa > Echinodermata > Asteroidea > Valvatida > Asterinidae > Patiria > Patiria pectinifera. The sequence continues at coordinate 22,594,017 of CM057141.1, read as the reverse complement.
GTAGGTAAAGGGGACGAACCTGTATTCACAGGAACGGAGTGCCCATCTCTCTTTCATAGCGATTGGACCAGACTCATTATGCTGCTGTGGGGGGATCGCCACACCTCCTCCACAGCGAGTCTGTTACCTTCCCAGCATTGAACATTGCCGGTACCCATTTAACACCTGGGTTGAGAGGAGTAATTGAGGTGAAGTGCCTTACTCAAGGGCACAACACGCATGGCCACGGTGGGGTTCGAACTCACAACCTCTCGATCACGAATCCTGTGCTCCACCGCTAGACCACACGTGCCGACGTAAGAGGAGATTCAACCCTTACAGAGGATATCTCCCTTTGATTCACATGTGCCCTACTTCTGTTTCAATTAGCAATAATATCTCGATTTCGGTTTTTTTTATCCACCCTGTTTACAGTTGGGTAACAGATTTTTTTTTTTTTTTATAATCTGACTTCAATTCTTGTCAAGCATTTTGTGAAATAAAAAGTAAATTTCTTTTGTCTTAGAACCTTCGGCTGCCTGAGGAAACTGTCTTGCAGACCCATTCCACGCCCGCATCAGCTGTGGCTTGCTGCTATGACAACGACACCATCCTCATCCTACCTGGCACGTACCCTGGAGAGGGCTTGACTAATATCGAGCATTCAGTCACAATACGAGGTGCCCTGACAACGTTCTTTTTTTGTTTGTTTACTTTTCAATTCTAGTTTTTGGATGAGAGAGAGCTCCCCAAAGTGAACTCCACGGCAATTCTAGCGTTAGTGTCGGTGACACATACAGAATTGGGTTCAGTAAATAAACCTGAAAATGTATTGTTTTAAAGTCTTATAAATCGATCGTCCAGTGGTTATGGTGTTTGACTCATGTACGATGGTACGTGGGTTCGAACCCTGCCAGGAACATGGTACTTGTGCCCTTGGGCAAGACACTTGACTACAAGTGCCTCTCTCCACCCAGGAGTATGAATGGGTACCTGTGAGGGTAGAGGACAGAATGTGCGCTGATATCGGCTGCTGAGTGGTCTCGTGGCCTGATGAACTGGGGAATAATTGTAAAGTGCTGTGAGATTCATGATTCGATGGAAAGCGCTATATAAGCATTAGGCCAAAAAAAAAAAGTCTCCGGTTTCTGGTATGCGCGCGTGTCGCCGTAGCCATGCGCGTCGGCAAAATGAAAAAGTTGTTTTTTTAATGAAAGATGAGGTCTCAAAACCGCCAAACTCACTGGTTTGAGTGGAATCCTGCTGCTGCACAATTTTAACGTGTTTTTAGATGGGGTTATGATCGAGAATAAGCTTTATGTGGCCTCTCTGGTCTCCCATAATATTTGCACTAAGTTTAGTCGGGCACCATTTGCAGTCATCAGCCGACATTTGATGCAAAAAAAACAGGTAAAAAAAAAAAAAAGCCGCGTCGCCGCACCACTTTTTGGGCAAGCTCCATACCAGAAACCGGAGACTTTTTTTTTTTGGCCTTACAATTATTTTATTTTTTTAGCATCTTTTAATGGCCAAGGAGATTACTGACTAGGAGTTTTGGATCATTTCTCTGAATCATTAATTAGATATCATGGTTAAGTGGCTCTGTCGAGGACGCTGCATAATATTCCTTTCATATAAATGCTGGAATTGTTCCACAAGAGAATTACATGTGCAGCCCTAAATTCGGTATTTCCCAACAGAGAAATTTATTAGAATCAACCTAATCATAAAATATAGGTTTTCCTGGCTATTTTAAAACATTTTTCATTCCGATTCACCAACTCGAACTTTCAGTTTTGTCCGAAAAAAATTTCACAGGCTTTTAACAAAACCAATTTAGTCATTTACCATTTCAATTTCAATGTTTGGTCACCCTTTTTAGTCACAGGGTCGAGAATATTCGTCATTACAGATCAAATTCCTCTAAGCTGTATACCGAATGGCAGCATTCAGAGATCAAATTCGTCTTATATAAATCAATTAGACGAATTTGATTTCTGAATAATACGATTCGGTGTACACCGGGTCGAAAACGTGTGCTCATTGTTTGAATTTGTTTGGACTAAACTTGAAATTGTCTGACAAAAGACGAAATTAAACATGGGAAGTGCACTTAAATGATGTTGCTGGACGAAATTGAATATAAGAATCGGTGAATTCGAAGGAAAAATGTTTTAAAATAGCCGGGAAAACCCATAGTAAAAAAAAATCCCAAATGATTATTTCTCCACTTTTCTCTTAGGTCTGTATACCACCCGTGAGGCTGTAGTGACTGTGTTTGTCTTCTGAATTCCTTTTCATTCTTGGCTCGTTTCTTTTCAAAACATCCTCATCTTCTGTAACCTTTACAGGCATGCAACTTTTCCTCGGATCTGCCGAGTTCCTCGTTTTTTACTTCTTGTGAATGCCATTGAAATTGAAAAACACTGTACAAAGTCTTCTGTGGTTAAGAGTTGCCTTGTTTTTCCAAATTTCCAGTTGCACGCCTGCCTTTAGTGTTCTGTACTCATCACATTCCATATATGAAGTCAAATTTTTCATTTGTGCAATCGAAACAGTCAAAATTCACTATTTAGTTTGGTCATTCTTGTCGGTGTTTTAATTTGGTGATGGCTCTGGGAGGAGTTAGATCTATAGCAGTAGTCATCAGCAAATTGTCCATATTCTTTTACTTTTATACAGGGTGAGTAAAAAAAACAAAAAAAACCCAAATGTCAGGACCATTGTTTTAGTGAAGTTCTGCATTTAATCATGCAGCCCTTTCAAAAAAGAAAATCTAGGATATGAAAGCCCAATTGAATTCATAAGCTTTCTTTTAGTCAAGAATCATTCAAGTCGCTCATGTACTTTTCAAGCTACGGAATTTTAAACACAACCACCGTTTTACACTTCTGTCCACGGATCACAAAAAGGTGTGCGTGCTTTCAGCAAAACAATTCACACACATCTCTATGTGATTTGTTTTCGTTTGCTAAAAGAACACTTACTTTTGGTTTGGTGTGTTAATTTGAAAAGTACATAAGTGATTTGAATTATTCAAAAAGAAAGCTTATGAATTGGGCTTTCATATCCTAGATTTTGAAAGTGCTACATGTAGAACTTCACTAAAACATTGGTCCCGACTTTCTTTTTTTTCTTTTTTTTTACTCAACCTGTATTTGTTTTGCATGTCCCTATACACTGTACTGTGCTCTGTAGGTTAAAGGTTAGAATCCCTCCGAAGTTGATATTTCTCGTTATACTGAAGATTTCATGTTTGTTTTATTTGTAGGTATTGGCGGTCCAGAAAACGTCATCATCATCAGCAAATGCCGAGATCCTGAAGATGACCTGTTTGTCCGTTGCTACGGCGACCATGTGACCATCAGCAATCTCACCTTTATTGATGAGAGTGACTCCGCCCACTTTAGGGGAGTCTTAGAGGTCGGTGGGCCGTCAAGTTCAACCCGGCTCGTGAACTGCCGCTTTCTCTGCAGTTCGACAGGGGTGATGGTGAACTTTTCCAAACTGGATATTCAAGACTGTGAAATCTCCGGTGCACAGGTAAAGTTCAAATTTAATTCACGTCTAAAAATTGGAAATGTTTTTCTGTTCATAAAAAATTGTCTTTTTAGTAGCAGAAACATTGCATTATTTTTAAGTGAAAACTTTTTTTTTTTGCCTTCCCTCCTTTAAAAAAAATGACATGAACTGTTATTCAAACTCTCCACAACACACCAAATTTTCTGATAATCAGCCTTGAAAATAGTAAAAATGTGAGCTCCTCTGTTTTTCCCGTGGTAGACCCATCAGTATTCAGTCAATATGTTCACTGATCTGCAACGCAGTGATGCACCCAAGGGGGGGGGGGCCTCGGGGGCCTTGAGCCCCCCCCCTTTTTATTGGGTCAATTGGTCATGATTTGACCGTGGTGATATGTATGTGGCCTATTTTCGAGAAGTATAATAGGGGTGTAAATGGCGTCACCAACGTCAAAGTAGCCCGTCCCCGCCCCCGCCCCCGCCCTCGCCACCCCAAAAAATAAAAAAATTCTGCAGCCAAAAATTTTGGGTAACATCTTTTGGGTAAAAAAGTTGTGAGCACCTCCCCCAGCCAAGTACTGGGTGTGCCACTTCTGCGACCCTGAAACAAATGCTTAATTGTATTCAGTAGGTTTTAGTGAGAGTGCACATATTTCGGCTTGGTCTTTGATTTCAATCCCATTATCAAAATGATTTTTCTTTTTCACCAAGCAGGCTCCTGGCATAAGTGCATACCAAGGCTCAATGCTCAACATGCACTCCTGCTATATCCACGACTGTGGAAAGACGGACGAAGCAGCGCTTGCCGAGGATACGTGCGGAGTCCGTATTGATGTAATTATTGCCTCTTTTATGCACTTGCAAGGGCAGAAAGGCGGTTCGATTCCAACTCAAGACGATTGTAGATATATAGAGAAGCCCTTTACGCAGCTCTCAAGTGATGATCTATGGTCCTTTAATTCCTCTATTTGTTGGAACTTATTAAATAATTTCTTCCAGCAATATTTATAGTAATATCCTTCGCTGTACTTGTCACTGTTACTGCCTTCTTTCAGGCCAAGCTGTTTTGCAAGACTAGTAGAAGTTTTTGGATTTTCTTTCCATACACATAAGTTTATATAATGTTTGTGCAAAACAAAACAGATTTAAGTTCCTCAAGTCCAAAAATAGGAAGTGCAAACGTTTCTAAAATTAAGTTCCCCCACCCAATTTTCTTTAACCCCTCCCACTTTTTACTCCCTTTTATAAAACTGGACCTCTTAAAGGGAATGTACATCATTGGCTCTTGCAGTAATTTTCGGAAATTAACTATTTGAGGGGTTAGTATAATAGATCAAATATTGTTACACTGACATGTTTGAAGTTTTGTGTTCGAAAATGCTGGAAAAACCAAGAAAAACAAAACTGTTCAAGTAGTCTGGTTCCCTGACTCCACTAAAGATGAAATGGATCAATTTATAGATGCCGGAAAATTGTAAGGTAAGGGAACCAGTCTAGCTGGCCTGCACCCGTTCATGAACATGTAACCAATAGCAAACACAATTTGGACTGGAAAAAAATGGTAAATTTGGAGCAGTAGTTGAAAAATAGTTAGGTTTTTCCAAGGGTAGTCGGTCGACCACCGTTGAAAATCTATACAAAATACCACTTTTCTTGAAAATGACTTCACACCAGGTGCCATAATTTTACAGGATGCTTTAGACTGTCATTTACCAACATCCTAGTAAGGTATTTCGTAAAAATTTGTTAGTTTTGTTTTTCGATGTTTGCAAATGTTGTATATTCTCTTTAAGGCTTCTTAATTTTTTAAATTATTATTTCACTACAGTTCCCACAACAGCTAGAGCGAAACGTTCCAAAAAGCAAAACTTCAGCGAAGATCAGCAATTGCAAGATACAACGCAACGCTGGGCCGGGGGTACTCCTCAAGATCTACTCGACAGACAAACAAGAGGAGGCCAAGGCTATCGACCTCGGCGACCTTTGCGCCCTGACCTGCCGTGACCTGCAGGTCACCGACAATGACTTCAGTGGCAATGCGAAGGGCGTGGCTATGGTTACCTATTTTCAGATAAAAGAATGGTGATTTTACAACAAGACAAACAGAAGTGAGAAAAAAACTCCGGGAAAAAAATATGTTTCTACAATTTTATTCAATGACATGTTGTTTTTGCTTAAACAATTTCACTCTGCTAAACGTTTTAAACAATTTGTTGGAGCACAGTGGTTTTGCAGAATGTGTACCATAAACAGCACCATATGCAACAAATTAATATGCCAAATAGAGTGGTAGTGTTCAGAAAATCATTTTTCTAGGTCCTTGAGAAAGATGTGACAAATAGTTAAAAACCAATTATATATACAATTTATATACTGAAAGATGCAATGAGAAATTATAATCAACTCAAGATAACTACCATTAATATCATTTTGTATCCCAACACAAAGCTAGTCTGGTGCTGTTTGGTATAAATTGTCCCTGCCCCAACCTCGTCCCCAGTGCTTACTTTATTTCCAACCGTGTTTCCAAAAGTAAACCCTGGATAGGAAACTTTGCCTCGATAAGATCGTAACAGTTTGATTTAAAAAAATCGTGTTTTCGTAACTCACGCCGTGCTCGCACTGTTACGAATTGACTCTGTTTTTACCCCAGACACCGCATACAAAAACAAACGCTAATGTGTAACGCGTATCCAGGCACCAGACTGTTCCTCATTTGCATACGTGTGCAAAAATCTTGCACATGCAAATGATCCAATACCAGGGTGAGAGAGCAGGTAGTGGTGGGCGCGTACTGCTCGACACCCTGCGGACGAGGTTGTCCCTGCCCCTCCCCCTCCCAGCCCCTGCCCCGCCCCTGGCCCGCCCCCTGGCCCACCACGCTGCCTTGCCCTGCCCTAAGTCTCACTTATATAAATATAAGTTTCTGCTATCCTTTGAAATGAAATTAATTTTTGGCATAAATGTTACACGTTAATGGTTTGACTACAGTACAAGTGGTTTATGAACATGTTTGTTTTGAGAGTGAATGAAGTTGAAACTGTTGAAATTGTGAGTTTTCAGAAGTTGAATTAAAAATACTCCGGAATTTCAATGGTTACGTTTCAAGTGTCCTCATTTCTTGATTGAAATGATGTGATATCAATGTTACATTTTTAGAAGAAAAGAATCGTACATTCGGAGCACACAATGGGTTGCTCGAGATGGCTTCTCAAAAAGGCCTACTAAGAAATTGTGCTCTTATTCTCATCACTGTATACGGGTTGCTCTTAAGAGCAACATACGGCACGCCAAACTTGGTGTGAGAGTCATTGGGCCAGTATCGCAAGGCGGGCCCCAGCTCCGGCCATTCACTGGTCGCATCGAAGTAGGCGTAAAGAACCACGGAATAGTAGCAAGCAAGAAGGATAAACACGTGCCAGAAACTGTGGAGGTAGGGGAACGACACGAAGAGCCAGAAGTCGCAGAGAGTACGGTCAGCTACCCAGCAGGAGATGGAGACAATCCACAGGACAGAAGCCGTGCGAAATAGAGTGGTAACTCGCTGATGACTCTGCACCCTGGAAACAAATTTAAAGCATGCGTCAAGTGATTATCTATAGTTTTCAACACGCGCGCTCAGTAAGCCCCGCCCATTACGCACGTGGCAATAACTGCATCCAATTGCCGCATGGCAGGCTGGGTCATACGGGCGCGCGTGCATTCTTATCAACTTTTGCGAACACTTTGTCGGGCATAAATATTGGCTGTGATTGGTCAGAACACCACGGGGCGGGGCGAGGCGAGAACGCGTGCGACACGCGCGATCGCCGAATTCGTCTTAATTTTGTCCATGATAGACTCAGTTACAGATTAAAAAACGGAATATTGTACCCTTTTATCTTTGAATCGTTTTTTAATGTCTTGTTCCTCAACTTGCCTTCTGAGTTCCAGATAAGCTGTCCAGAAACCAGGTACTACAAACGCCAATAGGAGGAACGAGTTAAGCCAGGGCTTGATGAAGACAAAGATACGGAAACGCCTCCTGAAAGAAAAGAACGATGAATGTGGCGAGTCAAATATCTTTCAAAGTTATAGAGCCTAAGTAATTCCCCGGCTCGGCTCTTATAATTATGACTTTGGGAATGCCATTGCTTGCCCTTCGGTTCAGGTTTTCTGACAATCGAGCCTTTCGCTATGGTCTATTACATTAAATTTTGAGCAGATTCGCTGATTAATTATGCAAGATAACCGCATCTTGACCATTAGATTTCGACCAATCAGCGGGCACTTTCTATATCGGGTCTCATTCACCCGTTGCGCCTTTTAGACTTGGATAAAAAAAACTGTGTCACGCACTCTGTATCATGTTATGCGATATGTTCCCGGCTGTTTTTGTATTATAAAACACTGCATTAGAATTGACCAATCAACCATTAGTCCTGATTTGGGAATGAAATGACGTCACGATTTAGTAAAGTCGACTCCGATTGGCTGGCGCGCAGCTTGCATGCATGTATCTGCATGTTTAGACATAGGGCACTTGGCTCAGTGGATAACGGGTGATACTCAGACTACTGACAATCACCCCCCCCCCCCAAAAAAAAAACCCAGAACATATGTGGCATTCAAGGAAAGATCCATGGACATAGCATTATTTGTAGCCCGTGAGATTGTCCGAGACACCTGACGATTCCATTACATCGGTCTGAGATTATCAACGAGACCTTACGATTTAAAGCCAATAGACCAATAAAGGACACTTATAAAACGATTGAATGTATCGCATTGCATCTCCCCGACTAAAAACAAAAAACCCACCACATGAAAGAGTTATCGTATACCTATCTCCCTTCAAAATTCTTGGATAATATCTCCTTGGAAACAAGAGTCCCGCCCCCAGGGAGAGAGCCCACAAGATGGAGACCTCGTCAAGCAGCTGCCCCACAAGACTCAGGGTACAGTGAAAGTAGGCGGAGCACGCCCCTACCACCATCATTAACACCCACATTAGGTTGATGGAGGGGTTGATGCGATGGGCGTAATCCTTGAAGAGTGCCCACATCATGGGTGGGAGCACGAAGAAGAAGGCGTTGCTGATCTGGAGGATAGACAAGGAGATCATTAGGTCACGGATCATAGACACCAGGATAAACGACTGTTCTGAGCTCTAGTACAAAATGCACTCAGTGGACTTGCCTTTATTGGTTAGACGCGTGATAACGGGCATTAATATCCGTTGGCGCGTAATCGCGACTTTTCCAGATGTGCCATTGTGTTGGGTTTTTGCACGACATCTAAAACGGAAATATTATTCATAAAACTAGTAGGTAAAACTACTTCTTATTGAGTGGACGGGCACAACCCGACCACTCTTTGTATCTGTTACGATTAATTGAGTGGTCGGGCACAACCCGACCACTGTCTGGATTTGTTCTCATAAATCTTCTGTCTTTCCTTTTTTTCCCGGACAATACTTCTCCGCGGGTTTTCTCCAAAACGGTATATGGTATGAACTTGTAACTTTTAATATATATCGACCCTCATCCGAAGTGGTGCATATTACTCTGACGTCATGATTACGTCATCGGGTATCAAATCACGAGGGATGTTATCTGAAAAAGAGATCAATTATTTTCACCTATAACTCTTGAACTCAATAATCAATGACGATGGTATTCTGTAATCAGATAGACCATTAACTGCTAAACATTTGTTGTCGTGTACGTAAACTCGCTTGACCTTTACTTCCGGGTCTACTGGAAGGTCAAAGTTAGGTGAATTCAAAATGAAGGCGTTAGCCTGAAATCAAAACAAAGCACAATTTCTTCCGAACGGTGAACGGTTTACGGTATGATCCACAAAACCTTGTGCGAACTTGTACTATGTTTCGAAGATGTTGTAAATTTTGTTACGTCATCATGACGTTATCAGATATAACATTACAAGCGATTTAAGGGCAAATGTTGACAAAATAGTTTGCGTTATATCTGCTGAACCAAATACAGTAACGTGTTCGGTTTTTCGTGAGGTAGTAGACTATGCCGTGAGAAACATTTCTAATCCCCGGACACAAAACCACTTGACCTTTACTTCCGGTGTAACCGGAAGTGCAACAAAAACCTGATACAATTTAAAAGCGGAAGCATTTTACTACAGACATATGTATTATGAAAGTTTTTAGTGAGGAATGCCTGACAAAAAAAACAGTGTAATGACGTCATCATCTGAAAGGGCGCCCCCTAGCGGCACGTAAAATATTGTTTTTTCTTTACTTTTAAGACCATTGGTTCAAATTTTACCAAAACGACCCTTGATATTCTTTGATTAACCACAGATAACTTGGCAAGGATTCAAATTCATGACGTCATCAGACCGGAAGTTATTTCTATGAGAATTTGCCAACGATCATATTTGAAATAAAAAAAAATTCTATCATTTGATCCATGTCGTATATCTTGGCCCTAATAACGATATCATTACAATGTTCACCTTTTGCTTCCAAATACTGTGACGTCATCAAACCGGAAGTTCGGTGTTTTCCAAATTTTCATACGTTATTTAACTTCACAATGAACATCCACTCCGAACTAAATCAGTATTACTTCCCGTTTTTTACTTATGACGTTATCAAGCCAGAAATAGCTTGTATGTGTACATAAAATGTTTACTGAAATTTATCACACCGTTAAAGATGCATTTGTTAAACAAAATAATTGATTGTCCTGGAAAGGATTTAATTTCGTGATCCTTTGTTCTTATATAAAACTTTAACTGGACAGTGTTTCATAAAATAGTTGTCTACCCGACCACTCTGCGTTTGTAACAACAAACGCGAAGCTCTAGTCTTTCTTTCTTTCTTTCCTTTTTTTCCGGACAATACTTCTCCGCGGGTTTTCTCCTAAACCGTATATGGTATGAACTTGTAACTTTCAATATATATCGACCCTCATCCGATGTGGTGCATATTACTCTGACGTCACGATGACGTCATCCGGTGTCAAATTAGAAGCGATTTTAGGTGAAAAAGGGTTCAAATACTTTCACTTATAACTCTTGAACAGCATAATCAGTGATGTTTATATTTTGTAATCAAATAGACCATGAATTGAATAACATTTCTTTTCTAGCACGTGAACTCACATGACCCTTTCTTCCGAGTCAACCGGAAGGTTAAACTTAGGTGAATTAAAAATGAAGACTTTAGCCTAACATCAAAACAAAGCAAAACTTCTTCCATACGGTTTACGGTATGATCATAAAACCCAGTGTAAACTTGTACCACGTTATGAAGATACTATATCTTTTGTTACGTCATCATTACGTCACCCTTGTGCTATTTTTTAGAACACGCGTAAAAACACGTTTTTAGAACTTGCAAAATTGTAATTTTTACCCTATTTTTGTCCCTCAAAAAGTCAACTTGCCAGGATTCTCAGAATATTTTCCTTCTGGATTTGATCAGAGGCAACATTGGTCTTTCAATATCTGGTGAGAGAAGTTTTTGGGAATCGTCCCTCGCTAGTTTTCCTCTCATACCTTAAATGCATACAATTACTCTTTCGTGCCATTCTTTCGTTAGCTCGGAGCAGAATTTTATTAGCCCATGCAAAGACAAAGAAAAACATTAAAAATAAATGTATTTTTAGATGTTAAGCGTATGTTGCATACAACTCCAAACTCCATACTGAAGTCTACCTATACGGTTTCTATTTTTGAGCTGCCATATTTTTTTATGTGCAGCTCCAGACATGCGCTTCAAAAACTAGACCATGTCTTCCGTGTTTTATGTAGGCCTATGTCTGCCGAGTCAGCAACAAAGTTCATATAGTCTAAGAGTAAACAGCGATCAAACTCTTTTTTCATTGCTTTAAAAAAATTCCTTTAAGGCATTTTCAGCAAAGATGTGTTAAAGTTTCAGTCTGTCGTCCTGTGTAGAGAATATATACTATTTAGTTGTATTCAATAGAAAGAGCCAACGAACTGAACCTTTTGTGATATGTGCTCAACAACTCATTCCTCAGATTTCAATTTTTGTTGCTGTTGAGTGATCGGGCCGATCTCGATCACCCTTTGTTTCTGTAAGATATATTTTTTGTTCATGGTGTAATTGGGTGATCAAGCACAACCCGATCACCGTTTAGTAAACTAAATCACAGCGCTTACATTATTATTACCCCTGATCATTGGGCCTGTTAGGCGCAAGGAAGCTAATTCAAACACAATAACCGGGCCCTGCTCTGACAGGTAGCCATTTACTCCTGGGTGGACAGAAGCAATGAGTGACAAAGTGCCTTGCCCAAGGGCACACGCGCCATAACCCCAGGCGGGACTCGAACCCACAACCTGCCGAATTACCCGCAGACCACGAATTCAATACTCCAAGCCACGAGGACGGCCACAGCATTCAACAGATATCAAACTAACCACCGGTTATGTGTTATTTTGCAGCGTGTTTTTATTACTATAATGTAGTTCTATTTGCCCTTAATAAATGTTCTTTTGTTCAGCCTTCGGCCGACATTGCATCTTTTGGACAAAAAAAACCAAAGAAAACAGCCCCCCAAAACGGCATGCCATTCACATATTGAACTATGAAGAAATTCAGACATGACGGCTTTTGCTCGTACGATACCACAATCAGTGGTGTATGGCCCCGCAAAGGAGTTGTCAATCCCCCTCCCCCCGTGTGCTTATCGCGGACAGATCAACTACAAGACAAGCTTCCATAGTGTTCTCAAACTTGACCTTGTGTCTTAACTGAGCTGTCTAGGAACAATTTTAAAAAAATAACTGGTAAACGCTTGCTGAACTCCTAACATTCCGTTAACGACGTAAATGGAAAGTTTACAATTTGTTTTCCTGAAAATCGAATCGTAGCGAGGATTGTACAACAATTTGTGATATCAACAACATTTGTTGATCAAACAAAATATTACAAATTTTCATTCTAGTTCATTTTTTTTTCTTTTTGGGAATCGTCCCTCACTAGTTTTCCTCTCATACCTTAAATGCAGACAATTACTCTTTCGTGCCATTCTTTCGTTAGCTCGGAGCAGAATTTTATTAGCCCATGCAAAGACAAAGAAAAACATTAAAAATAAATTTATTTTTAGATGTTAAGCGTATGTTGCATAAAACTCCAAACTCCATACTGAAGTCTACCTATACGGTTTCTATTTTTGAGCTGCCATATTTTTTTATGTGCAGCTCCAGACATGCGCTTCAAAAACTAGACCATGTCTTCCGTGTTTTATGTAGGCCTATGTTCGCCGAGTCAGCAACAAAGTTCATATAGACTAAGAGTAAACAGCGATCAAACTCTTTTTTTTTATTGCTTTAAAAAAATTCCTTTAAGGCATTTTCAGCAGGCGGGACTCGAACCCACAACCTGCCGACAGTGTTGTAGTCGAGACCGGATAGTCCGAGACCAAGACCAAGACCGAGACCTGAAGTTGCGAGACTGAGACCGAGACCGAGACCAGCCCCTTCAAGGCGGACCGAGACCGAGACCGAAATGGTCCGAGACCGAGACCGAGACCGGGACCGCGGATAATAAATAACAATAATCTAAATAAACAACAAGACACATTTTACAGCTGAACAGTCTGTCCTTGAGATGTTGATGTTCATGTGGATGTGAAGGAAGTGATTGAAAGTTAGGAATCACTTGTACCTGCTTAATTGTGTCATGCGAGTGCTCTTCGTGTTTGCTTCATGCCATAAATTACAACATGGCAACAGAATTTGTTATTGTCACAATCAATTAAAAAAATTGGAAACAACCTAATTTAAAGAAGGGGAAAACCTTATTTGATGAACTCCATATATTTTTGCCACTTTTAAAAAAAATTTTTTTTTTTAAATTGTTTAACTACTATAAAGTGTAAATCTGATGAAGAAACTCTAACTTAGGAGTACGACAATTTGTACTAGTTTTTGCAAAGCTTGAACATGTTGAAACTTGACAAAAGTAAAAAGTTAAAGGTGGATGTTTCATCTGTTATAGGAACTCGGACCCTAAACTCCACAGCCACCCCTTGGTTTCAGCAATGACCACTAACGGATAGTTAAATGCAACTTTAATTTTACATTGGACCTCCTTGTAAACCTGATTCGAAAACAATTTGGAGCAAGAAAATATTGATTTATTTTTTAAAATTTCAGTCATGGAATATAGATTTGTACATGTAGACCAAAAAATTGAGAGATGGTAGCCAGATATGGATTGGTCTGCCCCCCCCCCCATCCCTCTTTGTGATTCTCCTTCCAACCCTGCATGTTTGTGTGTCCCCTACATGTTTGTTTCTTGTTCCTCTGTCATTTACCCCTGAAGAAGGCCTGGATAAGGCTGAAATGTAATGCCACTTTATTTTTGTTTAATGTCAATAACGTTACATATACTATAGAAGATTGATGAACCCTATTTGCCTGATCTATCTTCTGTTAATCTGCCCGCCGTCATCATCGTCATTAAGCTAATTGAGAATATGGCCGACGCAATAGAAGGGTGCAGTCACAAACTGAATGTGGTGGGCGAGACGTACTTTTAGGATTCATGGCTCAGTGCGCACGCCACTCTGTGTTTTGTACCGTGCCATCGTATCGCCCGCATCAGCTACTTTGCTGGGCAATTTACTTGAGTATTTTAGTGATTAACAAGCACGACATATTGCCAATATATTAATAGTTTATTGTGATGGCCGTAAACAGCATATAGCGATTAATGGAACACAATTCTTTTCGACTCATGCAAATGCAATTGACATTTAGGAAGGAGACGAGGCAGGCAATTAGACTCTATTTTTGTGTGACTATGGCAGTAGCTCAATTTGTGTTTATCACAGATGAAAAGATGAATACATGGCGAGTCAAAAAGAAAGTGACCGTATGATAAAAAAAATGGCATGCTCCATTTCGTAAAAAAATATAATTGGGATAAAGAACATGTTATTGAGTAGTAACTGTGAACATTTCACGTAATTTGCATACTCTATTCCCAAGTCGTGTCTATTTTAATAAAGAGATCACAACATTCAGCTGTCCACCACTAATACCAATTTAACAGTTGATAAATATCCATTAATAAATATAATGGAAAAAAACCGTTTTCCCGCCTCCACGAATAAAGGAAAAATTGAAAAGGAAAATAGAAAAAAATCACCAATATTTCTAGGGAAAAAAAGTTGAATTGTTCCCATATTCAAAATACAAAATCTGACGGTAAAAATAATGTTTCAGTCTTGATTCATAAGATTTAAATCTCAGTTGTATTTGGAATCAATGAGGATGGCTATAAAGTGCTTGTTTCAACAGATCATCCCACAATAAAAACGAGAAATAAGAAGAGGAGCAATGGTTATTGGACTATGCCTCACTCACTAGAAAGTGAAGAGAGACATGTCCATTAGCATCACACTGCAGTCACATTCGCCCTAAACTGATTCTTTACTTAACCCTAAAAGGGCCGGGGCGGAATCCACCCCTCACTTTTTGGCTGGTCTCGACTCGAGACCAGCCAAAATATCGAGACCAAAGGGGACCGAGACCGAGACCAAGACTGAGACCACAGCTCCCGAGACCGAGACTGAGACCGGCAAAAAGTGGTCTCTAGACCGAGACCGAGACCGAGACCGGTCTCGAGACCTACAACACTGCCTATGGTCGAAGCCTTGTAGATAGACACCAGCTGACATCGTAAAACAATAACCACAGTTTCTCAACCTAATCACGGATCATACACACAAGGATTGAAGACTCCGCCCAATTCCTGGTTAGACGCGTGATAACGGCCTGTACTGGTGGCAAATACCATGAATACTTTTCAACAAAGACCACTGCGCGCGGTGGCTTTCAGATTTGCAAGGCTCTTCGCCCGATCTGGCCTCGAAGTCTGTCAAGCCAGCGAATTATATTTTTGAATATTCATGATCTACGTTTTTGGTCTTTATTATTGAATTCTGATAAGTGATAACTACATAACCATGGTAATGCCGAGCACAATATCTTTAGCTTTAAGATGAACAATGAAATGTCGCTTTTGTTTCATCGGTTCGGCATCCTATCTCTCTAAAACTTTTTAATAAAAGCCTAATTAAAAACGAAATTTGGATAAACGGTGTTCTCCTCGAAATTTGACGTTTATTTCCCGGGTAAATACTTCATCTATGACGACAAAAACTGCACAATACTTGGAACAATTATATCTTAATATTTGGAACAATTATATCTTAAACTAGAGGTTCGCGTTTGTTGTTACAAACGCAGAGTGGTCGGGCAGGCAATTTGTTCATTAAACACTGCCGAATTGAGTATGAATATGTTTATGTAAGAACAAAGGATCACGAAGTAAATCCTTTCCAGTACAATCAATTATTTTGTTTAAAAAAATGCATATTTAACGGTGTGATAAATTTTAGTAAACATTTTCTGTACTCATACAAGTTATTTCCGGCTTGATGACGTCATAATTCAAAAACGGGAAGTGGATACCGATTTAGTTTGCAGTGGATAAATGTTCGTTGTGAAGTTAAATAACGTATGAAAATATGGAAAACATAACTGTATGTATTCATAACACCGAACTTCCGGTTTGATGACGTCACAGTATTTGGAAGCAAAACGTGAACATTGTAAGGGATATCGTTATATGGGCTACGGAGATATACGACATGAATCAAATGATATAATTAAATGATATAATTAAATCTAAAATATTATATTAATATTTTCAAATGCTCGTATAAGTAACTTCCGGTCCGATGACGTCAAGAATTTGGAACCTTGCCAAATTATCTGTGGCTAATCAAAGAATATCAAGGGGCGATTTGGAAATATTTGAACCGATCGTTTTCAAATTAAAAAAAACAAACACTATTTTATGTGCCGCTAGAGGGCGCCCTTTCGAATAATGACGTCATCACACTGTTGTTTTTTTTTGTGTCTGACATTCTTCACTTAACACTTTCATAGTTTATATGTGTGTAGTGAAATGCTCCCGCTTCTGAGTTATGTGCCGTTTTTATTGCACTTCCGGTAACACCGGAAGTGAAGGTCAAGCGGTTTTGTTTCCGGGAACAAGAAATGTTTCTCACGGCATAGTCTACAACATCACGAAAAAACGAACACGATACTCTATTTGGTTCAAAAGATATAGCACAAACTATTTTGTCAAAATTTGCCCTTAAATTAATAACATTTTTGTACCATGGTATATGTTCACGGGAAGTGACTACTCATTTAGTTCGGAGTGGATAAATGTTCATTGTGAAGTTAAATAACGTCACAGTATTTGGACGCAAAAGGTGAACATTGTAATGTATATCGTTATTTGGGCTTCGAAGATATACGACATGGATCAAATGATAGAATTAAATTTAAAATATGATCGTTTTCAAATTCTCACAGAAGTAACTTCCGGTCTGATGACGTCATGAATTTGAAATCTTGCCAAGTTATCTGTGGTTAATCAACAAATATCAAGGGGCGATTTGGTAAAATTTGAACGGATGGTTTTCAAAATAAAGAAAACAAACACTATTTTATGTGCCACTAGGGGGCGCCCTTTTGGATGATGACGTCATCACACTGTTTTTGTGTCTAGCATTTCTCACTAAACACTTGCATAATATATTTGTCTGTAGTAAAATGCTTCCACATTTGAGTTATATTCGGTTTTTATTGCACTTCCGGTAACACTGGAAGTAAAGGTCAAGCGGGTTTGTGTCCGGGGACAAGAACTGTTAGTCACGGCATAGTCTACAACCTCACGAAAAAACGAACACGATACTCCATTTAGTTCAAAAGATATAACGCAAACTATTTTGTCAAAATTTGCCTTTAAATCGCTTGTAATTTTATATCTGATGACGTCATGATGACGTAACAAAATTTACAACATCTTCGAAACATGGTACAGGTTCACACAAGGTTTTGTGATCAAACCGTAAACCGTTCGGAAGAAATTGTGCTTTGTTTTGATTTCAGGCTAACGTCTTCATTTTGAATTCACCTAACTTTGACCTTCCGGTAGACCCGGAAGTAAAGGTCAAGCGAGTTTACGTACAGACAAAAAAATGTTTAGCAGTTAATTGCCTATCTGATTACAGAATACCATCATCATTGATTATTGAGTTCAAGAGTTATAGGTGAAAGTAATTGGTAACTTTTTCAGATAAAATCACTTGTAATTTGACACCTGATGACATAATCATGACGTCAGAGTAATATGCACCACTTCGGATGAGGGTCGATATATATTGAAAGTTACAAGTTCATACCATATACCGTTTAGGAGAAAACCCGCGGAGAAGTATTGTCCGGAAAAAAAGGAAAGAAAGAAGATTTGTGAACAAATCCAGACAGTGGTCGGGTTGTGCCCGACCACTCAACAATCGGCTCTCACTTTTGTTTTAACTAAAACCACTAATAATTTGATACAAGAGGATGTCATCATGATGTCTCACATGTATGCACATCTTGGGATCAAGGTTAATGTTAAAACCAAGTTTGAACTTTATGCGTTATTCCGTTTGAAAGAAAAGCTGCGGAAAAATATTGTCCAGAAACATAAACACAGAAAGAAGATCCAGCACAAAACGAAAATGTGATGGAGAATCCACCACATCAGCCAAAAAGTCGAACGTTAATTTCAAAACGGTGATTGGGTTGTGCTTGATCACCCAATGCACCATGAACACAAAATATATCTTACGGAAATAAAGGGTGATCGAGATCGGCCCGATCACCCAATGCTAACCATTTTATCACCCAACGAAAACAAAAATGGAAGTCTGAGGAATGAGTTGTTGAGCACATATCACAAATGGTTCCGTTCGCTGGCTCACTCTATTGAACACAAATGCATAAACTGAAACAGACTGAAATTTTAATACATCTTTGCTGAAAATGCGTAAAAGGAATTGTCTTCCTGCTTTGTATTTCTTGAATAATAATTTGCATTGATCAATTATTGGTTTCAACAGCCAGACAGTCAACCAAGTTATGAAAAGCAATGAAAAAGTGGACAGTGATCGCTGTTTACTCTTAAACTACATGAAGTGTGTTCCTGACTCGGCAGATATATAGGCCTACATAAAACACGGAAGACATGGTCTAGTTTTTGAAGCGCATGTCTGGAGCTGCACATTAAAAATATGGCAGCTCAAAAATAGAAACCGTATCGGTAGACTTCAGTATGGAGTTTGGAGTTTTATGCAACATACGCTTAACATCTAAAAATACATTTATTTTTAATGTTTTTCTTTGTCTTTGCATGGGCTAATAAAATTCTGCTCCGAGCTAACGAAAGAATGGCACGAAAGAGTAATTGTCTGCATTTAAGGTATGAGAGGAAAACTAGCGAGGGACGATTCCCAAAAAGAAGCAAAAATGAACTAGAATGAAAGTTTGTAATATTTTGTTTGATCAACAAATGTTGTTGATATCACAAATTGTTGTACAATCCTCGCTACGATTCGATTTTCAGGAAAACAAATTGTAAACCTTCCATTTACGTCGTTAACGGAATGTTAGGAGTTCAGCAAGCGTTTACCAGTTAATTTTTTTTATTGTTCCTAGACAACTCAGTTAAGACACAAGGTCAAGTTTGAGAACACTATGGAAGCCTGTCTTGTAGTTGATCTGTCCGCGATAAGCACACGGGGGAGGGGGATTGACAACTCCTTTGCGGGGCCATACACCACTGATCGTGGTATCGTGCAAGCAAAAGCCGTCATGTCTGAATTTCTTCATAGTTCAATATGTGAATGGCATGCCGTTTTGGGGCTGTTTTCTTTGGGGGGTTTTTGTCCAAAAGATGCAATGTCGGCCGAAGGCTGAACAAAAGAACATTTACTTAGGGCAAATAGAACTACATTATAGTAATAAAAACACGCTGCAAAATAACACATAACCGGTGGTTAGTTTGATATCTGTTGAATGCTGTGGCCGTCCAAGGGCGGATCCAGGGGGGGGGGGCCAAAGGGGGCCATGGGCCCCCCCCCCCCCAAACGAAACCATTTTTTTTTTTTATGTGACATCGCATTAAAGGCAGGCAATGAGTACACCACCATCTTTTCCTCAAAAAAACATTGGTTAAAGTGGTCAGAAATTGCCTCAGATCGCACCACAGAGCATCAAGAATCCCAAAAATTTTCGGGGCCCTTAAGCGGGCCCCGAACCCCACGCCGTAATTTTTTGACCCACTTTTTGGGGGGACCAATTATTTTTTGGCCCCCCCCAAAAATAAATTGTGTTCTGGATCCGCCCTTGGGCAGGCCGTCCTCGTGGCTTGGAGTATTGAATTCGTGGTCTGCGGGTAATTCGGCAGGCAGTGTTGTAGGTCTCGAGACCGGTCTCGGTCTCGGTCTCGAGACCACTTTTTGCCGGTCTCGGTCTCGGTCTCGGGAGCTGTGGTCTCGGTCTTGGTCTCGGTCTCGGTCCCCTTTGGTCTCGAGTCGAGACCAGCCAAAAAGTGAGGGGGGCGGATTCCGCCCCGGCCCTTTTAGGGTTAAGTAAAGAATCAGTTTTAACAGAGTGGCCGGAAATGGTGATGGTACGTCTTTTAACAATGTATTACAAACAGGGGCCGCCCGATAGTCCGAAGGTCCAATAGTCCGAAGGTTCTTTAGTCCGAAGGTTCGATAGTTCAAATGCACAACATTTCCATAAGGGGGGTTCGTTAGTGCGAAAATGAAATAAGGTTCGTTAATCCGAACATTTGATGCAATAGTCCGAAGGTTTATTAATCCGAAGGTTCATCAGTCTGAAGGTTTATTTATCCGAAGGTTCGATAGTCCGAATTTAGAATAAGGTTAATCAGTCCGAAGGTTCAATAGTCCGAAACGAAAATAACAAGCCCGCGGGAACGGGGGGTGCTGTGGGTGCTGCAACACCCCCAACTTTTTGGATTGGGGTGCTGAAATATGCTTCAGCACCCCCTACTCCCGGGCAAAAATGTGTTCCAGCCAGCAGTGTTCTACGACGTTGAAATTGCGCCGCTGCGCTACACATTATGCTTGCTGGCTAAAAATATCTCCTTCGTTTTGTTCGTTTCTAGTTTTGCCGCGGCTAAGCGCGGCGCTTCGAACGTCTAGCACAAAGTAACACTGTAAAATATCAGGAGGAGGTATTTTATAAATTTTCAGGCAGTGCAGAATCGATATTTCTCTCAATGCATCTAAAATCATGACATGTCTATGATATTCCGCCATGATTGAAGCTTTGACCCGAAAAAAATAACCTCGGCCATGACAATGGTGGCAAAGTTGATTATGCTTGCCACGATTTTTTTCATTCGATCTTTCAATAGGGGCAAAGTTCATACCTTTCCCCTGAAGGTTTTTCTTTTCATTTAAAAGTTTCATTGACGTTGCTAGCATTCTGTACTCAACATTAACAAATATAAAGGTTCACACACATCCCAACCTAATAGGAGTGGGACGGGCTTCCATTGAAACTAGTTCCAGTGTAGTTTCGTTTTAATAAAAAAGCTATTCATGTGTTATCCTTTGTAAGTTTTTTTTCTCATAAAAACTCAGTAGACCGATAAATCCTTGCCTAGCCCCAAACTTGCCACCTGCCGATCATAAACATAAAGATGCATTTGGTCTGTTAGCCTTTTATATTTGCCATTCCCTGTAACAAACAAATAACACTGCACATATATCAAGAGCTACATCGTTCAGGCCTATGTGAATATTTGTATGAACAGAAATTCACCCGCTTCCAGTGGAACCATTTTGTTTTGACTTGAACCAAAAAAAACACCCTTTCGGGTTTTATAAGTTTAAGTATATACCTCAGTATATTTCATCACAGTGCATCCAGAATCCAACATCTTCAGGGGCCTTAAAAGCAGGCCCCTGGCCCTGTGGCCCCACGCCGTAAGGGCTCCGAAAATAAAACAAAACATACACGACGGAATTTACTAAATGTATGAAAGCAGCCTAGCAACAATAATATTTACATGCAATGTCATGCATAATGATACAATTCTTTGTCCAGAATTAAATGGAACAAAGAATGGAGATAAAAATACAGGGTTTTCGACTTTTCAGTACAGTAGAAACGTTATAAGAGCAACAGTATATTCTAAACAAAAAAGTGAAATAAATTGTCTTTATAATCTCAAAAAACGTTTGCTAAAAAAGTCATATGAAAGTGGCTAGGAATCGCCTCATATTGCACCACAGAGCATCCATATTCCAAAACTTTTAGGGGCCCTTTAAGCCACGCCGTAAGGGCTTTGCGCTCCGCGTTCGCATTAATTTTGTCCGTCCTTTAGAAATTCCAGCACCCCCTGGCAAAAGTTTGTTCCAGCGGGCTTGAAAATAAGGTTCAATAGTCCAAAGGTTCGATAGTCCGAATTGACAATAAGGTTCGATAGTCCGAAAAGACTCTATGATGGTCCGATGGTCCGAATCGACAGTAAGGTCTGATAGTCCGAATCGACAATAAGGTCCGATAGTCCGAATCAACAGTAAGGTCCGATAGTCCGAAGAGTCATACTGACGAACCGTATTGCCCATTCGGACAATCGAACCTTATTCTCAATTCGGACTATCGAACCTTTTTCTCAATTTGGACTATCGAACCCTATCGTCTATTCGGACTATCGAACCTTCAGATTAATTAACCGTATTCTATTTTCGGACTATGATGGGACCTTCGGACTATCGAACCTTCGGATTATCGAACCTTCCGACTATTGAACCTTCGGACTAACGAACCTTTGGACTAATGATCCTTCGGACTAGAGAACCTTCGTACTATCGGGTTGTAACCATTACAAACACAATACCAGTGCAGCAAGTCATGTCCTGCAGTTTGTAAAGGTTTTAGTTTGGGACGTAAAAAAGACAAACAATTATCCATGATGCACAAGCACAAGTGTGTTTCTCGATTAAATGCACCATCCTTGTCGTTGATGGACCGTCTATCCTATTGAAGTATCCATCAGACATCATTTTCTGTGTGACACGAGCAGAGCATCTCTGAAGGTCCACTGTGTGAGTAGTTTATCCTTTCTTGTTTCCACAAAGCTGGATTGCGACTGAGATCGTGCAAATAAATAATCTTTAAAAAAGCTTCATCTGTAGTCTTGTTTATTAATTATTAGAGATTTTTGTGAAAATGAACAGAAGTCTTTGCAGAATTTGTAGATATAATTCATCTTGCGTAAAGTATACCTTTGCAAGTTTACAAACTTCCACAAAATGTATTATTTTGCAACATTGGAACGTATAATTGGTTTGAATATTCTTCCTTTTTATTGCTTATGTGAACTGTTACTATCGTATTTCGAGACAGTCATCATGGATTGGACTGCTTGCATTATCTGCATGCAAACTACACCAGAAAAACTACGTTGTCCACAAAAAAGGTTTAAATTGTAACGCCGGAGAAGTATATGCTCAATTCCTGGCTAATGTTGAAGGGTTTAGGACAATAAATGCATTGCCAGTTGATGTAGAACACGGAGCAGAAGGGACAGTAGAAACTTTTGTGGAAAATAATGCCTCGTGGCATCATTCCTGAGGTAACATTTATGAGATAATCATGACGTAAGACATTGCATTTTAACGAATCATTGATCACAACAGGGGATAGGAGCGAGGGTCAAATGTACATGTACATACATGTTTAATTTAATACATTGAATTAGAAAACATCCCTCATTTTATCAAACTATTTGTATTTAAATCTTTTAAATAACTAAGAACAAAATTGCAAACTGCACTAATTTCCTTGATCTCAGAAACGTATATTAAATGTAAAAAAACCGATCAATGGCTCAATATCTCAATTTTAATGTATAAGAGTGTAATAATTAGCCGATGACGTCATAATGATGTAATAAATGGCCCTTCCCATCATCAAATTTTTGTATCCTACCTTGTTTTCGAAAAGGTAAACAATGGAGATACTTTGGTGTAAAAATGGTGCTTTTGTCCACCCATGTCACGATTTTATCACTAAGGTACCTCACTTTTCCGCTAATCTTTGGAACAAGTTTAAACATTTAAGATACTAATAATCAATTACAAAAACTATTTTGGCATAGAATTTGAGCCTTTCTCTCTGACTTAAAAACAACATCTCACAATACCACATACTGTTTGCATGTTAAACCAAGGTGTCAAAGTGACTACCCAAAATCCATGATTTTAGCCGGAAAAAAAAATATGTCTTTTGACCAAAAAGGTTTTTTGACCCACAAAATCACCCTCAACTTTATTCCATCCCAATGACATACCACTCAAATGAAAGATCTTGTTGTCCCCTTTAATTTGATACCAAATTTGTTGTTGAGATGCTTGCAGTTCTGAAGATAATTATTAATTTATATTTTTTTCATGTAATAATTAGCTGATGACGTCATAATGACGTCATACATGCCCTTTCCATCATTTATTTGTTTGCGTTTGTCTTTTTTTCGAAAAGGTATACCATGGAGATGCTTTGGTGAAAAAATGGTGCTTTTGTCCACTGTGTAACGATCCTTAGCATTTTTGTTACTAATGTACCTCACTATTTAGGGCAAATGTGACTGCAGTGTGATGCTAATGGACATTGTGGGATGATCTGTTGAAACAAGCACTTTATAGCCATCCTCATTGATTCCAAATACAACTGAGATTTAAATCTTATGAATCAAGACTGAAACATTATATTTACCGTCAGATTTTGTATTTTGAATATGGGAACAATTCAACTCTTTTTCCCTAGAAATATTGGTGATTTTTTTTCTATTTTCCTTTTCAATTTTTCCTTTATTCGTGGAGGCGGGAAAACGTTGTTTTTTTTCCATTATATTTATTAATGGATATTTATCAATTCGTAGACTGAAAAATTGGTATTAGTGGTGGACAGCTGAATTTTGTGATCTCTTTATTAAAATAGACACGACTTGGGAATAGAGTATGCAAATTACGTGAAATGTTCACAGTTACTACTCAATAACATGTTCTTTATCCCAATTATATTTTTTACGAAATGGAGCATGCCATTTTTTTTATCATACGGTCACTTTCTTTTTGACTCGCCATGTATTCATCTTTTCATCTGTGATAAACACAAATTGAGCTACTGCCATAGTCACACAAAAATAGAGTCTAATTGCCTGCCTCGTCTCCTTCCTAAATGTCAATTGCATTTGCATGAGTCGAAAAGAATTGTGTTCCATTAATCGCTATATGCTGTTTACTGCCATCACAATAAACTATTAATATATTGGTAATATGTCGTACTTGTTAATCACTAAAATACTCAAGTAAATTGCCCAGCAAAGTAGCTGATGCGGGCGACACGATGGCACGGTACAAAACACAGAGAGGCGTGCGCACTAAGCCATGAATCCTAAAAGTACGTCTCGCCCACCACATTCAGTTTGTGACTGCGCCCTTCTATTGCGTCGGCCATATTCTCAATTAGCTTAATGATGATGATGACGGCGGGCAGATTAACAGAAGATAGATCAGGCAAATAGGGTTCATCAATCTTCTATAGTATATGTAACGTTATTGACATTAAACAAAAATAAAGTGGCATTACATTTCAGCCTTAGCCAGGCCTTCTTCAGAGGTAAATGACAGAGGAACAAGAAACAAACATGTAGGGGACACACAAACATGCAGGGTTGGAAGGAGAATCACAAAGAGGGATGGGGGGTGGCAGACCAATCCATATCTGGCTACCATCTCTCATTTTTTGGGGCTACATGTTCAAATCTATATTCCATGACTGAAATTTTAAAAAATAAATCAATATTTTCTTGCTCCAAATTGTTTTCGAATCAGGTTTACAAGGAGGTCCAATGTAAAATTAAAGTTGCATTTAAATATCCGTTAGTAGCCATTGCTGAAACCAAGGGGTGGCTGTGGAGTTTAGGGTCCGAGTTCCTATAACAGATGAAACATCCACCTTTAACTTTTTACTTTTGTCAAGTTTCAACATGTTCAAGTTTTGCAAAAACTAGTACAAATTGTCGTACTCCTAAGTTAGAGTTTCTTCATCAGATTTACACTTTATAGTAGTTAAACAATTTTTAAAAAAATTAAAAAGTGGCAAAAATATATGGAGTTCATCAAATAAGGTTTTCCCCTTCTTTAAATTAGGTTGTTTCCAATTTTTTAATTGATTGTGACAATAACAATTCTGTTGCCATGTTGTAATTTATGGCATGAAGCAAACACGAAGAGCAATCGTATGACACAATTAAGTAGGTACAAGTGATTTCTAACTTTCAATCACTTCCTTCACATCCACATGAACATCAACATCTCAAGGACAGACTGTTCAGCTGTAATTAGTGTCTTGTTGTTTATTTAGATTATTGTTATTTATTATCCACGGTCTCGGTCTCGGTCTCGGACCATTTCGGTCTCGGTCTCGGTCCGCCTTGAAGGGGCTGGTCTCGGTCTCGGTCTCGCAACTTCAGGTCTCGGTCTTGGTCTCGGTCTCGGACTATCCGGTCTCGACTACAACACTGACTATAGGCATCACCAGTTTTTGAATTGTAAGAATTCTAACGAATATTTCAAATAGAATTTAATTTTAAACTGGTGCGGTATCAGGGGATGATGAAGAAGTTATATTATTACATGAATGGCAGGAGTTGTCAAACCAATCGACCAGCCAGGAAAGAATTATAATGCATGGGCTGTAGACCCTGAAAAGATATGCATGTACATGTATTAAAGAAAATCGAAACAAAAAACAAATCCCCCTCCCGCTTTTAGGCCTCCTGCAATGAGAAGTTCCCGAGAATTTTCCTATAATAATGTTACTGAAAATGTCCACAGTATCCCAACTTTCCCCGAGTAAAAAATAAACACAAAGAAATCCGTTAGGCCTAGGCATACACATTGTATTCAGAAATCAAATTCGGTTTTGAACACGATTGAATTACTGAATTAGGCAGCCCGACATTCAATGGCGCTCATGTTTGCTTGCTGCATGGTTGTCATTGTCACATCGCCCCGGTATTATGTGCTGGCGGGAAAAACAAATACTTCTTCCCATTGATCCAACGCGTAACGACACGCACATGAGGATAATTTTCTCACTTCAATTTACTTAGAAAGGCGTTGCTCTTCTTTTC
Source organism: Patiria pectinifera (assembly GCA_029964075.1). Lineage (NCBI taxonomy): Eukaryota > Metazoa > Echinodermata > Asteroidea > Valvatida > Asterinidae > Patiria > Patiria pectinifera. The sequence continues at coordinate 22,567,434 of CM057141.1, read as the reverse complement.
TTTTAAAGAAAATAAAACAAACTCTATCACAAAAATCCTGTCCACTTTTTTTCAGTATACATGTACAGGGTGACCTGTAGCTGTTTACATACTCACCGTGTTGTAGAATTCCGCGATGAATGGAGAGATGGAATAATTGTCTTCGCACCAATCCACATCGGCGCTACCACGACTTAATTCCTTAAACATGCTGAGACAAGACCTTGAAATCTTTCTCTGAAATATTGAAACAGATCTTCGAGCAGCAGGCAAGAATAAGACAAAAGCAGTTCTGCCAAAGCCTCTGAGCGGGATGGACTGTGACACTATGAATCTGGTTGCTACAAAAAGAAATGGCAAAAGGAATATTCCAATGTGGATCAATGGACGTCTCTGCTGTGTATGGGCATGGAGCTATGTGTGTTATAGCTCCATTGTGTGGGGACAATCATGGAGCTATAAACACCATGGCTATATAGCTCCATGGGGCAACGGGGTGCAGTGGTCCGCATCAATGATGGTGACGTCAGAAGTGGTAATTCCCAGGGTTCACTTGATCACGTTGATGTCATATTGATTTGGGGATTTTGGCTTGAAACAGCTTATATCGACTACACCGTATCTATACGGGGCAAGCGACGCATCAAAGATAGTCTCTCGTTCGAAGAAATTGATTATCTAATTTCCCAGGAAATAACTCGGTTTTTTTAAGGCCTTTTGTTACGGTATCAACATTGATTCAGGTGGTGTTATGTTTACAGTTGAGTTTTCGTATAAGGGAAATTTGCAACTAGGATAGGCTACAAAAGCGCAGCAGTTAATGAACGTAAAGATTAGATTTTCTTCACGAGTCCGCCATATTAAAGTGAATTAAAGCGAGGCAAACTTTTCATTTTTAGAACTTGCGAGTATAGAAACGAAAGCAATAAAATACAAGTTATTCCAAATTAATACCAGTCTGCTGTGATGAATAAATCAAAATTTCGTCGATCGTACCACGATCTGACCTATCTGAATTGTTGACGAATTTTGGTTTTTAGCATATTCTGGTTATGCATGATGAAATCTTTATTTTCTGAAAATTTCAAATTCATAAGTGGCCTAATTAGCTAATTAAGCTGATTCAGCTAATTAAAAATGTTGACCTATCGCTACAAAATGCAAAATTATCATTTCACAAACTGACGCATCGAGATAGGTCACTTCGTGAAACGCGTAAACAACGCTGTCGGTTTTCCACGAAGTGACTTATAGAGTCTGATACCTGGACTTAATGTGGTCCCTATCACTTTCTTATGAAAATGAGTTACTATAAAGGGGCCAGTCTTTAGCGTTATCAGAAACAATGGCGGCGCACATATGTCGTTTGATGGCTGAACGAAACTAGCAAGTTTCAACCGAGTTTCTGATTCCGTAAACGTCTGTAAGTATATTCCTCCGGGTATTGCAATATGTTCGTGTTGGGCTTTGTCTGAATACATGTTTTGCAGAGGCTCGTTTGTATGATAGCACAGCGCTAATTAGCCTATTGGCGTACTGTATAGTGTAGACGGTAGTGGGTAGTCATAATCAGTCAGAATAACACTTGAGTGGGGTTCGATTCCGAACTAATGCTTTTTAATGACACCTCGGTTGATATTTACGCTGATTCACTGACTGTCCTTTCGGGAAAATATTTATTAAATAAAAGGGCCAAACTGAGGTTGCTTTTTTAATATTATGATTCGTTCATAGTGGAGTACTGTGGCCTATAGTGGAGTACTGTGGCCTCGTGGTTAAGGGCACTGATTCGTGGTCTGCGGGTAAAGCTGCAGAATGTGGGTTCGAGTCCTGGTGGGGTCATGGTGCGTGTGCCCTTGGGCAAGGCACTTTGTCACTCATTGCTTCTCTCCACCCAGGAGTAAATGGGTACCTGTGAGGGCAGAGATGGTTATTGTGATTGAATTAGCTTCCTTGCGCCTAACAGGCTGCATCGAGCTGTATACTCCCCAGGGAGCTGAGATGGTATATGGAATGTTTCATGTGCCCAATGAGCAGGGGTAATAATGATGTAGCGCCTTGAGCACCAGTCCTGGTGGATACGTTCGCTTTATAAATATCCACTATTATTATTATTATTATTATTATTATTAATGGTTTGGTTTGTTTGTGTTACAGAATGTGGATGTCTCAGTGGTTAATTGCAGCCAAAAGTTTATACAGAGCACCATTCGTCTACATAATTGCATGAAGTTTTGAAAAAGCTTCGTTAAAAGGAAAGTGATCGATTCCTGGAGCATGAATGTAAGCCATTTTTTTAACATAAAGGTTATTATTTAACCTTTCATACTTTTGCTGCTTAATATTTTGGTTTTATACTGCCCGGCTCAGATCAAAAAGAGATTGCGTCTGTTCTTCGTTTTTACGTTTTGTGCTTCGTTTCTCTCTTTTTGTTGATTTAGTACTCCAGTCTTGCTACAATTCTAAAGTCAGTGCAGATAACAAAAATAATATAAATGGGGTGAACTGCAAAAAAGTTAAATTCAGTTGCTATGATTTGTTTTAGTTAATATTGCAAAACATGTGAAAATCCAAAAAAGACACAGACTGCAAGGATAGTGACACCAGACATGAAACGCATTCTGAATGATTTATCAATGATTTCCTTGTTAATAACAAACTGTAAATGTTTTATATTGATTTTCCATGTCGACTATTTTAAAAGAAAAAAATCCAAATAAATATTCATGTAATTTCAAAATTTAAATTTAATTAAAAAGTATTGATTACTGAATGTATGAACCACCTACCACAGTATGCCTCGGAATGTAACGGGAAAACGCTCAGCTTAAAACAAATGGCGACTACTGATTGCCGATAAAATGTTGAGTGAATATATTTCTATTCTTTTTTGTGTGCATTTCTCAAGATTTTCGATATGTTGTGCTTGTAACTCCACAATCTTTGAACCAGGAGCTGTTCCTTAGCCGTCACTGTTATCATCTTTGATCTACATCCTTCACTAATGCCAGACTTATCTTGAAATATTAAGAGATACCTCTTTTTTTGTCAGTTATCGCACTGTTTCATTTATGCACCTATAGTTTGAAGTAAAACTAAAAACTAAAAACAATAATTAAGAACAAATAAAGGAAATCCATTGCTAAGAACGTTTCAAGTACAAAGTAAAGCCCTTATTTTTAAATTTGAAAGATTGCTGAGAACAACTCTTTGCACTGCCTCTCTGTTGAACTCTTTACATCAGACCTACATCATGTTTTTCTTTTGATTATGGTCAGTCCCAGTTCAAACATCAAGGCAGTACTTGTCTTCCTACATAATTAATTTGTTTCTTAGATTTACTTTTCTATCCCTTGAGTGGCCCTTAAATATGGCCTGTTATGATAGTCGACTCTCAAAAAACAAAATTTTCATTGTATTAACGCGACTAAACATCCTATTTATATTAAGTTTTGACGTTTTGAGCATTGTTAATTAAAATGCAGCCGATTTTTTTTTAAAAGGGGAGACTTACAAAGTATCTGCAGAAAATTGCTGTTTTTAGGGAATAATAGGTTTAAATAATGAGAAAGTACACTTTGAAGAATAACAAATAGAAAACAAAGATTTGAAGATTATGAGAGTGTACATGTACGCTTATCGTTCTGTTTCAGTGTAACTTGAACTTGTGAGTCTTGTTTGAACAAAATACCTGTTTTGTCCATGGATTTTATTTCTCGATTGTTTTACAGATAAGAATAAAAAAAAATACACCTTTACAATGAATCCGTTCAAGAATTATTACTAGGAGGTATACACAATGTATGTGTATACCCCGTATGTGTTGGAATTCATTTTCTAATTTCCTTCACTATAGCGTTTTAATTCGTAAGAGCTTATTAATCTCTAATAACAATAATATTAATATAACTAGAGGCTCGCGTTTGTTGAGTTACAAACGCAGAGTGGTCGGGCTGGCATATTTTCTTGTGTTTACAATGACTTAATCATAATTGAATTGCACAATACCCCTCCCATTACCCTGCATCCATTACCCAGTGTTTTTCACGAAGAAAATCACTCAACCTGCAGTTGAACTTGTTGCTTTACCTCGACAAGACTTGTACTGTAGGTCTATCAGGAAGTGCAGATCTGGTGCTGCATGGATGGCTACTCAAGCATACAACCAGTTGGGACTATTGGTAGACTTGCCGGAGCCTCTAACGTCGTTGGAGTTAATGCAACATATGCTAATCATATCATAAAATGGCTTTTATGGGTTTTTTTCTTTTGCATGGGCATAATAAAATTCTGCACTGAATTTACGACAGAAAAGTTTGTGGCTACACGCTGTGGAAATATTAATTTTCAGCATTCAGATTTGTGAGGAAAACTGGTGAGGCGCGATTTCAATCGGTTATGGAAAGAAATCTTGTTTTCCTTTTATTTGAGGCTAATTTCTATATTTTGAATTCACCTAACTTTGACCTTCCGACAGCCCCGGAAGGTAAGGCCAAACGACTTTGACTTCCGGATGATGACGCCATCACACTGTTTTTGTGTCTGGCATTCCTCACTAAACACTTTTATAATATATGTGTCTGTAGTAAAATGCTTCCGCTTTTGAGCTATATTCAGTTTTTATTGCACTTCCGGTAACACCGGAAGTAAAGGTCAAGTTTTGTGTCTGGGGACAAGAAATGTTCCTCACGGCATAGTCTACAACCTCACGAAAAAAATGAACACGATACTCTATTTAGTTCAAAAGATATACGCAAACTATTTTGTCAAAATTTGCCCTTAAATCGCTTGTAATTTGATACCTGATGACGTCATGACGGCGTAACAAAAATTATAACATCTTCGTAACACGGTACAAGTTCACACAAGGTTTTGTGATCATACCGTGAACCGTTCGGAAGAAATGTTTCTTTGTTTTGATTTCAGGCTAACGTCTTCATTTTGAATTCATTTAACTTTGACCTTCCGGTAGACCCGGAAGTAAAGGTCAAGCGAGTTCACGTACACAACAAAAAATGTTTAGCGATTAATGGTCTATCTGATTGCAGAATACAAACATCATTGAATGTTTAGTTCAAGAGTTATAAGTGACAGTATTTGGTCACCTTTTCAGTTAAAATCACTTGTAATTTGACACCTGATGGCATAATCATGACGTCTGAGTAATATGCACCACTTCGGATGAGGGTCGATATATATTGAAAGTTACAAGTTCATACCATATACCATTTAAGAGAAAACCCGCGGAGAAGTATTGTCCGGAAAAAAAGAAGAAGAAAGACTAGAGATTCGCGTTTGTTGTTACAAACGCAGAGTGGTCGGGTAGACAACTATTTTATGAAACACTGTCTAGTTAAGTTATGAATATTTTTATGTAAGTACAAAGTATCAGGAAATTAAATCCTTTCCAGGACAATTAATTAAATTTCAGTAAACATGTACACATACAAGTTATTTCTGTCTTGATAACGTCATTAGTCAAAAACGGGAAGTGAGTTCAGAGTGGATGTTCATTGTGAAGTTAAATAACGTATGAAAATTTGGAAACTATAAGTGTATGTGTTCATAACACCGGACATCCGGTTTGATGACGTCACAGTGTTTGGAAGCAAAATGTGAACACTGTAATGGTATCGTTATTTGGGCTAAGATATACGACATGGATCAAATGATAGAATTAAATTTAAAATATGATCGTTGGCAAATTCTCATAAAAGTAACTTCCAGTCTGATGACGTCATGAGTTTGAAACCTTGCCAAGTTATCTGTGGTTAATCAAAGAATATCAAGGGTCGATTTGGTACAATTTGAACCCATGGTTTTAAAAGTAAAGAAAAGAAACAATAATTTATGTGCCGCTAGGGGCGCCCTTTTGGATGATGAGGTCATCACACTGTTTTTGTGTGTGTATGGCATTCCTCACTAAACACTTTCATAATATTTGAGTCTGTAGTAAAATGCTTTCGCTTTTGAGTTATATTCAGTTTTTATTGCACTTTCGGTAACACCGGAAGTAAAGGTCAAGCGGTTTTGTGTCTGGGAACACAAAATGTTTCTCACGACATAGTCTACAACCTCACGAAAAAAACGAACACGATACTCTATTTAGTTTAAAAGATATAACGCAAACTATTTTGTCAAAATTTGCCCTTAAATCGTTTGTAATTTGATACCTGATGACGTCATGATGACGTACCAAAATTTATAACATCTTCGTAACATGGTAATGTCAAGAAATCTCTCCAGGCAGCCATTTACACTGCCGTCAGTACCGCCAGACCAAATTGGCAAACTGTTCGGTGCCGACACAGAGTAATCGAGGATGCTTTTTGAAGGGAAAAATCTCTCCGGTAGTTTGTCAAATCCTGCTGACACACAGAAGGAAGCTGATCCCCTGTGGGTGATTTTTGGTCCGAAACTGAAGCTTGTTTTTTTTTCTTTGAAGTTTGTTGGTTCTTATCTAAGTTGGCATTGCACCTACATTCATCTCCTCAGATTAATTCAGTGAACCTGGTTTTAAAAATTGGGTCAAACTGCAAATAGCCACGGCAATGTCCCATACCAACCATTATTTCTTCAGTACCTAATTTAAGTAATTTTACGTGCAGTGCCTTTGATGTCTTGGGTCCAATCTGGACAAAATCTATATCATGAGAAACTGCCCTTTTTTTCAAGAAAGATCTGGATTTGCGGACAGTTTTGCTTAAATGTTGGGAGGAACTAGTTTCAGTAGTTATGCTATAAAACTCTTGTGACACTAGGGTTGATTGCAAGGTATATTTTTAAATAGGTCACTCTCTGAAATTGAACTTCTGGCCCCATATGTTCCGGCGTTTTATGGAATTCCTCATAATAGCTTCTATTTTCAGGAGCCTCTGGACACCATTAAAACAATTTCAGTACTGATCCCTAGATTTTGCAACATGATGTACAAGTTCAATGTAAGGCAATTATTATTCATTGCCGCTATAAAAAGTGCAGCACCAGCCCAGGAATGAGGCGATCGGGGGGCTAAATTTGCAAAAACAATCATGAATGGGTATACTGCAGTAATTGGGAGATTTGTTGTGTTTTTTGAGACACCGGAATTTAATGTTCCAAGCTAATTTGTGCGGGGGTCGGTTATTGCTCCAAGTTAATTGAAATTTACCGGTGGCATCATTTGGCATTGTCACGCATTGTGGTAATGGGGCGTCATACATGTAGTGGTGACGATGTCCAATTACATGTATTACTTTTATGTGACATCTGTGAAGGCTCTCAGGCATGACTTCACGCTGTTGTGTGCCTTTACTTTGTAGAAAGCATTGTGATAACTTAATTGGCAGGCAGTGGGCAGTGAAATGTTTTAAACAAAGACAAAGGAGCTTCCTCAGTTTTCAGGTTTTTTCTCCAATATAATAGTTCATGTTAAGAGCCCGTAGACATAAATTCTGTTTTGAGATCACGACGACTCCACAGGAAGAACAAAAATTAATTCTGGTCACGAACATCCCTAAAAAGGGGGGGGGGGGCGTGAAGGATATGACCCCCCCCCTCCCCACCCCTTAATCGTTTTTGTCGGCAAAATCGTTGTCTTGTCGGCAACATCAGCCCCGTCGGCAAATTTGCCGGATTGAAGAGCAACACATTTTGTCCGATACTTGTCCATGATAATCCGATTTGAACGGCAGCCCCATAGGAAGACTGAAAACCCAATCCACATGTGGACCTGGCCAGGAATTGAACTCGGGCCATGGAGGTGAAAGGCCAGGAAGAACTTCTGCGCCAACCCGATTAAAACAGACAAATTGTGATATGCAGTCTGTCAGGGAATAAAATTGCAGTCAGGCTGTGACTGACATCTGCTCTTTTCCCGTCAATTTATGTATCTGATCTTCCAATCTCCAAGGAGATGGCACCATAACAAAAGAAAACGGGGATAACTTACACGAACTTGCACGGCCTGCACGGCTAGCAACAGACACGCGTCCCAAGGATGCCGCTTTTAATAATAAAAAGTTCACACAGGGTTTTGTGATCATACCGTGAACCGTTTGGAAAAATTTTTTTTTGTTTTGATGTCAGGCTAACGTCTTCATTTTGAATTCACCTAACTTTGACCTTCCGGTAGACCCGGAAGTAAAGGTCAAGCGAGTTCACGTACACAACAAAAAATGTTTAGCGATTAATGGTCTATCTGATTACAGAATACAAACATCATTGAATATTTAGTTCAAGAGTAATAGGTGAAAGTAATTGGTCACTTTTTCAGATAAAATCACTTGTAATTTGACACCTGATGACGTAATCATGTCGTCAGAGTAATATGCACCACTTCGGATGAGGGTCGATATATATTGAAAGTTACAAGTTCATACCATATACCGTTTAACAGAAAACCCGCGGAGAAGTATTGTCCAGAAAAAAAAAAGAAAGAAAGAACTAGAGTTTCGCGTTTGTTTAGTTACAAACGCAGAGTGGTCGGGCGGACAGCCTTTTCATTATACACTGCCCAGTTAAGTTAAGAATATATGTTTATGTAGAAAAAAAGGATCAGGAAATTAAATCCCTTCAAGTACAATCAATGTTTCAAAAAGGTATCTTTAACGGTGTAATAAATTTCAGTAAACATTCTATGTGCACAAAAAGTTATGGTTTGATGACGTCATCAGTCAAAAATGGTGAGTAAATACTGATAAAGTTCGGAGAGAATAATTTCTCATTGTAAAGTTAAAATAACGTATGAAAATATGGGAAACATAATTGTTTGTATTAATAACACCTAACTTCCGGTTTGATGACGTATTGATAACACCTAACTTCCGGTTTGATGACGTCACAGCATTAGAGATCCATATGTGAACATTGTAATGGATATCATTATTTGGACTTCGAAGATATGACAGGGATCAAATGATCAAATTAAAACTATGATCTTTTTCAAATTCTCATTAAAGTAACTTCCGGTCTGATGACGTCATGAATTTGAAACCTTGCCAAGTTATCTGTGGCTCATCAGAGAATGTCAAGGTGTGATTTGGTAAAATTTGGACGGATGGTTTTACAATAAAAGAAGGGAAACTCTATTTTATGTGCCGATAGAGGGCGCCCTTTCGGATGATGACGTCATCACACTGTTTTTTTTTTGCGTCTTGCATTCCTCAGTAAACACTTTCATAATATATATGTCTGTAGTAAAATGCTTCCGCTTTTGAGTTATATTCAGTTTGTATTGCACTTCCGGTAACACCGGAAGTAAAGGTCAAGCGGTTTTGCGTCCGGGAACACGAAATGTTTCTCACGGCATAGTCTACAACCTCACGAAAAAACGAACACGATACTCGATTTAGTTCAAAAGATATAAAACAAACTATTTTGTCGAAATTTTCCCATAAATCGCTTGTAATTTGATACCTGATGACGTCATGATGACGTAACAAAATTTATAACATCTTCGTAACACGGTACAAGTTCACACAAGGTTTTGTGATCATACCGTGAACCGTTCGGAAGAAATGCTGCTTTGTTTTGATGTCAGGCTAGCGTCTTCATTTTGAATTCACCTGACTTTGACCTTCCGGTAGACCCGGAAGTAAAGGTCAAGCGAGTTCACGTACACAACAAAAACTGTTAAGCGATTAATGGTCTATCTGATTTACAGAATACAAACATCATTAAATGTTTAGTTCAAAAGTTATAGGTGAAAGTAATTGGTCACTTTTTCAGATAAAATCACTTGTAATTTGACACCAGATGACGTAATCATGACGTCAGAGTAATATGCACCACTTCGGATGAGGGTCGATATATATTGAAAGTTACAAGTTCATACCATATACCGTTTAGGAGAAAAGCCGCGGAGAAGTATTGTCCGGAAAAAAAGAAAGATTTACCAGAACAATAACAGAGAGTGGTCGGGTTGTGCCCGACCACTCAATTAATCGGAACAATTCTAGACAGTGGTCGGGTTGTGCCCCACCACTCAAAAAAATCAGAACAGAAAGAAAGTCTTTTTCGCAAATTTAAAAGCCAACTAGAGGTTCGCGTTTGTTGTTACAAACGCAGAGTGGTCGGGCAGGCAATTTTTTTCATAAAACACTGCCGAGTTAAGTTATGAATATGTTGATGTAAGAACAAGGCATCACGAAATTAAATCCTTTCCATCACAATAAATTATTTTGTTTAAAATGAATCTTTAAGGGTGTGATAAATTTCCATAAACATTTTCTGTACACATACGAGTTATTTCTGGCTTGATGACGTCATTATTAAAAATCGGGAGAGGATAAATGTTTATTGTGAAGTTAAATTACGTATGGAAAAATGGAAAATATAATTGTATGTAATTATAACATCTAACTTCCGGTTTGATGACGTCACTAGTATTTAGAAGCAAAGGTTAACATTGTTATGGATATCGTTATTTGGGCTACGAAGATATACGACATGGATCAAATGATAGAATTCAATTGAAAATATGATCGTTTTCAAATTCTCACAGACATAACTTCCGATCTGATGACGTCATGAATTTGAAACCTTGCCAAGTCATCTGTGGTTAATCAAAGAATATCAAGGAGCGATTTCGTAAAATTAGAACCGATGGTCTTTAGATACTAGAAAACAAACACTATTTTATGTGCCGCTAGGGGGCGCCCTTTCGGATAATGACGTCATCACACTTTTTTGTGATTTGCATTTCTCACTAAACACTTGCATAATTTATATGTGTGAAGATATGTATATCGTATATATATACGAAGATATACAACAAGGATCAAATGATAGAATTCAATTGAAAATATGATCATTTTCAAATTCTCATAGAGGTAACTTCCGGTCTGATTACGTCATGAATTTGAAACCTTGCCAAGTTATCTGTGGTTAATCAGAAAATATAAAGGGGCGATTTGGTAAAATTTGAACGGATGGTTTTCAAATTAAAGAAAGCAAACAATATTGTATGTGCCGCTAGGGGGCGCCCTTTTGAATAATGACGTCATCACACTGTTTTTTTTGTGACTGGCATTTCTCACTAAACACTTTCATAATTTATATGTGTGTAGTAAAATGCTTCCGCTTTTGAGTTATAGTCGGTTTTTATTGCACTTCCGGTAACATCGGAAGTGAAGGTCAAGCGGGTTTTTGTCCGGGAACAAGAAATGTTTCTCACGGCACAGTCTACAACCTCACGAAAAAACGAACACGATACTCTATTTAGTTCAAAAGATATAGTGCAAACTATTTTGTCAAAATTTGCCCTGAAATCGCTTGTAATTTGATATCTGATGACGTCATGATGACATAACAAATTTTATAACATCTTTGTAAAATGGTACAAGTTCACTCTAGGTTTTATGATCAGACTGTGAACCGTTCGGAAGAAATGCTGCTTTGTTTTGATTTCAGGCTATTATTGTCTTCATTTTGATTTCGCCTAACTTTGACATTTCGGTTGACCCGGAAATAAAGGTCAAGCGAGTTCACGTACACAACAAAAAATGTGTATCAACTAATTGTCTTTTTGATTACAAGGTTGGAACATGATTGATTGTGTTGTTCAAGAGTTATAGGTGAAAGAAGTTCGTCATTTTTTCAACGAAAATCGCTTGTAATTTGACACCCGATGACGTCATCATGACGTCAGAGTAATATGCACCACTAGGGATGAGGGTAAATTTATGTTGAACGTTACAAGTTCATACCAGATACCGTTTAGGAGAAAACCCGCGGAGAAGTATTGTCCGGGGAAAAAAAGGAAAGAAAGAAGATTTATGAAAACAAATCCAGACAGTGGTCGGGTTGTGCCCGACCACTCAATTAATCGCAACAAATCCAAAGAGTGTGCCCGACCACTCGAAAAACAACAGATTGCAGCGAACCTCCATATGACTTAACATGAAGAGGTCCGCACGCGCGCATGCGCATATGACATAAGTCACTTTCAGCCACAGAGAAATCGAAATCGTTCGTTTCACGAAGTGACCTATCTGGATAGGTCGCCGTTCGCGCCCATAAAAAATGAAAATTAATTTCTCACGAAGTGACCTATCTAGATAGGTCGCCGTTCGCGAGCATGAAATATGAAAATGACATTTTCACGAAGTGACTTATGGATTTGACGCCTATTTTTTACCTGGTAATGATGAGTTTTTGACTTAGAAAACAATTAGAAATCATAATTCAACTATCCGACTTTATTATATGTAAAAACTGAGTCAATAAAAATTAGTGTTCTGGGTGAAAGAGGGGATGCAAAATAGGCCCAACTTCAAACGCGTTTTTCTCGAAATGGCAAAAACTGAGATAGGTCAGATCGTGGTACGATCGACGATTTGTAAAGACCCTATAGTGTTTGAAGCCATAAAATGAAAGTGAGGCTTGGAGATCACTCCAATTATAAAAAGTCACGCCGCGACATCGAGTGCACACATTACTCATGGGGGAAACTAAAGGCGTTAGTTCAACAGTTCAGAGGGAGCCCGTCGATGGAGCTAGGAGCAGGGGCAGGAGGAGACTCTCGCACGTCCACCAGCTGAAGAAGAGAGAGAATGCATCGCAACAAGATACCGCTGAGCTGAGGACACTGATGCTAGACCGGGATGCGTGGAAGGCGACCATCAGAGGTTCCCGAGAAGAAGGCGTCGGCTGAAGACGATCCCTCGCATCATCATTATCAGTGTAATTTCTTTCTAATTCAAGTTTTAAATGGGGCGGGGGCACGAACATCCGCTGGGGGTACCCCCTGTAGAAGCTTTACCGCAGACGGCAGCTAATCCAGCTATATACAGTGTGTATAAAAACATGCAAGCAAAATATTACGGAATGCCAGACGTAGCATGTGTAACCAACTATATGGATAATATACTGTTCCTTGCTCTATGATATAGGTATGGTTTGAAAGATAGCCTTTCCACTCTAAATCGAGACATCAAACGTAAAAATCTGATAATATTTGACAGAGTTGTTAGTAATTTTCCAAGAAAGATTTCCAAGAAAGTGTTTAGAATTGTGTTTACTCGCTGAAGACATTTCTTGTCTACCTTCCTCCCAATGCCGAAAATTGGAAACTTGGTCCCATGGTCAATTTGACCTCTCTTGGAAAATTACTCATAACTCTGTCAAACATTATCAAATTTGGATGTTTGATGTATCATTTTAAAGTGAAAAGGTGAATCTTTTAAACCATACCTATATTATCTATGTTGGTTACACATTCTACGTTTAGCATTCCGTTATATTTTGTGCTTTTTTTATACACACTGTATAATGCTAGTCATAAACTGCACGTCTGAATGGTATGGTTACGCCACTGTTTACAAGTATTCTGAAAGTCGTTGTCTGTATGGTATACTGGAAAAATTATCCTGCACGTCTACCGTAAATTAGAGGGAAATACTCACTGGTGCGTAGTATATTATTTTGTACCTCGATCAAGCTCGTGAAGGACTCGAGTCCATTCTTGTTTTACCTAAATTACCTGGCATGAATAAGCTTTTTATTGGGGGGGGGGCAAACAAACCCGGTAAACATTCATATTGTTCTACTGATGATTCCATCGGTAATATGCAGAAATACCTGTGCCTTCGACTGTGGAAGCCGCGTTCGATTGATCGGTTGTGAACACGGGCAAGGTACTTTGTAATCAGCAGTTGCGGAGAACTAGGCATTATGATGACGCTTGATTTAACTTTGCGAGGATCGCCAATAATGCTCAAAACATACGAACGGACCCGCCTAGAAGTCATTTTATCCAATGGTCTTGTTGGTGCCACAAGTATTTGCCATCACTGTAACCTTTTTTTCGTACCTAAATGCTACAGGCCGCCTAAACTAACATCGCGGTATTCATAAAAAAATATATAATGCCTTCAAAAACGAAATTATAGAATTGCTGAGTAAGCAAGGACCTTATTGTAGCCATACGCGACTTGCTTACTTATCTTTTATCTTTTTGAGGCTACCAAAGAAGAAGAGATTAATTCGCTTTTGTCATCACAGTCGTTCAAGATTTGGAAGTTTTTCTTCATTTTGTTCTTTCAAAAAGCAATGGATGCCCGCAGCCTTTCGCTGATGAGTTTTGTGTTCGCAGCTGCATCAATAAAAGGTATGTTGAGTTTCTTTTCTTATCTTTTTAAACATACCCAACTTCAGATGGTTTTCAAAATACTCGAAGATCTTCTCCGAGTAAGCAAAATGTAAGGACATGAATGTCCGTGCAGTGATTCGTCACCACTTTCAAAAAAAGGACGCCCGGGCATGTCAGTTCGGATGAATTGGCGATGATCGCAAGAGAAGGTTCCTTGTTTTAAAATTGCAAAATATACCGCTGACAATTCATCCACTCTATGCAGTAAACAAAACGCCCAAACTAGTGAATTCAGTCATTATCATTGAAGTTGTGGTTAATAATTAGCGTAAATTATCAGTAAATTTCCCCGTCTCTTCGTGAAAACCAAAATTCCAGTTAGCTACTTGTACAAGTTGTGCAGTGTGTTTTTTTTCCACAGGGAGAGGACGCGCATCTGAAATGTATCAAAGATATCTCTTCGTAGAGAAACGGAAATCTCACTTGTTCTGTTTTTACGCGTCTCTTCGTGAACACGCAAAAATGCAATTACGGTGATGGCTGCCCCTTACGCAAAGTTTTGCTTCTAGAAGCAAGTCAGAATGCATGGTTGAGACTTCAGAGCGATACTTTAAAGCGCAAAAAGACACCCCAAACACTCGAAAATGAAAAAAAACCTGATACTAATGTTTACATGCCCGCTGTCCCTTCGTGAAAAAGATGACACGTTTAATGAGAAATCTAATAAAATGAAAGCTCAATTTCCTCTAATTGAATTTGAACAAACATGTTGCATATATCGAGTTGAAGCAAACATTTTGTATTTTGGATGGAGACAAGTTTTATAAAACACATAAAATGCGCAAGAAAATAAGTAAAGTATACCGGTACTCACCTTTGGATAGTGCTTGCGTGGGATTTTGCTGCGAGCGTGTTTGACTATATAGACATAATTTCAAGTCGGTAGTGCTTTCTGTTTTTCCCAGGGGCCTCAGCCAATTTTCCTGTTGGCTGTTGCACTTTTCGTAAACAGCCAGATCCACAGAATTCGATGGAGAGCCGCTGGTTCCCGCAATTTAACGATCCCTCCTGCGAATGTCAACACTTGAACATCATGAAGAAGATTGGAAACGAACCGTCGTACGGGGAGAATTTCTACAAACCGCCTTGGCAAACGCCTAAAAAGGGTAATATTTTGCAAATAAAACATGGTTAAATCGGTATAATATCCCCGAGGTGTCTGAAGTTTGACAATATTGTCAACTTCCGATTACCGTATGCTCGGAATTTTTATGCTCGGAATTTCCGTATGTTCGGAGTTTCCTGGGTGGCGTTGCCAACAATATTACAAAAATTGCCAAGACTGGAATTGATTTATTTCAATCCAAATGCAGTCTTAGATGAAGACTTCTTTTTCACCCGAATTACAATTTGTTTTAATATCATACATCTGATGTACGTCCCTATTCATTCATAACTATTCCTTGCTCTGTGGTTATTCGCATCAGGGCGATGCTCGCGTGTGCGCACTATCCACGTGCGCTAGTTTTCACGTCGGGGGATTGTCAGGTCAGGGAACCAGACTAGCCTGACCACCTTGCGCTTGCGCGAGAATATCAATAAGGCAATATTCGCTTTAATTACCAACTCGCCTTTTCGAATGGCGCTGGTGACTTCTTGCATTGAGCTCTCCAGTTAGAGAGTTTATTTAACCTGTACCTCAAAGTCAATACTTCCATGTTCTGTATTTCTTTACTACTCTTTGGGTTTGCTTGGTAGACACGGTGGAGGAAGATTGCGACGTCGGCTTAGGAATGGAGGACGGAACCATTCTTGGGAGCCAAATCGCTGTATCTAATCCTGGAATTTGGGGGTTCCCAAAAGAGGATTCACGCTTGAACAGTTATGGTAAATTGATATTTTTGATTTGATAATCAATGAGTTTACATGGTTCTTTTCAGAACCGTTCTTTCATAGTTTGAGAAATTATTCCCGCATGGTTTTTCCGCAAACATTTCATTCATCAGTGTCTCAACCATGCAAAGCCTCAAATTCTTAATGATTTGATAACATCAAATCTGACCATGACCGCTCACCTGCGCCCAAACACATTCCAACTTAACTCAGCCTATTAAACCAAGCAAACACCTTAAAATCCAACACAACCTGACCCATACGACATTACCACCAACCCTGACAACCCAACCGACCCATGCATCCCAACCCATCCCACCCCAATCCATCTCACCCTGATCCACCCCACCCCAACCCATCCCAACCCGACCCGGCGGCCGACCCAACCCAACCCAACCCAACCCGACCCGGCGGCCGACCCAACCCAACCAAACCCAACCCATCCCATCCCAACCCAGCCTACCCCAACCCAATCCACCCCACCCAAACCAATCCCATCCCATCCCAGCCTAATCCATCCCAATCAACCCACCCTAACCCATCCAAACCCAACCCAACCCAAGGCAACCCACCCACCCCACCCCAACCGAACCCAACCCGACCCAACCCATCCCAACCCATCCCAACCCAACCCAACCCAACTCGACCCAACCCAACCCAACCCAACCCAGCTCAACCCGACCCAACCCAACCCATCCCAACCCGACCCTACTCAACCCAACCCGACCCAACCCAACCCAACCCGGCCCAACTAAATTCTATGCCCAAGCCAACTTATCATATTAAACTTCCCGAACACCAGCCTCACCCAAACTGCTGTTCCAACCCAACTCAACCCAACCTATTGGACTTATTTATCTTAAGCTGCCTGGTGTCCCAGTATCGTGGACACCAACCAATGGATCCGTGTTGACTTGGGTAATACAGCCAAAGTCATTGGACTCACCACACAAGGAGTAAGGTACTACACAGATAAGTGGACCAAGACATACAAAGTCAAGTACAGCACAGATGACGTGGTCTGGAGCTATGTCACCGACAACGATGGCAATCGTATTGAGGTGAGCTTTGGATTGTGTGTGCATGTACCCTTTCACGCAAGATGTATGTGCATTATAAATGGCTTTGCTCGTACTCCAGCGCCCTATCCAAAAGTAGGCTACCCAGAAAGCATTATGTTTCCGCACAGATTTTTGTACAAGCCATTTGCCCCCCCCCCCCCCCCCCATCACCCTTTGTCTGAGCTGTCTTTGGACGGTGTTTTTTTGTAACCAGTCACGTGCATTTATCATTGCGGCATACAACCCACAATGCTTTGCAAAGTCTACGTTTCTGTCACAAAAAGTTTAGCCGTCAGCCTTTCACAGTGCCTTTGATATGGCGGTCGGTACCATGGCTATGGTCGGTACCATGTCTATGGCCGGTACGGGCAACAAAGCTGAGTTAAAAAGCGCCCTCGGACGTGCTCGTGCGATTACATTTTTAATTCCAGTACCTGGTGTTTAGTCACAGAAGTTGTCATCAACGGCATAGATAAAAGGTCACATCAGAACAGGATATCTACTTAGCTAAAAAAAAATACCAGAAAAAAACTTTAAATAACTTCAACATTTTTATGTGATTATAGTTTCAGGGAAACACGAATAATGAAATTCATGTCTCCGTCTATTTCCCGGCGCCTCTGCTAACTCGCTTCATCCAAATCGAACCTGTGACTTGGGAAGGGCGTATCTGCCTTCGCTTTGAGCTGCTTGGTTGTAGAGGTAAGATGTTTTTAACTGATATTTTTCTTTTCGGATATTGGTGCACACTTCTGAAACGTGTGCAATAGTCTTTGACAACGTACTTGTCGACGATACGGGGAGTATGTTTTGGCTGGCAACGTCTTAGAAGATGTAACTTAGTTTGCTAATCGACAGTACGGATTAGAAACAGTTTGAATTGAGGTCTCCCATCACATAGTTACTTTATCATCCTCACTAGCTTCATAAGTGAGTGCATCAATAAATAATAGAAAGTTTCACATATCTTTAAAAAAAATCTGGCATATATAATTATTTCCATTCCAGTAGAGATTGCTCTGCTGTCTTTATCATTATGGCAAATCCGTGATGATGTAGGTAATATCTTCTCTGCCTGAAACACTACCGTTTTTTTCCAGTGCTCAGCTTGACTTTTCCAAACCCTGTCCATCTGCATTCACTAATACCAAGACATCAATGTCGTATCCATCCATCTCTTGGCACGTTAAGCTGATTTCTTAATGGTGTATAGTGTTTTAACCTTCCAAAGGTAACTTTTGGATTGGTTATCGACGCATAGTCGGCCTTGAACTTCCTTTCAGCCTTGGTCCACAAGCGTTATGCTATCCACATACATGATTATCCCCCTCTGGTATTTGGACCGTCGCCTCCCTAGACCCGCTTTCGAGTTTCACTTGCAGTTTCCACGACAGTTGATTGAACTGGGAGGGTTGTTGGCCCTCGATCCGAAATACGTTTATTACTCGGGGTTTTCCTTCCCTCAGCCAGAGCCTCGTTGGCCTAATACCGCAAGATGTTAGCTTCCAGGGTAGGCCTATACCGCTTAAACCTATCGCTTTTCACCCAAATTGGGCTAGCCAGCCCCAAACCACTGGTTGTGCATGTGATGCATGCTGAGCGCGGCTGCATACTTATGTTCCCCAATACCTATGTTCCCAACCCCAACCCTAACCATCTAACCCTAACCATAACCCTATTCATGTACCCCTATCTAAGGATTTTGGGGCACATAAGTATTGCGGAACATCGGATAGATCCCGCTGAGTGCATGCATGGACACCCCAGATACCCCTCGTCTTTATGGCTACTCCTCTAGCAAATTAGATCATTTTGACTTGTGACAAATGACAAATGAATGATGTTTGTAGATTTCCCGTGAATTCAAATAGATTCCTTCTCTTTCTGATTTTTTTCCTGTCCCAAAGTCTACTGATTGCGTGCCCAGGGAGCGCTGAGTGGTAATAATGTCCGTCAAAAAGAGAAGGCAACGAGGTGGATGACCTGACCCAAGTTTTAATGTCTAACAATAAATATATGGTCAGATACTTTGTAGTTGTATCTGAAACAGGTGAACTTTCAGGAGTGTCTAGAATGTATGCAGTGAGGTGGTATCTCTAATGTATTGAGGAAGTTTGTTTCCCTTTACTGTTATAAATATCCTCTTTAGAATGTCGTAACAACTTTAAGAAATGTTCAGATACTTTGTAGTTTTGAATTATATTAAATATAATGTGCGCAGTGCAGTGGTGTATTGTTGTTTTAAATCCCACTTAGAATGTCATAACAATTTAAAGAAATTTTCATATTTTCAGATTTTGTAGTGTTGAATTTTGTGGCAGCAGTGTTGTAATATAGTGCGAAGTGCTGCATCGTTTTTTTGGATCCCAATTTATTGTAATTTATTCAGGGAAAATTGTTTAAAAGTTTGACAAGTTCATCATATTTATATTAATACAAACTATTCGACAGGTTGAGAACAATCATATTCAATTGATCAATTTATCTCGATTTAAGTGATATTTGCGGTATTTTAGTGACCACGACGTAAAAAAAATTGTAGTAACCTTGGGTCAGTGGTGTGGTGTGGTGTATAAATATAAGTCAAGTGACCGCGACGTTACGAATAATTCAATGACATGTGATCAACGATCCTTCGATCAGATGACGGGGATTTATTCAGGTGTTGTATACAATTAAATATCGTCTTTCAATTTGAAATGTGCACGTATAATTTTCAATTTTTTCCCAACTTTTTTATTATAGGTATTTAGGTATTTTAAATTATTTTCCAACAACAAGAGAGGACGCTTAAAAAAAAATCACTTTCGAGAGCCCCGTACACGATTATATATAGAGCAACTTAGAAGTGCAGTCGTGGTTATGAATGAGAAATGTATACAACCGCAAAATTGTGTGTAACAAATTAAATGTAGAACAAAATTAATGTGCAAAGATGTTGGCTGCATATTCGGCTTTTTTTAATGAGTTTGTTTTCTGCATTCAATAGGGGACGTTGAACAATAGAGAACAATAGGGTCCACAACTTTCGAAGGTCCCCAATTTGGCGATACGTGGAAGGTTTTCCTAAAAAGTTTGAGTACAAACAAAAAAAGAGACAATAGGGGTCCCCATTGCAGGAAAATATACACTTTACTGCAAGTGTGGCGTGTTTTTTCTATATTTGTCTATTCACTCGCCATCTTCAACTTGTTATGAATCTTAACAGCGAAAAAAAAAAACCTAATTAATCTATTAACTCGGGGGAGGGGTGGGGGGGGGACTGACAAAACTGGAGGAGGCAAGGAAACAACTGGGGAAAGTACCCCCCCCCCCCCAGTGCACAAAGTTTCGTAACTTTCACTTTCGGCGCTGCACTGGAATTTAGTACGAATTCAGCATGTGGAAAAGATGAGTTATTAACAAAACTGTTGTAAGGGCATGTCTGATACAGTGACGGTCAGTTATTTCACTGGTGCACAGTATATCTAATTACAATTTTGTGTGCAGCTTAATGCTGG
The DNA here is from genome assembly GCA_029964075.1 of Patiria pectinifera. NCBI lineage: Eukaryota > Metazoa > Echinodermata > Asteroidea > Valvatida > Asterinidae > Patiria > Patiria pectinifera. The sequence goes on along the minus strand of CM057141.1, from coordinate 22,546,930 downwards.
TTGCTCTGCTCCCTGGGCTTTAACCTGGTGTCGTGCTTGACTCCGCCTTCGCATTTAGACAGTCAGATTACAGTCAACATTTAGACAGTCAGATTAAGACAGTCAGATTACCTGTCAACATTGGGGATGGGGGCGTAGGGTGTGGGGGAACCAGCAGCTTGGAAATTCGAACACCATCTGACTATAGACCATCATCATGTTGGGGCCATCTTGATTTTCCCCAACGTTACCAAAGCGAGGCTGGGAAGGAAAAAAGAACGGTTCCTTTAAACAAAAGAACATTATCATTCAGTACTGTTATTGGACACATGACTGAAATGGTGGCAGCATGATAAAGGTCAATATAGGGCACTCTTCAAACATGTAGATATATGAATTGTGTGCGTGTACATAATACATACTCCATTATCAGCGATTGATTGTGTAATTTCCGCGAGAAGGCTGGTGCACAAGCAATATCTTACAGCTACACTCAACAAAAATAGAAAGTCCACCCCTTCCAACACTTTTTTGTGTAACTCAAAAACTACTGAGCATCTCTCGCTCATATAACGACTAGTACGGAAAGTCCTTAGCAATCCAACCATACTCTTTATTCGGCCCAAAACAGTGATAATGTGTACGAATTTATGCAATTTATGAGCAATGGTACCGAAAACAGTCGCACTTTTCTATACGTGCAAGTTGTGGTTCACGCTCACCTTGCAAGTGTACAAAAGTGCACATTTTTTTCCGGTACCGTTAGTCATAAATTGCATAATTTTGTACACATTATCACTATTTTGGGCCATTTTTTGTACTGATCAGTCGTAATTCGAGCAAGATGTGACCAGTAGTTTTTGAGTTAGACAAAAAAAGGTATTAAGGGGGGACTTTCTTTTTTGGTTGAGTATTTATCACCATTTGGGAAAATACAGTGCAAATTATGGGTTTACATCGATATGGATACGCACTGGGATCAACCAGGGGGGGGGGGCGGAAGGGGTCTGGGTTTCAGACCAAAAATTCGCTGACTATTCTCTTTGGATGTTGTTTTAAAAAAAAAACCATTTTTTTTTTTGAAAAAATCTCTCTCTCTATCAGCATTGAAAACATGACAGCATAGGTCAATTGAGTAATTCAATTGATACGATTAAATTTGTATCTTACGTGACCCCTCGCGAGCACTCGGTTCCGTAAACAATACGGCCCCACCACGGAATCGTCTGCGCTGCACACGTACACAAGTATTGGTTGGTTTGCACGAGCTACGTGCGTTAACGACGGACGACGACCGACACAACGTCGCGAGGGGAAATGAGATCAATTTCACGTAGAGGGCGTACTTCCGCCCCCCCCTGGGATCAACAGTCCTAATTGCCCTTCCAATCTCCCAGGATCACCGCCCACGGCCACCCGTGCATGCCGTCACCTTAACTTGTTGTATTAACGCCAATAGTAGCACTGAAAGCTGCGGTCAGTGTGCGGCAATGATGCTTTTCATGATTACCTGGCATATAATAAGTTTTGGGGGGAAAATCGACAGACTTTCATATTGTTGTACCGGTGATCAGGACAGTCAACCAGTGAAGCCACTTTTGGATGGTTGGTTGCGTACACGGTCCAGGGATTTTAATCAGACATTGCTGTGTAGAGCCTTATGATTATGATGATGCTCGATTTAACTTTGGGGGAGTCAACGACAGCTACAAATTATCAAAACGCACCAAAGGAGCAACCTTGAAGTCACACCGAAAAGCTACCAAACTGCATTGTTTGGCAGCTTGTAGTGTTCGCGGTCATGGGCGTTGCCAGGATTTTTTTCTAGAGGGGGGCAAAAAACAATTTGCCAAAAAATGCTTGTATTTCTCAACACATTCTCGATTTATCAGTTTTAGAGGAGGGCAGGGACATTTTGCCCTCCCCCCCCCCCAACTCATTAAATTTACACCACTTTGTCTTCGCGCCTCTTTTTCTTTTCTTTTCTTTTTCTTTTTTTCCTTCCTTTTTTTCTTTCTTTTTTTGGTGCTTTTCCGTCCATGTTCGCGGTAATACTCAAACAAAAATCTGTCATCGAAAAGCGAAGTTATAGATTTTGTTGAGTACAAGCGTAAGCTAAAACTATTTTGTATCCATACGCGATTTATGTTTTGACTTATCTTCTACCTTTTTGAGGCTCAAACAGAGGACATTTATTCGCTTTTCCATCAAAGTTGTTGGAAATCAATGAGAGCAATGGATGAATGCAGTTTTTCGCTGAGTTTTTGGATTGTGCTTGTAGCTGCGCTGATGAGAGGTATGTTGTATTTCTTGGGGTTTTTTTAACCATACCAAAACTTCGGTTGGTTTAAAAATAATTGAAGATATTCTCCATGATCGGAAAATGTGTTAATTCAGTATAATGACTTTTTTTTTCTGTGCGATGATCACGTGAAAATTGAGTGGAAAATATAATAACATTAAAGCTCATTCTTCTCAATTGTCGTACGACGCGTGAAGGTAACACGTCTGTTGCTCCGACCAAAATACAACTAATAAAAGCTTCCGTGATTTTATGTTCCCACGAAGTGACAAAAACTGTGTATAAAAGTTGGGGAAAATATGGACATCTGAAGTGCAAAAAGCTTTTATTGATAAATTACTGTTTGATTATGATTTTTTTTCATTAAGCAACTGCTATACAGCGCAGAGCTATAAGATATGGGCAATGCAAACATTCTCGAATTCTGTACTGCGAAGAGGTCGAAAATGGTTTTGGATATGAATAACTTCAAATGCGATTATCTTGTGATGAAAATGTTGCCAGATTTAGAGGTTTTTTGGCACTTTGTGAGCAAATCAACGAAATGCATTCGAATTACCTGTGGGATCCCAAACTACCGGTATATAATGAGCTGGCGCCCATGAGTTTACATATAGTCACGTGGCTTAGAGCCAATTTTTGACAAGATCGTAACCGACTGGTCCAAAGCACCAAACTTGGTAGATAGAGTGTTATAGCCTTAGATATTTAGAAGGGGGGACACCTGAAATTCATTTGGGAAAGGTGCCTAATTTGCATAAATCGTTAATCCCTGCCGTGTAATATATTTATTCCCATATTTGGGTACATTTTTTATTTTTCTTTATTTTTGAAAAGTATATTTTGGCGATTCTACTTACACATCCTTACTTCAATAACATTTTCTAAAGCATTTAAGACTGACTGGCTAATTATGAGGACATAGTAACGATCCAAAATGGCTATTATGCTCTAAAGTTGCGCGCATTAACCTTGTCCCCAAATACCATCAAGTAGTCTTGCCAAATCTTAGTATTGATGAGCTTTAAATTCACCAAGTTGCTTACTGGAACAGTTACTCGATTAAAACTTCATGGAAAATCATGTGAACAATGATAAGATTGTGATATTTAGCCCAGAAAACAAAACGGGGAAAAACGAGGTGTCCGTAAATTGGGCTAAAAAGTAGGTAAAGGGTTGCCTAACGTGGGGACTTAAACAAGTTCAAGGAAATTCCCAAAATTATTGGTAAGAAAACGTTTGGACGTAAACATCCAATGTTAGGCAACCATTCGCCTATTTTTTTAGCCCAATTTACGGACACCTCATTTACCCCTTTTTTGTTTTTGTGGTCTAAATATCAAGATGATATAATTTTTCACATGATTTCCCATTTATTTTGGTTAGGGTAACGCTGCCAGTAAGTAACTTTGTGAATTTGAAGGTCATCAATACTGAGGTTTGGCAAGACTACGTGATGATATCTGAGGAAAAAGGAAATGCGCTTAACTTTAGGGTATAATGGTAGCCATTTTGGGTCTTTAGTATTATCTTCAAGTCTCCAATATGCTTTAGAAAATGTTATTTTAGTAAGGATATGTAGGTAAAATCCCCAAATTTTTTTTTTTCAAAAAACAAAAAAAAATAAACATCTACCCAAATAAGGGAATAAATATATTACATGGCAGGGATTAACGCTTTATGCAAATTAGGCACCCTTCCCAAAAGAATTTTAGGTATCACCCCCTTCTATATATCTTCTTTTGGGCTATAAGAATCTATCTGCCAAGTTTGGTGCTTTGGACCAGTCGGTCACGATTCCGACCGTATGCCACCTGACTAATTGGATCCTTTGCAGGTGCAACATTTTTGAACATGTGCAAATGAGGAATAGTCTGGTGCCGTTCTGTGCTTGCATCAGCGTTTGTTTTTGTATGTTATTCCCGAGTTGACACACCCAGCTCAACCCAAATTTGGGGACAGGTAGCTAGCGGTGAATCTTGCACACATCAGGAGGGATCCCTCCTTTTGGCGCAAGGGCTGATGCTACGGCGGGCGTAAATCCGGGGGGGGGGGGGCGTCTGGTGCATCCCTTAATGTCAATGTGTAATCGCTAACTCTAACAATTAGAGGCGCTAACATTCTGACATTACGCAATGTTTGCATTAATTAATAATGGCTGTCGGACTTATGAGGCATCGGACTTATGAGGCGTCGGACTTATGCGCGTCGGACTTATGGACAGAAATAAAAGTAAATTTAAATTTCCAAAGCCATTTCCTACGATTTCTTTCTCGAGTTGACATAGGCCTACCCAGCTCAACACAGAGAGAACCAGGCAGTGGCGTAGCACAGTCATTTTTATTGGGGGGGGGGTTAACATTTTTTGAAAAGGGCACTTTCACATCCGTGGTGCAATGTAGCCAGGTTTCTTTCTCCGGACACTTGGCCTCCGTAAAAAAAAATTTTAAAAAGGGGGGGGGGCTGTACCATCTGGCCATCTGTCGATGGCGGCGCTGTTCAAAACCGACGATTATGCACACAAAGGGACAATATATTGTGCTTTTTTAGGGCGATACATGTGCGAAATTCAGAAAACGGCACCCAAAACGGCAGATGTCACAAAAAAGGCCACCACTTCTTTTTCTTAAAAGGGCACTTGTTCAGAAAAAAGGCACTTTGTAAAAAAAAAATGCACTCTTTATGGGGAGGGGGGGTAAGCCCGTTGAAAAAAAGGAATTTGAATGCAAAAGGCAGTCTTTACAAAATATTGCGGGGAGGGAAAATACCCCCTGACCCCCGGCTACGCCTATGCCAGGTCACAAAATGAAAATGTTCTCCGACTTCTTATCAGTGCCCCCCTTCAATGTCATGTACGCCTTGCCAGAACGGATCGGAATTCTTAATGTCAATGTGTGCCCTTGTGTTTGGAGACTTTCCTATCCAAAACCGAAAATCTGCTGAATGATAAAAATACATCCCATAATACCTACAATCTCACCAGGCATGTACATGCACTTAAGTAATTATTTATCAAAGATATTTTAATATACAAATGAGTGAAATGACCCACGTGAGCCACCTGAAAATTCCCCACCATGAATAAATCATGAGACTCTTTGCGATCAATAGTAATGATTATAAAATAATAACTTATTTTGTATTTAATAAAGGGAAGATGGAACATTTGCAAACATCAAAAAACGAAATGATCAAGTTATATGTATCATATCACGAAACATCTTACTGGATTGTTAGGGAATGACAGTCCAAAGCATTCCGAAAAATCGTGGCTCCTGGTGTGCTGACATTTGTAAGAAAACTTGTATTTTTCCAACGCTGGTTGACCGACCAATGTTGGAGAAAACTGGCTTTTTTTTTTTAAAACTGCTTATAATCTTTTATATCGAGTAACTCCGCATTTTCTTTGCAATTGATTACACACCCTTGAAGGGGTACAAGCCTGCTAGACTGATCCTCTACCTTACAATTCCCCGACATCTATAAATTGCTCCATTTCATCTAAAGTGGGGTCAGGGAACCAGACTACAAGAACAAGGTTGGTTTTCTTGGATTTTACAGCATCTCCGAACCCAAAACGTGAAACAAGTCAGTTTAACAATATTTGCTATAACATTCTAATCCTCCAAATCAATTTGTTTCTGAAAATTGCAGCAAAAGCAAATGTACATTCCCTTTAAATGTATTTAACATGCAATGCCAAAATGTATTTTGGCAATAAGTGTATTAAAAAAGTATTTTTAGTAGGTTAATAAATCACACACACATCTGTTTGTTCAAGTTACTCGTTGGATTGTTTCAATTCTTTTATTATTGCATTCCTTAACAATTTGAAATGACTCAAAAGTTGTGAGGTTATGGAATTTCTTGCTGATATAGAAACATGACTGAAAATAAACAACTTACTTCATGCCCACCTCTGGAATATTCGACATGAAATTTGAAATGAATCAAAAGTTGCGAGGTTGTGTAATTTCTTTCTGATAGAAAACATGACTGAAAATAAACTACTACTTATTTCAAGCCCACCTCTGGAATATTCGACATGAAATTTGACATGACTCTAAAGTTGCGAGGTTGTGTAATTTCTTTCTGATACGGAAACATGACTGAAAATAAACTACTACTTATTTCATGCCCACCTCTGGAATATTTGACAGGACTACACTTATCATTCGCTTAGTTGAGTGAAACAACAGAGTTACTCAAATTTGTAAGTGCACAGCTGAGTCTGGCAATTTTGTCCATAGTTGTCCAACCCTGACTATCTTTTGTTTCTAAGTAGTCAACGGGAATTTGCCCACCAAGAATCCCGTATTTCTTACGGACATCGCCAATACACCTCTGCACATGACTGCTAACATGGGCAATTTCCCTTGTTACCTTTATTTCTGCAGGTGCAAGTCGGTTTTTGCCGCCAGTAAATGCCGGTGTTTTTACCTCTGCACACTGCATGCCCACACTTTCAGCAATGTCAAAACCACAGTCAGCAAGCACTAAATCACCTGCTTCTAACTTCATTAAAACTCCACAATCCTCAATGATATGTTTGTCCGATATTTTACCTCCCCATGCATTGGAAAGATAGGAGATTGCTCCCTGGGGGGTGATACCGATCAAATATTTGATAGTACTGTGATGCTTGTAGTTGCTACAAGTTTGTGCTCCAGCAGATAGATTTGGAGGCCGGTCGATGACAATCTCAAAGCAGTCAATAAGGACAGCCACACGCTTCCCAAAATGCTCTCGGAATGGCATTGGCATGGCCAAGCGAAGCTCTTCTCTCTCTGGCCACAGGATGAAATAGTTCAGTCTTGTAACAAGAACATCTAAGGTTAATTTAAAAACCCTGGCAATTGTTGACTGAGCAACATCAAATCTGTATGCCAAATCACATTCTGACAAATTTAACTTGAGCCTCATAAGCACAATCATCATTTGTTGAAATTTGGACAGAGCTGAGCTGTGGGTTACATCAATATGCGGGGACACAAGATTAAAAATAGCCATCAAAATAGTGTACGTAGGTAGCCCAGTATAGTATCTGACTTGTTCATCATTCCCTGCTAAACTTGCTTGACTCACAGACCTTGTTAGCTCAGCCTGGTCACGTAGTCGAGAAATGTGTTCATCTTGGTTCACAATATGGCTTACGCCTTGTCCAGTTAGATCAGTTTGTGACATCACATCTTGGAAGTTGGGTCTCGCGTTTCCAGTATCGTGCACTGCCTGTTCTGTGTTTCCAGTATCGTGGTGGGGATCATTAGGTTGGTTTCTTAAAATATGCAGTAAATGCCGTACTGTTTTTGGTGGTTGGTTGCACTGCCTGCTCTGTGCTACATCGTCAGCATTAATCTCGTGAGGGACTATTCTTCGCTTCTTTGCTCTCTCGTATCGCAATCTAGTTCCATCGTCAGCACCCAGACACAGGGTTGGAACCCAGTCAACACTGGATGTTTCCCAATTCCCAGCACTTTTGCCTGCGTCGCAAAAGGAAAAAGAAAATGAAAATAGTAAATATTCATTAAATACTGTACCGGTACTTGAACTGCTGTACCCAACTGTTTTGATAAAATGGAGCCAAAAAATGGGTGGGCTTCAGGACTGTGCTTCACTTGATATTCACCATGGAAGATATTTACCTAGTGAAAAACCAAGATTTAAATCTGTTTCTGTAAGCGTTCAGTTTCTGAAAGTGAGTTTGTCCAAAAAAGATTGCAAAATTTTCAGTAATTTTCTCTGGGTCGCAGGTCATGTACACTTGACCTTTTGAATTTTATTTTCCCTGGTTATTTACCAGGTGACCGGTACAAGTTCCATGGTGAATTTCAAATGAAAAAAAAAAAGGCCCAATTTTAATTTTTTTTCAAAATCAACTTTTCCGCAAAATTTGCACACTGTTGAGTGGCTTTACAATATTGGAGAAAGACGAGTATTTGAGCCACAATTAATGGGGATAGACATAGGCAAAATTATAAATGTGTCTGGGTCCCATTCCCAAATTCATTTTTTCCCGCAACAACTTTTCACGGACTGACCATTGAGATGAAAAAAATATGAAGAAGAGGCATAAGGGGTGAATCGCTAAAGGAATGCAACTTTTTTCCCCGGTTTGTTTTGTATGTCAATGTCAGGCGCTAACTTTAGCTCTAAGGCAGTGGTTATTTGACTGTGAATAAGACATGAGATTAATTTAGCTATATGACCGGTGCTACAATGAACATGCGCAGTGAGTTTTTTTCGAGAACATATTCTGGTAAGAGTGTAGTTTAGTACTAGTCCGAAACTTTGGGACTCTCAATGCTGTGTATGAGAGTCCCAAAACTTGAGGTACTGAAAACATGCAATACGAGAAAATAGACTGGCATCTGAAACAACCAGTCCAACAACTCTTCAGCACTGCATCAATCAACTGTCAGCTGACTGTGCCAACATGTCGGGTACTAGGTCACTATTTCTACACATTTCTCCATAGTCGGGCACCAGACTACTGACAACGAAGGAAGAAGTCAGTCTTGTCAAACAGTTGGACCATGGATGGACATGTACAAGTCTAGTCTTTAGCCTCATGTTAATATCACTTGACTTCTCTCTCCCCTGCAAGCCACTGCCAAATACTGAAGAAAAGTCCCCTTTAAAAATTGACTTGAGTCTTCAAACTTGGTTGGTGAAATACTGAGGACCTTTTCTTTGCTCATGGAAAGTTTTGGAGAAATTTGCTGGCTAAAGAGTGAGTAAAGTTGGCCTGATCTTCTTTTGCATCGTTTTGACTAGCACTTAAGGTCCCAGTCTGGTTTAGTACACTCTTATTTTCCACTAGTTCAACAGACAATGCACCATGCGAATGATTGTCCATAAATTTTGCAGCCCGAGTCAGTTTTTTTTCTTTAGACCAACTCTTGGGGTTTAATTATTATCAGTAACAAAAGGCAAGAAAATGTGACTTGTCACCTGGTTGTTTTAGCAAGTTGCAGTACAGTAATTTCATTCTCCTATGGGCTCCGTGCACAAACACTCCTTCAATGGCCAGAAAAGGAGAGTTGGGGGAGACCTAGACTGGTTCCTGGTCCATCCACTGCGTATTTCGAATGGGAAAGAATGTTGCAACCTGACGCTACTTCAGCAGTTGTGTACAAGTTCTACGGAGAGTCAAGAAAAATATTTCCTAACAAAACTGGAAACGTTTCTCAGTCCCAGACAGCCAGACTCATGTCTTATCATCTTTTTGCAATGACTGACCTTCATTGAGATGATAAATGAAGAAAAAAGCAGCGTCAGGTTGCAACATTCTTATCTTCGATGATCCAAAGTTATTGTGGGCGGCCCGGGGATTAATAAGTCTGGGAGTCTATCGCACTTCAATTCTAACGTATTTGCGCGCCGACGCCGCCTGATGCTCAAGCGTAGACGCTATGGCTAATAGCATTGGCACATTCAGGACGTCATGCCTGCCTCGCGCGCAAGCTAGTATGCCATGGTACGCACAACCTATGAGACTGGTCTGAACAATTGTAATGTAAGTGTTTCTCACTAAATGCTTCAATATATTTCCTGCTAAACTGCAATTTTTAGGACCGCTTTCTGATGGCTGTTATTAAGTCATTGCAAGAAAAAACTAGTGGCGTACGTATATGGAATTTCTTTCCTTTATTTCCCTTTAATTATTTTAAAGAAAACTGCTCCAGAGTCTGAGCAATGACTCAGAAGAATAAAAATGAAATAATCTGCAAGAGGGCACTAGCTAACAAAAAAATCAAGAGCGACCATGATTTATTATGAATCAGCTAAATAAACACTTCGTACTGCGGAATCGTAGCTCCAAAAGGAATCCCCCTCCACACGTTCTTATTCCTCCATCATGTCCATGTTCCACTAAAATAACTGTCAGTGTCAAGCGCAATTTGAGTCAAGCGCAAATTGAGTCCCCCGTGCAATTTTAACCTGTGCACGCAAGTTTTCACTTGCGCGGGGGGACTCAAATCAAATTGGGCTCAACACAACTTAACCACGAGTCCACGATCTTGACAACCACTGAGCCAGCAATATCTTAATTGTCTTCCCCCTATCGGTGTAGAAATAGAATTCACCTTCTGCATTATATAAAGACAGTGGATATTTTGCCGAAGGTAATGACGGCAAACTTACGTTTACTAAAGGTTTGGCCGGCGGCAATCCATATCAACAGAGGGCGCTGTACTCTTTAAGATAGGGCTGAATTAATATAAGATGTATTAAATTCTCATCAAAAGTTGAGTTTGGTGAAGTGGTTAAACAAAGGCTTTGGTGAGTAGGATGACTCGGGTTCGACCCTGATCCCTGCCAAATTTTTAAGTTTTTTTTCCCATCCCCAAATAAATAAGAATATTCTTCTTTTATTATTTTAACATGTCTCAAACATTTTATTGCAGAGTAGGATAGTATTACCGGATTACATTTTCTTTTTCAGATTTGTGGCTCTGGAGGATTTTTTTTAAAAGGGAAATAAAGTCCTAAATTAAAAAATGGTCTGAATCCCAATTCCCATCTTGTGAATACGACTGCGATAATCTTGGCATAGCCATAGCCATGGAGCCAGACTAAAATTTGTCACCGGCATGATCTGACCGGAAAAGTACAAAAAAACATTAACTGCACATGTTAATTCAGTGCATATCCGGCAAACTAACGTTTACTAAAGGTTTGCCGTCTCCGGCAAAATATCCACTGCCATAAGTTATATAAATGTAGGATCCTTACCACTGACAAAATGGCGAGAACAGACACTGGCGTGCTCGCCAAAGTCTTTGACAGGCCCGCCGATGGCTGCAATCCACAATCGCCGACGTTTTTCCGTGAGCTCTCTCTCTTGGTCACCACGATGCAGTTTGATTTGAGGGATACGACAAAACCTGACCCCATCACTATGTCTACGTGATCCACAACCCCAAACTGCACAAACGGCAGGCATTATTCTGTTTAACTACTAATGGTGGGACGGGAAAACCAGAATAACCGACCGTCGTGATGTGTTTGCGCGCGCGCTATGGCTCGGGTGACCGTAAGCTCATTGCAAAATTCTGCTAAATGCACATCAAAATCTGTCAGATTTATCAAAAATCTGCCAAACTCCCCAGCATTGCTCGAAATACACACATACAGAGTTGTAGTACTGCCTTAATTTGGGTCCAAATTACATTATAAATAATCTGTAGTCACATGATGTAATGAAATTATTGCATAAATTTGAAATTTCAGGCAAAACGCACACGTGTCACAACGAAGTCCGGTTCCCAGTGAAACTCAGCACCTACAGTGTGTAAACCAGCCAACCTAGTCCCATTATGCAAGGGTTTGTTTGAAAAGACTGAAGCTTTATTAACAAAAAACATTTAATTTTTTTTCAAATTTGCTATGGTTTTCTCTCAAATAACCATTTGTGCAGAATTCTGCCGGATATCTGCCCCCCCCCCAAAAAAAATCCATTCTGTCAAATATTCTGTCAAACTCGTTTTTTATAAAACAAAAAATCTGTCAAAGTTAGCCTAAAATCGGCTAAAACGGTCACCCTAGTGATGACCCACAAGATGGCTGCCCTTAACCCTTGCGCGAGCCCTCCCACCACTACCTGCTCTGATCATTTGCATGTGACGTATGCAAATGAGGAACAGTCTGGTGCCTGGATATGCGTTACACATTAGCGTTTGTTTTTGTATGCGGTGTCTGGGGTAAAACAGAGTCAATTTAAATCAAACTGTTACGATCTTATCAAGACAACATGCAGTATCATATTTCATATTAATATGAGCAAATTTTCGAGAAGGCGTGGACGAATGATCGCGAAAACACGTACTGCACGTTGTGAATATATAAGTAAGCACTGGGGACGAGGTTGCTCTCGCGGTTACTGCATTTTTGCCAACCACGGCCTGCAAAACTATGAAAGGTCCAACGTTGCAAAAATGAAGAAGAGTTGTTACATATCACCAAAATACTATTAAATAATTTTGATACTCGAAAATACATTTTCAACAAAGCTACAAAATAATTCCTACATATGCCTTTTTACTATTGTGTTGATGGCGTTATGAGGACTTTTTATGGAAAAATATGTTGCCAACCACGGCTTCAATTTATGCGCTTACGGCAGCCCATACAAAATGGCGCCGATGTTTACAAACAAAAGAAAGGTCTATATGGAGATCAATCGTTTCCATTTGCTCGTCCCCCCCCCCCCTGCAAACAGGACGCTGGGATACTCTGATGAATTCACGCTCTGATTGGTTGGATTTTGCGTGACCAGTGATCTGTGCGTCATCAAGGTCATGACTATACGGCCGTTAAGACTAATTTATTTTTTATTCCAGTTTAGAGATAATTTTTCTCGTTGAAAAAAGCGTAATAATGTAGGAAATTCTGTAAAACTTATCTGTGTTGTAAATTTACAATTCCCGTTACTCGCTCAGGCCCCGTTTCGAACGGTCGCACAGTGGGCCAGGTCAAGGTCAAACTGCGCCAAAATTGGTTCGAGTCGCTGATTGGACTAATATTAAGCATCTATGGGTTTTCTGACCCGAGAAAGACAGTGAGCATAATTTTCAAACGCTGTGACGTCATTAAAACGCTGAATTTTGATTGGCTGACATAATACGCACATTTACACTGTTTTTTTTAATGATGAGAATGTTGATATAACTTTTATAATTTAATTTTAAGTTCTTAAAATGTGATACAATTGTATTTAAATGATTTTTGTATGTCAAATGCAACAATGTTTTCGCATTATGCTTAACCATAATGATGCCACGTTTGATCCTTGTTCCCAAATATAATATTTCGGAATCTAACGAGTAGCCTAAACAAATTTCGGAAGAGTAGAATAGACCTGTTCTAAACAACATTTCTTGTTGTGTTAGGACCATAAACAAATACAGAAAATGTATTTTGATTGAACTTAAGGACTGGCTCTCATTCTTTTTTCTTCCTGGTTTTTTTTGGCGTTTTATTTACTGTAAATTATTCACGCCAGTTTGTTATTTCCATTCAACAGTTTACAAAAATGCTTGTACAATACATGAGCGCGTCAAAAAATAGTTTTAAATCAAATCGGTTAAGCAGCAGAGTTGTGCTTATTACTCTATGCAATAATTGAAAATAAAGCACGTGAAATGTTGATGAGACACCAAGTATTTGAGACACCAAGTACATTGTAATTTCAACTGCGCAATCAGACATCTAATAGGGGTATCATATTACACAACACCGACTTTTCCGGCGAGCGCAGCCTTGCTCGGGTGTCGTGTTTCTCAGTGAAGCGCGCCACATGTAATGGAGTTCAGAAAAGGGGCGAAAACGTACGGTGATCGCTTCAGAAAAACTGCTCTAAAATCGTGTATCGCAGGTTGTCGCAGCTAAATTTGTTACCAAAATTATGCAAACAAGTTGCTTTATTAGAAATAAGTAGACTTTAGGCAGCAATCGACGGCAATCCTAAGTTTCCGTATTGCTGAACACAAGAATCGTAAATTTCATGTCAATTTTGACACAATTGTCAGTATTTATTCATAAAAAAATTCAACAAAAATAAAAACTGATTTAATTTCCTTTAAATATGAACTATAAACTAGAGTCAAGTGAAAATTTAGCTCCGTAGCTCAATGCAAATTGTCTGATTTTGCTTTATGAAGATTTCTGCAACTATTCACATTTTATGGCCAATTTCTGTGGATTTGCATACCTTTAAGAGGTCATGACAAGTCAAAATACATATTTTTTGCTTAATTTCCCCATAAAATGGTCCGATGGGGTATGAGCAACCTCAAAAGTGTCGAAAAAATTAAAACTAGCAGGGTCACGTTTCACCCTTTTTGGCGCACTTTGGTTTCGGCCTGGCCCACTGTGGGTCGGTACCATTGCAACCTCGTCCCCAGTGCTTACTTTATTTCCAACCTTGTTTCCAATAGTAAGCCCTGGATAGGAAACTTTCTTCCTATATCCTGATTCGATACCGCAATTGGCTAGTAATGGATTTTACCGCGTACTTGGTGTTGTTATTCACAACGTGCAGTACGTGTTTTTGCGATCATATTCGTCCACGCCTTCTCAAAAATACTCATTTCCTTTTCAATTTGTCAATATTAATAAGAAGTGTGAAAGTGATGTAGTGCCTTGGTGCTTGGCCTTGGCCTTAAGGCTGCCTTAAGGCTGGATTTTAGGGCCTTGGCCTTGGCCTCGAGGCTTGAGGGCAAAAGCCTTGGTCTTGGCCTTGGCCTTGAGGGTTCAGGGCCTTGAAAATTTTGAGTCAAGGCTCTTCAATTAAGGCCCATAGATTTTTGCATTTTCCAGATAAATCTGTTCGAAATTTTGCTGTTACCATTTTAATCGTATTACCACGGAGGAGGGAAGCACCCTATAGATTTGTGTGTTGGACATACTTTCACTTTTGTAGCATCACATTTTGTTACCATTGTAGTAGATTTGCTGCAAAATTTCGTACACTTGTGGGGCTAATGAGATGATCACTTTAATTGCATATAACTATGGAATAGATCTGATTGGTTGTATATGTCTCCCTGATAAGTGTTAAAGATTTGCATGTATCTGTTTTAGATAATGCTGATATTTCTGACCATGTTGGGCCAGCAAATAAAAATTTCCCAAATCAGTTTCTTGAATCCCCTTTTGTTACACTTGGGAGAATTGTGTGTCAATATAGAAGTAAATCATTATTTTGTTTAGTTAAACCATATTGAAGACCTGAACTTATACTTTAATAGATACAGTGCAGTCATAAAACGGTGTAGGCCTATGCGAGCATGTTGATTGCAATTAAAGAAATGTTGTTCTTCGTAACGAGCAATTCGTGATGACAAGGGCGGATCCAGGGGGGCCAAAAAGGGCCATGCCCCCCTCCCCCAAAGAAACGAAACCATTTTTTTTTTATGTGACGTCGTAATAAAGGCAGGCAATGAGTACACCACCATCTTTTCCTCAAAAAACATCGGTTAAGCCCAAGCCGTAATTTTTTGACCCACTTTTTTTTTTTGGGGGGGGACCAAAATTTCTTTGCCCCCCCCCTCCCCCGCAAATTGTGTTCTGGATCCGCCCTTGCGTGATGATGTGTCACTCATGGGACTATAATAAGTTCTATATTAGTGGTCATTTCATAAAACAGGGCCTTGGCCTTGGCCTTGGCCTTGAGGGTCAAAGCCTTGGCCTTGGCCTTGGCCTTGAGGGTCAAAGCCTTTGCTCCTACACTGATTGAAAACAAGGTGGAAAAAAGGAAAGCCCTGCGGACGACGTTGATATTTCGTTGTTTGTGCACAATGTATAGTGGTAGTATACCTAACGATTGGTGGCGCTCCAGTTGCTGATATCGCTCTAGCTATCACAGTAATTAGGCGTACCTAACAATAGGAGGCGTAAAGCCTATGCCGTGTGTGTTTCAAAATAATATTTAAACGTGTTACCTCAGGTGTTGTTTTTTTTTTGAAAATAAATATATGATCTACTTGTGTTGTTCACACTCTATGGGTTCGCGCGCAGAAACGTACGTCCCTAATCCTTCGCATCTTCTTAGTTGTTTGTTGAAAAAAGTTTTTTGAAGCATTTTTTTTAAGCGTGAGATGTTATTTGTAACTAATTGCTAACTTGTAACTTGCATTTATTTACCTTTTTTTGCTGCTTTGATATGAAAGTATTTTATTGTATATGATCACGCTTTGTATTGGCATTGTCCATGGAGAGTATTGAATAAATGTTTCTTCAATTGAAATGTATTGAAGGTTTAGGTGATCAAGTTCTACGCGAGCTGACTTATTCATTGATAATATTGGTATTGATCACACCTTTTTAAAATGTTTTTCTTATTTTATTTGTATAGATATTCGTGACTCCGAATAATGTTGCTAAAAACAAAAATAGGATTTAGGGGTGTTAAACGACCGAATTTGCATGTTAGACATCTAAGTGTGAAAGCACACACATATCAGCCGGTGTTTGGCAACAGTTATTGGGGCAGTAGGATGCAAAGTTGTCAATATGACTCAAACTTTGAAATATTATATGAGATATTAAAGATAATACATTCAAAGGTCATGTCAGTGGTCGGTATTTTAAGAGAACTACATTATTTCGATGGTTTAGGTATTTCCTTTTTTTTGTAATAAAGTTTGAAATCGAACATAGTCATATACGGAGTCACATACGTGAATGTTGCGTTGACTGTACTGTTTAAAGGTCAATCTGTATAATTGGATGCATGTATCTCAATTACAGAATCGCACTACTGACGACTGCTGAATCGCACTGCTAACGAATAATAATTGCGGCCTTCAGAGGCACTTATTGGTCGCCTCCATGTCTGTTCGCGGTGGTTCAAAGGATGTATACGCCGATAATGATACCATTAAAGTTGTTATCCTTCGGAGTGGTATTCAGTGTTGGGGAAGTGCACATCCCAAAGCCAAAGTACGATAACTTTATGGGCAAATGGTTGTCTTTTTTGGAAACTCAAAGGAACATACAGAAAAAACACCCACATTCGTTTTGATGGTAGTTAAGTGATCAATGACAGGGAGCAGATGAATATTTGCAAGTCAAGTACTCATTGGCGATAATATTTAAACGTATTACCTTAGGTTGTGCTTTTTAACTGAAAATGAAATATATGATCTACTTGTGTTGTTCACATGGGTTCGCACGCGTAAATGTACGTCCCTAATCCTTTGCATCTTCTTAGAAGTCAAAAAGAAAGGTTTTTGAAGCGTGCCATTATTTACATTTATTTAATTTAATGTGTAACTAATTGTTAACTTTTTGGGCCGTTTCGGCATTTGCCGAAACAGCTTTGTTTTCGTTAAGATTTTTTCTTTTTCAGCATTTTCCCATCGCATTTGTACACGTTTTTATCGCGGAAGGCGTCTATAACTTGACGTAAAAATGCAATAACAAATTGCAGAAACAGCCATGTGTATGATCCACAAAAAACAATCTAGTTGAAACAGCTTTTTGTTTTTGGCTGTTTTGGCATTTTGTAAATTCGTATTTTGCTATGGCCAATTTCTCCAGAACTATATGTCCGATTTGGTTGTAACTTCGCATGTACTAGACCGGAATGTGTTACAGATATATTTTAAAGTAACGTCATGATGACGTCATGTGCTTCACACTAAAAGTTGCATTTTTCTATGGTCTATATCAAAAATATTCAATAACAAAATGTCGAAACAGCCAAGTGTTTGTCCACAACATAAATCCAGTGTTTTTGGTGCCATAATTCAGTAGCAATCGCCTATGAGGAAAGCTACCGGCGACATAGCAACTAATTACGATGACACACGGCTTGATTGAATTCGTAATCCTTTGCAAACTGCTTAAATTGTTCGTGGGAGTATTGCGGTCCATTGTCAGAGATCACTGTTTCCGGAATTCCTTATCTCGCAAAGTGTTGTTTGCAAAATAAATGTTGATCGCTTTTTGACTTGTTGCCATCGAAGTCAACTAAGTTAACTCGAAGAAACTCGAATAGTAATCCACAATGAGCAAATAAACCTGCTTATAAATAAATAAATAGCAACAGGTCTGCTGCTATTTTCTACCAAGGACGTTGTGGTTGTTCATGCCCCATCATTGGCTCTTTGGTTTGCTTTGGTTTGTATTTTGCACAGGCCTCACATTGGCTTTCTACCAATGTTGTCATTTGTTTTAGCACGCCTCGCCAGCTCGTTTGCCAACTGTTTGGTTTTCTCTATTGCCTGATGTGATTAGTGAACTGTGATCGGCGAACTGTGCTCAAAACAATATTCTCTCATTGTCTTCATTATCACTACTCTGTTTGCCTTAAACACTACCATCTTCTACAGTTAGTTGGTCCATTATTGACGCATGCATTTATTGGCATCCGCATTTATTTATTGGCATCCGCCAACCATTGTAAGAGAAGTAATTCTGATGAGCAACATGCCTTCCATTTCAACTTGAAATGTTGCAACAATTGGGTGGTTTACCAACATACAACATGTAAAGATTAAGAAGCACACAATCCAACGAGCATATGGCGACGGAATACGGATTGGTGACGATCGAACCATGCTGGCTGGCCTTCCATCCCTTATAGTTTAGAATTTTGTCACGGACGCAATCAAGAGCTTGCCTTCAAAAAATAACCAACATGTACCCTTGGAGCTACGGCTTCGCATCAGTGAATGATTGCATAAAGCAATAATTACGAGCGTAAAATCCAATGACCAGGACCTTTTCTTCTTTAAATAATTTGGTAGTTACTGATGAGGCGTCTCTATCAACTAATAACTGTAGTGGCTGCTTATTCCCTTTCAATGGCAAACTGACTTCACCTTCAGAGCAACTCTCACAGAATATTAGTTTTCTACGCGGCCTTGAGTAAAGGAACTGCCGGTGGCTTCAATTACATTTTTGGCTGTTTCGGTGTACACATCGAAAAAGCTATTGTTTTTGTAATTTTTATTTTTTTGTGTGCGTGATCCCGCTTAAAATCGGAAAGCCTGTTTTTGCTCAGATTTTTTTTTTTTGGTATCCAAATTCCAACAGACTGGTACATGTATTAATCAGCGCGGCACTTTTGACATAAAACAAAGTCCTACTCCGATGAAACTTAACTCAGGTAAAGACCCTTTATACATTTTCTTCTACTAGCTAAATATGACATAAAATGCTATTCGATTGACTTCAAGTGAGGTAAGGACAAAGACCCTCAGGTTAGGTATTGGCCCTGGAGAAGTGATATCACTATGACGACATGGCTGGTTTCTGCAATTTGTCATTGCATTATTACGTCATGTTATAGATTGATAGGACATACACGCGGGGTAGAAAAGTGTAGAGTGGCCAGGATCAATAGTTCTGTAGATATAGGCCGTAAAAAAGTGCACCTTTAATGTAACGTCACATATCATGTGTTGACGTCATCGTGACGTCAATTCAATTTTCATCTATAACAGATCCTAGGTTAGGTTTATACCAAATTACAACCAAATCGGGCCTATAGTTCTGTAGATATTGGCCATAAAATACTTTAATGTGACGTCATATGACGTGTGATGACGTCATCATGACGTCACTCACAAATTCATCTGTAACATATCCCAGTCCATTACATAATGAGTAACAACCAAATTGGACCTACCGTTTCAAGTTTCATCTATAACACCTCCCGGTCTAGGTTCAACCAAGTTTCAACCCAATCAGACATGTAGTTTTGTATATATGGGTCTTCTAAATATGCATCTTTACCATGACGTCACATGTCAGGTGATAACGTCATCAAAACATCACTTCATCTATAACACATCCCGGTCTTGGCACATACCGAATTTCAACCCAATCGGGCCAGTAGTTCTGGAGATAAAGGCGTCAAAATGCACCTTTTATGTAAAGTCACGCATGCATTTATTGGCATCCGCAAACCATTCTAAGAGAAGCCAGACTGAATAGTAATGGAAGTAATTCTGATGAGTAACATGTCTTACATTTCAACTTGGGTAGTACACCACCATACAACATGTAAAGATTAAGAAGCACACAATCCCAACGACAATCACAACGAGCTACGGCTTCGCATCATTGCATTCCCTTTCAATGGCAAATTGACTTCACCTTCAGAGCAACTCGCACGCGATATTAGTTTTCTACGCCGCCTTGAATAAAGGAACCGCCGGTGGCTTAAATTGCATTTTTGGCTGTTTCGGTGAACACATCAAAAAAGCTATTGTTTTTGAAATTTAAAAAAAAAAATGGGTGTGATCCCGCTTAAAATCGGAAAGCCTGTTTTTGCTCAGATTTTTTTTTTTTGGTATCCAAATTCCAACAGACTGGTACATGTATTAATCAGCGCGGCACTTTTGACATAAAACAAAGTCCTACTCCGATGAAACTTAACTCAGGTAAAGACCCTTTTTACATTTTCTTCTACTAGCAAAATATGACATAAAATGCTATTCGATTGACTTCAAATTAGGTAAGGACAAAGACCCTAAGGTGAGGAGAGCCCTGGAGAATTGATATCACTATGACGACATAAATAGTCGTGTGACGTCATCTTAAAAGTGCATATTTTAAAGTCCTATATCTGGAAAACTTAATCGTGGAACGATGGTCTTGCATATTATTGACCTGACTGCATATGGACAAAACACAACATAAATTCGTTAAAAAAAATGCGAAAAAGCCCCATGTTCTGATCATCGAACAAACGTAGTTCTAATTTCATTTTAGCTGTTTGGGTGTACACAGCGAAACAGCTATTGGTTTTGGTCATTTTTAAAAAGTGTTTCGTAAATTTGCGAAAAAGCCTGTGTTTTGTTCTGATTTTTTTCTTCTATTTTGTTGTTGTTCTAGTGTGATACTGCATGTTGTTTCGTTAAGATCGTAACAGTTTTATTAAAATAAAATCCTGTTTTTCGGTAACTCACGCCATGTTCGAGCTGTGACGAATTGACTATGGTTTTACCCCAGACACCGCATACAAAAAAAAACGCTAATGTAACGCACATGCAGGCACCAGACTATTCCTCATTTGCATACGTGTTCAAAAATCTTGCACATAGCAAATGATCCAATACCAGGATGAGAGGGTAGTGATGGGCGCATACTGCTGGACACCCTGGAGACGAGGTTGCCTCTCACATGATTTCTCGCGCATACTCGAGCCTGGACAAAGTAACCGACTCGCCGAGCCGATTATACTTGGGTAAGTATCCCATAAGGCCATGCATCGTCCGGCGGGCGCCTCAGGCCGTGTCCGCAACGCGATTATATTCCACGGAGCATAGAGCCACAAACCCAAGATTTTTGCACACGTATGCAAATGAGGAACAGTCTGGTGCCTGGATATGCGTTACACATTAGCAGTACGCGCCCACCACTACCTGCTCTCTCACCCTGGTATTGGATACCATATCGAGACAACATGCAGTATCATATTTCATATTAATATGAGCAAATTGGAAAGGAAATTAGTATTTTCGAGAAGGCGTAGACGAATGATCGCGAAAACACGTACTGCACGCTGTGAATATATAGCACCAAGTACTCGATAAAAATCCATTACTAGCCAATTGCGGTATCCAATAAGGATTAGAAGAAAGTTTCCTATCCAGGGTCTACTATTGGAAACGCGGTTGGATATAAAGTAAGCACTGGGGACGAGGTTGACTCACGCTGTGCTCGCGCTGCGACGAACTGACTCTGTTTTTACCCCAGACACTGCATACGAAAACGAACGATAATGTAACGCACATGCAGGCACCAGACTATTCCTCATTTACATACGTGTTCAAAAATCTTGCACATGCAAATGATCCAATACCAGGGTGAGAGAGCGGGTAGTGATGGGCGCGTACTGCTCGACACCCTGGGGTCGAGGTTGTCTCCGACTCCGATTGGCCGAGGCGCGAGATTGCATAAATCTGCATGCTTTGATATATCAGACGTTAGACAGGAGTCTGGGCTCCGTGGATAGCGCTAGCGGGTGATACTCAGACTAGTTCGGATGCAGCCTGGGGAAAATGTTGCAACCTGACGCCACTTCCGCAGTGTACAAAGTCTATGGCGAGTCAAGAAATTTTTCTCCTAACAAAATTGGAAATATTTCTCAGTCCCATATTCATGTCTTATCATCATTTTTGCAATGAGTGACCTTTATTGAGATAATATATGAAGAAAAAAAGTGGTGCCAGGTTGCAACACCCCCCCCCGGAAAAGCCCCCCCCCCCCCCAAAAAAAAAAAGAGGCGAGAAGTCATATTGGTGTGAATTTAATGGGGGGGGGGTGCAAAATTTCCCTGCTCCCTCTAAAACTGATAAATCGAGAATATGTTGAGAAAAACAGGACTTCTTTTGGAAAATATATTTTGCTCCCCTCTAGAAAAAAATCCTGGCGACGCCCATGTTTCCAGCTCTTGCACGAAACTTTACCCGAAACCGTTCGTTTATTTAGATCCACTGCGCATGTCTGTCATTACGCGAGAAGCCAGGCGCGAGTATGCTGCGGAAGTAATCGAACGCATTCAAATTGTAGGTCAGTCAGCCTCCGTGGCTAAAAATAAACATGACAACCATCAAGGTTGTCATGTTTATTTTCAAGGCCCTGTTTCAAACCTCGGCTTCGTTTCCGATTTCGCTTTATCACTTATAGCTTTTAATGTTCTTATCAAATATTTAAATTCGTAATATCTTAGAGTTAAAGCTAATGTTGATCTGGAATCTCTAAATTTGGCACCCAGATAATGTTGATCTGGAATCTCTAAATTTGGCACCCAGATAGCACTGTTAGCAGGCAGAGCCGAATGAAGACCGAGTTTTGGAAAATCTCAGTAACGGTCGTCAAATTCAAAACAATACATGACGCTGCAAAAACTTCGCCCGTACGATCCGAGTTTACTCGATGCACAAAATCGGCGTTGAATTTCAAGTTTTCTAAATGAAAGCAAAGAATATTTATTATCAACTCATTTTAAAAAGTGACACAAGTTTTTTCCCATTATCTTTGACGCTTAACAGATGAATGACCGAAGACCCAATGTAGAAAGGGCCCGCTGATTGGTCAAAATATAGAGGTCAAGAGGCGGTTGTCTTGCCTAATTAATCAGCGAATCTGCTCACATCATAGGCATTCTATCACGTAGACTACGTTTAACACTGTGTCTCTGAGAATTTTGATACAAGGGTGCATCCCTAGGTTAGTGATGAGTGGCGTCATTGGATACTTATAGAATGTCAAATAACATTAATTAAGAAATGTTCAGATACTTCGTACTTTTGAATTGGTGGCAGTGATGTAATATAATGTGTAAGCTGCTGTATATAGTTGTTTTAAATCCCACTTTGTTGTAATGTTTATCCTCCTTCATAAAATATAGAGTGTTAAAAGAATTTTAAGTAATTTTCAGTTATGAATAATTTATTGTGTGGCAATGTAATAATGTGGGAAGTTGTGTAGAGTTTTCTTTAGATACCAACATTTGTTGTAATGAATATCCTCTTTTCTAGAATTTTGCAAGGAATATTTTCACCTTTTGTCCATCCTTGTTTTCATTTGATATACATTAACAAGATAGATATACGGTAAACTGTTACATATTAATACGCTGTATTATCATAGCATACAAGGAACCCTTGAGTGGTATGGCTGATTGTACGTGGGGCGTTTCGTTGCTATGCATGTAGACCGTCATGGTAATTACTTCCACGAAGTCTTGGTGGCATTGACTGCTGGATTATTGCGCATGCCAGAGGAGTTGGAGGACATTACAAATTGTGTCTTATATCAAAACCGGACACCAGTGTTCGCGTGGCAGAAAAAGGTGTTTACGTGTTGCATCTCGCCATTCCTCAGTGTGACTTTTGTCATTTTGAAATTTGACGCGAAACCATAAGATTCGAAAGTCGGCGTCTGAGTGCTTTTGATAACCAAAACGTAATTATAAACTTATTGCCGAAAAACATTGGCAACGACGACATTACCACACACGCGCTGTTGCCGACTGATCTTTTCAGTACTTCAAATAAGAGGAAAATCTTCAACTTTGGCAGTTGCTTCTCATCAAGGGCCATGGATGCACTCTTGTATTCGCTGATGGGTTTTTGTATTGCCGTTGCAGCTACAGCAATCACGGGTATGTTTTGTTTTCCGATTCTTTTCTTTTCTTTTCTTAACCCCCCCCCCCCCAAGTTTCATTCTGTTGAGCGGCCCTTGTTTCCCAATCGTCTGATTTAGTCATTCCATCAGTTTTTGTGTGTTTTATTTTCCCCCACAATACTCTCTATTCTATCTGCATCCGATAAAAAAAATAGGAGGCATATCTGTAAACAACGGTTAAAAGGCATATAGGGTCACCGCATTCATCCCAAAAGTAACCTACCTAATTATTATCAAAAAGCTTAAGCTCGCACTGGTACTAAATCCCATCGTGATTTATTCCGTCTGGCTTGCTGTCATTTAGAAGAAATCAAGAAATGTTGGTGATATCACCCCAATTCTTCGTCATCTCCACTGGCTTCCAATTATTCAACGCATACAGTTTAAAATTCTTCTGCTTACTTTCAAAACTCGTAATGGTCAGTGTCCAACTTATATCTCAGAACTAATTAAACCCAAAGTTCCATCAGCCCGGCTACGCTCTTCCACATCCGCTTATCTTCAACTTATGCCTGGTCCTCGAGTGAAAACACGCTCCCAAATTATGGAACAGTCTCCCTCCTAAAATTCAAAATGCCTCGTCCTTAGAAACATTTAAATCTATGTTAAAAACTCACTTATACAAATCTCTGTAATATGTCTTACCCCAATCTACTGCTTGGTCCACACAAAATTGATGTTGTTTTCTGTTAGTTTCCTTTGTATTTTGGCAATTTTATGATTGTACACTCCATGTCAGTTAGTGTTTTCTACCTGTAATTCTGTTCTTTGTATTTGGTGCGGTTGCCCATGTTTCACCTAATAGTCTACAAGGACAACAGCATCATATAGCACTTAGAAACGTAGTCATATAGCGCTTAGAAACGTAGTATTAAGCGCGGTATAAATGTTTGCTATTATAATTATTATTTCCAACGATCAGTCAATGGACTGGTTTATGAAAATAATGAGTGACGAAATCGAGTTTCGCGATCAAAAGGTTGTGCGTGTTTTTCGCTGATTTCCTGAAAAGTGTAATATTCACTAACCGGAAACTTCAGCAGGTTAGGTTTTGAACAATCTTCTTTGGATTTGGCGTGGATTTGGTTTTAAGGGTACGTTATAATAAAAAAAATCCAAACTTTCCCCTGTAATGTATTTTTTTGCTGTAGGTGGTTAGCATATTTTAACAGCGTAACAAAAAAAACCTGATAATGTAATTATTTGAATGATGACATCTGCGTCTTTTTTACAATTTTGTTTATCACTGCATAGTAAAAATACGCAGTTTAGGTTAATCAACAACAACCAGCTTCGTCAGAAACATAGGATACAAACTATCAAAACAAACCACAGACTGGTAACATTATTTGCTTTATTAAACAATTTTTAATGAAAAAAGAAAGAAAGAAGAGGTGAAAAAAATAGCAAACGACTTCAAGAATCAAATTTTACATGACTATACTAGAAGAACATTTTATAACTATTTGAGGCAGATTACCAACTCCTATTGGTCGATAGGCCGTCATGTGGGTGGTTTTAAACCGCCGGGAAAACACCGCTGCGTTCTGCGCATAGAGCTATTTTAAATGACTAGAGCGCTAACTTGATGTACAAAGAGATGCCTGATGGGCGCATCCATGTTTGTACACAAACCTATGGAGAACTAGAAATTTTGTACGGCTTTTGTACGGCTATTTGCATATCTGCGTTTGTATTCCATACCGGTGCGTTATCAAAGCCAATACGCCCCAAACCGAAACGCACGATCAGCAAATGGGCGTTTCATTTTGCTCTACGCAAACAGCGCAACGCGTGCGCGTATTTGCTGCAGATGCTTTTTGCCGTGACGTTTTTTGAACCATCATGATGCGCTAAAGTTGTTAGCGTATGAACTACATGTGCGTTGCATGTAGAGTACACTTTCAAAATTCAATCCATTTAATTTCATTATGTTCAACAAGCACGCACATGAATTCAAAATGTCTGTACCCAGGACAGCACGAATCATGGTTCTGCGCCAATTATTATTAGGAGATTTTGAGCATAACGCGCGCGCTCGAGGCACACACTATAATGGCCAAAGGGGTGATTCTCAAAACATGAAGTAAAATCGTTGAAGAAAATCGTTAGACATTTGTGAATTTTTGACTTTTTGACCGAAAGGTATTTATGAATGGGAATAAGTTATGTGCTTGGCTGGTTTTAAGCAAGTACGTTTAAAACTGGCTGGGGGCCAAGCAGATAAATCGCATTATTATTGTTGTGCAATCCTTCTAAAGTCTGCTGGCGTTTGTCCCCATTTTTTTTTTAAATCAAGCGACCGATAAACAAGAATACATGTACGGCAAAAAAGACCGCACACGGGAATATTTTGTGAGCTACGTGCTGAGCAAATGATTTCGAATTACTTTTTGCTCAGCACGTATTGCTCTGGTGCGGAGTGGATTCAAATACGTTTATCGAGTTGGCCGCAGGATCTTTATAAAGCAAGTACGTGTTAATATGATGCACGAGCCGAACTTAAACCATGGTACTGTTCTCAATCCATTGCTGAAAGACGGCCATTTCACATAATAAATAAGTCAAAGTCGACTGAAATATGCGACTTGGGGACTCAGTGCTGCAAAATGTTTACAAGTATAGCTATACATAACAGCCATTCGGCAGGGAGTGGAGATACAGACGATGCAGAAATAATGAACAGGAACCATTGTGTATCGTATATATGCATATTTGTAAAAAGTTATAACCATACTGTATGGCCTACATGTGTTTATTTCTGGATGGTTGGCAAGACAACGTATCGGAATAAATAGGAAGGTAATTGTGCAACAGTGGCATTGGAATATAACAAGCGATGCCAAATTATGGACATATGGACGTGGTTCTTCTTGTGGCTATACTCAGACACCGGATCGATTCATGAAGATGCATTCCCGTGTTGAGGTTTTATATCCCAATCGCGAAAAGCAGATACCTTTTCCAAATTCCTCTTCTTCTAGCAGTACAAAGGTTATTAACTTTTATGAGACATTGACAAGACAAAACAAATAAAGAGTTATTCAATTATTACTTTACAAGTTCGAATGGCTGGCTGATTCCCGTTCCTTTGCTGGCTCCCGCCCCACAGTCAGTATCAATAATGTACGGAGCGGGATCCAGTCTACTACTCGGAAAGCGGATCATCTGTTTGTGCCCAAAACTGTAACCCTTTTTTTCAGATGTTTGCAGGCGTCCAATAAAAGTGGAAAAACTGTTTTGATTGTTGGAATAAGTTGAAAATGTATCCATAACAACAAAATCGAATTTGTTGAAGATCGAGCACAGGGAACGCAGCTTTAAAGGGGAAATACAACATTTGCAAACATCGAAAACGTCCCCAAATCTATGTATTTATATCAATTTCTAGGAATTTACGAAAGTTATTATATCACGAGTAGTTGAACACTTATATCATCTAAGTATATTCCGAATTTCAGCTTAATCTGTTGGTGCTAACGCTTGTTTTACAGCTCAAAATATATCTAAGGATAATCTCGACGAGGATTTTTTCGACCCAACCCACATGCATGGTTTTCATAGCGCCATAGGCGCTACGGCTGACCAATTTCGGCCTGCCACGGCACAATAACGGCGGGTATATTAGCATATATTCATTACTGTCACTCGGCGTGACTTGTCGTGGGTCTCGGTATCGACAAATGGAAGCCGGCAAAAAGGGTGATATTTATCAATTAATAACTCGTGAAGGAGGCTTTTATGTCAATTTTTACTGCACACCATAGTGGGTAGTAACCTTATGAATATTTGTGAGGCTTCAAAAGATTAAAAGACATTGCTAACGCAAGTGTTACAGCTTTCAAATACGCACGTAGCCAGGCCTAGTTTTCCAATTTCAACGAAAAGTAAAGAACATATCACAACGATTTTTAGCACATGCTTGGATCATTATAAGGGAAATAAACCCTGAAAGTTGCATGAAGATACGGTCTTCCAAACGGGAGAAATTAATTTTCAAACATTTCGCCCGCCAACGTGAACATGTGTGTGTACATGTAGTTTCATTCAAAATAAAGTGTTACGTAACCTTTAGAAATCGCCCTTCGCAACCACGTGGGTGGGGGGGGGGATATTAATCCCCCGTCCCCCCCCCCCCCCCCACCGCAAAAGAAATAAATGTATAGGCTACCAGGGGGGTGGACCATTGGATCATTGCCGTGATCCCCCAGATTTTAATGTTAAGGAACCAAATCTGCCGATTTGTGAGGTTTTCTTTTATAGTTATCAAAAACGGAGAACAAACATTACCGTATATACAAAAGCATTGAATGCACCGTTTTGGTGATAAGGGAAGTTAGCATACAACTTATAAGATACATATTTGGATCTTGAACAGCGCCCCTATAGTCTCATGTGGCCTCCACGCCTTTAAAATGTTCGCTTTTCTTGCTGCAGATTTTTTTTGTCAGTAGGCCTATAGTCATGACTTTTCATTTCGCAGCTTTTTGTATTCGTTCAAATCACGGTGAGCCTGAACGTTTTGCAATTTATTTGCACGATCACATTCGATGAAGAAAACATGAAGCAAGTTTATTGAAATATATACAAAATAACTAACAAGCGCGACAAAACACTTATTACTAAAATACCTCTTTTCTACATAATGAGGGTGTTAATATTCAGGTTTGGCAAGTGTTGCAAAACGCGGCTTAAATTATTACCCTTGTGGACCCACCGTGTGGCAGCCCATACAAAATGGCGCTCATAATATCAAACAAAAGAAAGGTAAATGTCATGGAGTTATCATAAATATTACTCCGTAAACGTCTGCTTTACTTCTTTACGCGCGTGGTTTTTTTATGAATAGTCTTGATTACAAGTCGGTGTACATGCTCCACACGTTCGTCTTTTCATTAGGTGCCTCGGGCAGTTTCTCAGCCAGCTGTTGCACCTTTCGTAAGAAGCCAGATCCGCGCTACTCGATGGAGACCCGCTGGTTCCCGCAAGTGGACGATTCCTCCTGTGAATGTCGACATTTACATCTCTTGCAGAGGATCCCAGCTGACTCGTCCTATCCCGAGGATTTCTACAAACCACCTTGGAAAACAGATACAAAAGGTATTTGATTTCTGCTGTAAATAGACTTCACTCAAGTCGGATTTATTTCGATATCCACAACACCGGTTGCCATCACAACCAGCCCTAAATTCATCACCAGAGTATCATCAAGTGTTGTGTAAAGAGCCCACTAAAACACCAACTTAGGCCAAGTCTATATGCTATATAAGAAGCCAAAACAGAAGACTGATCAACTGTCCTCAAGCTTTATAATTATGGAGATAAGAAATGCAAAAGTAGATCCTGATTTTTTTGCTTGGCCATAGTCAAAAAATGTTACTCAGTCAGTGTGTCAGTGACAAAAACAAAAAGGACTTTTAGGCTGGCCAGCCTGCGAATGCTCTTTTCCCAAACTACATCCACATACTTGTTTAGCGCCCTCTACGATACTTTTATGATACGTAGGCAGGTATATTAAAAAAATCCTCCCCCTAGGGTTTGACGTGTAGTGCGATAGCTAACTCAGTCGATAGAGTCGTGATTTTGCACCGCAGGGTTGTGGGTTCGAGTCACCGTAACTGTTCCCCCAATTTTTTTTCTTTTCTAATCTGAGGCTTAATTCGGAGGATTTTTTTAAAGGGAATTAAAATCCGAATTTCATTATGTTCGAATTCATTTCTTTTTTTACTAAATTTATATTTTCTTCTCATGTTTTTAGAGAAGTGAAGTCCAAAACGCCATAACGTACATCCATAATATGCGGAAGTCGTTTGTGAAAAACAATTCGCGGCCCTCCTGGAACCAACAAAAAATGAAATCAAGGAAACAGGCCTGAGAACTAACTCTAAGTTCATGTTGAAAATGAGGTCTTTTGTTTTCAAACCATGCAAGCTTATCTTCTTCGCATTGGATTTTTTTTTTACTTGAGAACGTTGACCCATCTTTAGTCGTTTGGGTTGAGAAGTTTGTCTCCATGATTTCCGATTTTATCTCAGATAATTTTTTTTTTTGCTCCACAGCTTGTGCCGATCCATTAGGAATGGAGAATGAAGACATTCCTACGGACAATCTTTTTGTCTCTGATGCAGGTCATTCCGGCTATGAGAAATGGAAGGCTCGGCTGAATTATCCGGGTAAACGTACATCTGTGACGTAATCAATCACTGCTAAGCTATAGTATTCCAGCCCAGCCCGGCCCGGCCCAGCCCGGCCCAACCCATGCAGCCCATCCCAACCCTACCCAACCCATCCCATCCCAACCCAACCCAACCCAACCCAACCCAACCCAACCCAACCCAACCCAACCCAGCCCATCCCAGCCCAGCCCAGCCCAGCCCAGCCCAGCCCAAACCGCCACCACAACACAACACAACACAACACAACCAAACCAAACACAACCCAACACACACAAACGCAATCCAACCCAACACATCCCAACACAACCCAAATTTAGCCAATAATTAGCCACCCTTTTGCCTATTAGGTGCCTGGTGTGCAAGGCCCATAGATACGCACCAATGGATCCGTGTCGACTTAGGCAAATCAACTACAGTGACAGGACTCATCACACAAGGAAGGCACTACAGTGATGTCTGGACCAAGACATACAAAGTCAAGTACAGCTCAGATAACGCGGCCTGGGCCTATGTCACTGACAAAACCGGCAACCCAAAAGTGGTAAGCTGTGGGAATTTATTTATACCACCCTTTTTGTAATCAAAGTGATCGCTTTTGATTTTCATGCGAGGTTTATTTTCTTCTAGTGCTCCAGAATGCTCCAGAATGACTTTCTCTACAGCGTTATTAAAATAGTTCAAAAGTCAAAAGCTGTAACTTTAGCAATAATTTGACCCATTCCCCCTTCTTTCTCAGGGTCCAATTCTGACTTTCTTTTTGGTGAACCCGATTATTATATAGTTTCCGGGAAACACGGATGATGAATCTCACGTAACTGTCTATTTCCCGGCGCCTCTGCACACTCGCTTCATCCAAATTGAACCTCAGTCTTGGACAAGGTATATCTGCATTCGCTTTGAGCTGCTTGGTTGTAAAGGTAAGATTGTCAACTCCTTTTAACGTTTCTAAACGTTTTTTAAACGTTTCTAGACATTTCTAAACGTTGCTTTACATAATATGTCTGATTTAACTGTCGGAAAGATCCGCATCGAACGCTTATGAATTAAGTTTAGTATGAAACACATATAGCAACTATGAAAGTTCTTTTGCACCCTTTTGTTGTTGTCATTGTTAATTCAAAACATCTTCCGCCATTTCAAGAAGATTCCTTTCTCTCTCTAAATTCCTTCCTCTCCAAAAGAGTAAGACTGCGTGGCCAGGGAGCGCTGAGTGGTTCAGGCATAAGATGCCAGAGCAAAGGGGAGGAGGTTGAAGACGTGACCTTCTTTAATTCACTATGAATTTTTTTGGTGAAATTTTTATTGGATATTAAATTTTGTGCAGCGTGTATATTGTAATCATGCTAAAGTAGTAAAGATAAAGTAACGTGAACATGTGTAAATTGTATTGCATGACAGTTTGAATGTGGGTAAAAATGAAAAAGGGTGAGTAAAAAAGAAAAAGACCAAGTT
The DNA here is from genome assembly GCA_029964075.1 of Patiria pectinifera. Taxonomy (NCBI): domain Eukaryota; kingdom Metazoa; phylum Echinodermata; class Asteroidea; order Valvatida; family Asterinidae; genus Patiria; species Patiria pectinifera. The sequence goes on along the minus strand of CM057141.1, from coordinate 22,515,370 downwards.
AGAAAACATGTCAAACTAGACATTTGCGTTTGTCGAGTACAAACGCAGGGTGATCGGCCCGGGCTAACTATTCATGTAACATTTTCCAGTTAAGTTGTGAATATTTTAATGTCAGAACAGAAGTAATAAGAATCACGAAATTCTGCCTTTCCAGTTGAACCATTTCTTTTAATTTGAAAATATAATGCATTTTTCGGGGTTTGATAAATTTCAGTACACAGTCAACAGTCTGCACTTTATTTCTGGATTGCAAACATCATCTGTTACGATGTGCAAATTAAATATTGATTTAGTTCAACATAATCAACCCTAATTCTGAGTGGTGCATATTACTATGGCGTCATGACGGCGTCACCACTAGCCACTAGCGGCAGAATTTGACAAGATAGTTTGAACTAGGCCTATATCTTTGGAGTGAAGTAGAGTATCGTGTTCGCATAATTATCGTATTTTTCGCCAAGTGTTATACGGTGCCTTGAGCAATATTTCTAATTTCTGGGCACAAAACCGTGGCTTGACGGCCTGCAATTCCGGTGTTACCGGAAGTGCAATCAAAATTTGAATATTACTCGAAACCAGAAGCATTTTACCTCAGACATTTAAATTATGGAAGTGTTTAGTGAGGAATGCAAACCACATAAAAACACCAGAACGACGTCATCACCCAAAAGGGCGCGCTCCCGAGGCACAGCAAAGACAGTTAAACTTTTTGAATGTTGTATAAACATTTTACAAAATTGCCCCTAGACAACCGCAAATGAATTTGCAGTTTTGCACCATCATTAGAAATCCATCATAAGATCCCTATCTAATGACTATTTTCGTAGCACAAATAAAATGAAACCCCAATGTTGACCTTGGGCTGTCAAATGTTATGACGTCATCAAATCGGAAGCTCGGTGTTATTAACAAATACACTTAACATTCATTATAATTTCGAAATTTTCAAGGGTTCTTTTCAGGCTGATGACCATGTATCCTCTCTGAACTAAATCAGTATTTAATTAGCACATTTTAACTGATGACGTCGTCAAACCGAAAATATGTGTACGTGTACAAAAAAGTGTATCCTGACATTGATCATTACCCCAAAAATGCATTTTGTTGAAAACAAAACAATGGTTGTACCGGAAAATTTCGATGATCCTATTTCTGCTCTGACAAAAATATTCAGTACTTAACTGGGAAATGTCTAATGAAATAGTTGTCTTCCCGATCATTTTGTGCGTTTGTAACTCAACAAACGCGAATTAGTTAGGATTGTTGTCCCTCTTACCATTTCACTTAATGTTATTTTACTTGTTAAAAAAATGAAAAGAAAAATTATAGCCTAAAAGAGTAAAATGTGTGAATGTTTTGCTGTAGAAATTTTTTTCAAGTTTGACTGGTATCGTCTAGCTTTTTTTATTTTTATCTAACATGATCTAGCTCCTCAAAGGTTCGCCTGTTAATTGTTGATGGGTACATTTTCGTAAGAATTTTTTTAAATGATCAAAATTTACTGCAAGCCAATTTTTAGGGCAGCTGATAAAATATTTCTATGTAGTCGTTGTTTTTTTTTAGGAGACGAACAAAAATGCATGGTTTTGTGGAATTTGTTGTATATATTTTTGTGTTTGTGTTGAATTACTGGTATTAAATTATTAAACATGGAAATAATTTATCATGCTTACCTCGATAAATTTTTAAATTCTCATAATTTTTTTCATGATGTTTTTCGTACAACGAGCAATATGAATAGTACATCAACTTAACTTGTGTGACTCGGCGTATTGCATTTACATGTATCTCAAAAGTCACATACTTATCAAAAAGCCTACTTGGATTAAACATCGTAATGTTGCCAAATCACCCCGTGGTCTCATTCCGTCTGGCTGGCTGTCATTTAGAAGGAATCAAGGAACGTAGGTGATTTCCAACGATCAGTCAATTGACTGCTTTCTGGAATAAAGAGTGGTGTTCACGAAATTGTTCGTGTTTCGTGATCAAAAGGCTTTGCACGGTTTGTCACTGAAAAGTGTAATATCCACTGAGCTGAAACTTCAACAAGTTATGTAGGCTTTGAATACTCTTCTTTGGATGTTGTGTGGTGTTATTATTGGAATTGAACAAAATACATAAAAAGCAAATAATTCATTTAATCGAAGAATGGCAAACGACTAACACCAGGCATAAGCAACGTGTCTGTATCTAAATTGTGAGCTATTTTCCCTGATACCATATGTGAGGGAGGGTGCGAGAAAGAATATTTTAAGTAGAAAAATAAAGTCATATTCACTGATATTTTCAATCTCAATAAAATAAACAAATTTGTTGTGGGCTAAAATCATTCAAAACGAGGGCCCGAGAAATGTGTTTATGTGCCAAGAGTCGGTCTCATTTATTGGCATAAAGTTCTCTCTTTTGCTTTTGATTTGTATATAGTGCAAAAATCCGACCATTGCATATCTTCAGAACGGATCTGTTGTGAAAGTCAGCCATAGACACAGTCTTTATTTTATTTTTTTCATAATACTATGCCATATTGCCACTGAAGGCGAGTGGGAAATATTGCCATTCTTGTACCATTGCATTGAAATGGCCTAAGGTCTTAGCTCGGTCTCACACGCCTGGTTGGGGGGTGGGGGGTGGTGTTGTGTTAGGTGTTAGGTGTTACGGGGGGTAGCAAACCCCCCCCCCCTCCCCCCGTTCATGTTATGATATACTAGATAAATGGGTCGAAATAAATGGAATGCAAACATTTTAGTCTCAATTGCCTTAGAATGCAGGAGAAGTTAAAGCATCGTAGATTTCAAAATGTTCCGGGGCGTGCCACCGGACCCCTTTCCCCAAGCGGCGGGAGCGCGCATTCGGCACGCCTTCACTCACCACCCCCCAAACTGAAAAATTGCCTGGGTTAATTTTACACAAGAAAGGGTGAAACTGCAACTACCCAAAATTGGGTTGTCCTTTACTCAATTGTTTGGGTTAGAATTTCTGTTAAATCCAACCCAAACGGGTGGTCATACCAGACTAAATTTAATTTGGTCTTGTATGACCACAAGTTTTGGTTGAATTTAACAGAAATTCTAACCCAAACAATTGGGTAAAGGACAACCCAATTTTGGGTAGTTGCAGTTTTCACCCTTCCTTGGGTAAACTTAACCCAGGCAATTTTTCAGTGCATATCACCCCCCGTTACCTGGCTATATCCGCCCCTGTTCATTCTTTTACTGCGCAATAATTTGCAGCTCGCCCGATGATTTTGCGTAGGATATGGAGTTCAATTTTCACGCTATACCGTTTTTACCAGACACTGTTTACAACACTACATGTATACGTAGCCTGTAATATACTTGCAGAAAACTCATCAAACATCAATTTACCTGTTCTCGGGACTGGCAATATCTGGCACTTTTAAAAAGGTATCGATCGACTAAAAAGGAGGCCTGCAAATAGGCCCGTATAATATTCCTTGCTTAATGTGTAACGTTACCGTACTTGTACTCAATGTCTTAGTACTGCCTTTATTAACGCATGACCTTCTTCACTTGCCTAACCTCTTTTTATATAGCGAGCTTCAAATTTTATGCTTCCGTACTTCGACGTTTCCCCCGACTTTCCTCATGCAGTGTTGCCAAACTTCATTGTTGACAAACTTCTAATTCAGTCAGTTAAATACTGATACTTTTATTTTAATAATACTTGCTGTTGAACGTAACAATTTCAGTGTCATGAAATTAAAGTCCGAATTAAAAAAAAACAAGAAAAACGGTGGCGTCCGGAAATTGGGCAGGAAATCGGCCGAGTGTTCCCGGTCCCTTAAACGTGGCGCACTTGAAAAATTCTCGGAAAATCCCAATTTGTAGTTCCAAAGTTGAAAAATTCTGATAAACCATTGTTATCTCTACTCAGATTCCCAACTAGATGTTGGTCAAAAAAAAATCTTATTTTTATACGGTTCAATGTGCACTTCAAAAATAAAATCGGAAAATCAGGCCATAATCTGCTAACTTTGTAACGGGTATAGGTAAACTCAAGATTTATGACGTGAATGTTTAGAGCTTGATGAAATTTCACTTACTCAGCCATTATGACCCTGGTTGCGAGGGTGAAGCTTGGCTGGTTGTCAAGTAAAGCTAATCCGATTACGTACATCGACGCTGTAACAGAGCGGCAGGCGCGGTTCTAGAGCCAATTTTAATTTTTTTTGGGGGGGGGGGCTAGCAGGGCGGATCCAGATTTTTTTCAGGGAGGCGTGCTGAAATGTAGACCGGTTATTTTCTCCAGACACTGGGGGGGGGGGGGGGGCTTCCCCCCAGCCCCCCGTAGAACCGCCACTGCAGAGCGGTGAAATTCGTGAACCCCCAAGACATGGCCTTTTGAACGTTGTGTTCTCAGAAAATATGCTCAGTATGATTGAAATGTTAAATGACAACAGAAGAGCCACGAGCCACGTTTAGCCTTAGGGAACATCAACAATGCATTAACATTAATACATTTTGCCTGAATCAAAAATTTTCAACGAGTATGAATAATTGCCGGGGGAACAATAGGTGTTTTTTTTCTTCAAACCTTCACTTATCTCCGGTCATGGCTTCAGATACAGCTTCATGATTTTACGTCCCTTTTTAAATTTTGGTTTGAGATAGCTCTACTATACTCTCTTGAAGTATTTTACAGAGAGACGAACCTGTCGCCGAAATGATCCCGAGGTTTGAAACCTGGAGCAGAACCTGCTCACTCCAATCTATAGAGGGCGCTCCCAGTATCCTTGCAGAAATGTTTTGCCCATATCTGGATATAAAAGGTAGGTTATTTTTAAATTGTGGAATACCCTTTGCACAACAAACATGTACAGGTGACAGATCCTCAGACTACATTTAAAAGGTGAAAGGTGGCATCGTGTTTGCAGGCATTCCTAGTACTAGTACTAGTAGTTTACAAGCCACGTTCACGGGTCTATAGTCCCCTGGGCCTAGGCCTAGTCGTACTCATAGTAATTATCGCGGCAGTATTACCGCGGCATGGGAAATTTCTCTTTTTGCGTTGCCAAAACTCCTTTAATAAGTGGCGATTTTTATCAGTTCACCAGCCATTAAGGACTTTTTGCCGATTTGTATAAAAAGGACGATTTAAATATGTTGTGTCTTTTGGGACTTTTAACGATTTTTAATAAATATAAACTTTTTCCAAAACTTGCAAATTTTCCCTCACCGTCATGACCGTGTCTGCTAAAAAAAATTCTCCATGCTAAAAGGTACTGTCTTTATTTTAACATAAATCTTTATAGCCCCATAAATGTGGCCAATTTACTGGACTACCTCCGTAAATAAACATAGGCCACACTTCCACATGTACCAAAACGTGTCGAACTTTGTCAAATTTTGATTTTCACATTTGGAAAATTTTAGGCTTAGTTTGTAGGGTTTTTTTGCTTAGAAGCATACTCACCCTCTTTATAGGCTATTCAGAAAGTGTTGCCTTTTTCAGATGCCTGTTTTCCGTGAATTTCCAGATTCATTTGCACACGTTTGCGTATCAAAATTTCAACATGAAATTTCACAAAAATTAGACATCAGAAAAAGGCAGCACTTTCTGATTCGCCATTTTGGACTCTGTTTCATACACGCAGTACTTATTACTATCATAGACATTATTAACTCCATCAGTGTGCTGCCAGTGGGGGGGGGGGGGGGTTGATGATGGGAGGGGGAGGGTGGCGTTGCAGAGAGGGGGGGACATGGAAAACAAATTAGGCATATGTCATGTATGTTCTTGTAATAAAAAATAGGCTTACTCATAATATCCGCAAATTTAGGCTTTATATTATGTACCCATGTTTTGAAAAAAAATAATAACAGCAGTAGCTTGCATGCCTTTTTTTATAAAAAATAAATAAAAAATTGTAAGTAAGTAAGAGCGGGGGAGAGCCTAAATAAACAGTTTTATAACAAGTTTTAAATAATCGTTAATGTACTGTACGGGTAAACTATAAATCATGTAGTTTAGGACCCAATTCCATATAAGAGAAAGAAAAGTCACTTTCATGTTTTGGGACTTAATACTAAACTTTTGGCTATGATAGACTCAGGAAAAGTCACTTTATGTGTTTGGAATCATCTAAATATTTCTCTGAGAAAGATACCATGTTGAATATCAGCTAGCTTAATTGTGTGGACATAGGGCAGGGTTTTGGTTTATGAACGGAACGTGTAAAACAAAAGAGGTGTCCTAAACTACACGATTACCAATTTATCATCGACCACAGAGCAAGACCATTCCCGCACTCGGAATTGAAGGTAGATCACCAAGTGCATGATGGGTAAGCAGGGGACCAAATGGACGGCCATCATTGTGACCTGTACAGATGAGGCTTCTGTTCAGCCACTGCAGTACGGTACGTATGTCCGGCCTTAAACTAACGGGATTCAATGCATAATTCCAGCGTTACGAAAGGAAGTGTAAAATGTCCTTGACAGAGCCAATTAACCATGATATCTAATTAATGATTCACAGAAACAATCCAAAGCTCTTAGTCTGTTGTCTCCTTGACCATTACTAGACAATGGACGTGTAAATTTTGAGAAAAAAAATACTTGTTCCCGGTTTATTCACTGAGCTCATAAAAGCTCCATCACAGACATTACATCATGCTGGAATCGCCCATGTATGTATATAAGAAGGTCTTTAGATCAAGCAAATTTCTCAAGTTTTTCTGATATCTGACAAAGTTTTCCAATTATGCCATATGTTTCAGTTAATAAATTGTAGGAATAGTCTTCTTACTTTTGAACAGCACTTGTGGTTATAATTTATTTGACCACCCCTTTCCTATCCTCCCTTTCCCCGCCCCCCAAGTGGGACCAAATAAATTTACTTTCAACCTTGGCTTAGTTAAGTTGGTCAACTTTTTTGAATGCAGTCTTGGTTATTATGTGAATAATTGAACAAATCATGACAACTCAGTGCACAATCTGTTCGTGTTCTGACACTCACAGAACTTGAAGTGCGGCAAAAGAAAGGTTACATCGACAAGGACGTCCTGCTGCTTACCGTTGAAGATCCTCAGGTGAGGGTTGGGTCAGGAGGGGCTACTCTGAATGCTTTGCTGGTGGTGTCGGAACATCTGAGTCAGCGACATGGTTACACGGTAAGTGTATAGAACACTGTGGCCTTATGAGTAGCAGACTGAGGGTGTGGGTTCGAATCCTGCTGAAGATCCACAAGCTAGGTTTGGTTCAGGAGGGGCTACTCTGAATGCTTTGCTGGTGGTGTCGGAACATCTGAGCCAGCGACATGGTTACACGATAAGTGTATAGAACACTGTGGTCTTATGATTAGCAGACTGAGGGTGTGGGTTCGAATCCTGCTGAAGATCCTCAGGCCAGGGTTGGGTCAGGAGGGGCTACTCTGAATGCTTTGCTGGTGGTGTCGGAGCATCTGAGCCAGCGACATGGTTACACGGTAAGTGTATAGAACACTGTGGCCTATTGATTAGCAGACTGAGGGTGTGGGTTCGAATCCTGCTGAAGATCCACAAGCTAGGTTTGGTTCAGGAGGGGCTACTCTGAATGCTTTGCTGGTGGTGTCGGAGCATCTGAGCCAGCGACATGGTTACACGATAAGTGTATAGAACACTGTGGTCTTATGATTAGCAGACTGAGGGTGTGGGTTCGAATCCTGCTGAAGATCCTCAGGCCAGGGTTGGGTCAGGAGGGGCTACTCTGAATGCTTTGCTGGTGGTGTCGGAGCATCTGAGCCAGCGACATGGTTACACGATAAGTGTATAGAACACTGTGGTCTTATGATTAGCAGACTGAGGGTGTGGGTTCGAATCCTGCTGAAGATCCTCAGGCCAGGGTTGGTTCAGGAGGGGCTACTCTGAATGCTCTGCCTTTACGTATAAAGCTTATTGGCTGTTAAATTGTAAGGTTTGAAGGGGTGACTATGCACAAAAACAATATAAAATCCCCTAGAAAATATAGAAGAATGCAATTTTTATTATTTAAACAAACAATTGATGGTATTTTTTTTCGTTTTATAGGTTGTGAACTCGGATGTTCTTCTTGATTCCTACATCTTGATTCTCCATGTGGTAAGTTAAAGTAATGTTCCCTTTCCTTTATTCTTAAATGAGGTTATGTAATCTAAAGTCTTAAGAATGGTGCAGCTCAGAATCTTAAGAAGGGATCATGACAATTAATTTATTGAAGTTTTCAGCTGAGCGGATACTATACATTGTAACTGGATCCCGTTGCTAATGCACACGGAAAAAACTGTGCCCATGGGCACATTTTCTTGAACCGCCTAAAATGATTGTTTTCTTCTGAACGAAACCATTTCAGGCGGAATAATTTCTCAGGGTATTTGGTACCAGTCCTATCTTCACTTTGAGCAAGGATTTACCGGTTAAAATTGTGTCACTACATTTCCAGGTACATGTAATTTCAGTTGGTCCTACATGACTATTAACAGTGCTATTAAAATCAGTACATAAATATCATATTTCAAAGATGATAACTGACTTGCTTTCTTTCCTCTTAATACCATAGGGGCGTTCTTTTCTCTTTGATTCCTGTGGCCGTGCCTTTGTCAGCCTTCCTCTCAAGCATGAGTCTGGGAGAGAGGCTGGGTACGAAGGAGTGGTGACGAACATGGATCATCTGATTCACACCGTCACGTACAAGGTGCTCTCAAATCCTTGCCAAGATCTTTCTTCCCCTGTCTTGTAACTTTTCACAGTTAAAGGGAATAAACAACATTTGCTTTTGCTGCAATTTTCAGAAATTTATGGACTTGGGAGGTTATTATTTTATAGCAGATATTGTTAAACTGACATTTTGGGTACGTAGATGCTGGAAAATCAAGAAAACTTCCCTGACCCCTCTTAACCTGAAACGGAGAAATTTATAGACATCAGGGAATTGTAAGGTCAGGGAATCAGTCTAGCTGGCTTGTACCCATTCACAGGTGTGTAATCGATTGCAAAGAAAATGCGAACTAAATAAATATGATAAATTGGGAGCAGTATTTGGAAAAAAGCCGTTTTTTTTCCAACGCTGGTCCACCGACCAGCGTTGGAAATCGATACAAAAATACCACTTTTCTTGAAAATGACAGAACACCAGGTGCCAAGATTTTACAGGGTGCTTTAAACTGTCATTCGCTACCAGGCCAGTAAGCTTTTTCGTGATAATTTGGTAATTTTGTTTTTTGATGTTTGCAAATGTTGTACATTCCCTTTAGGCCCCCCCAAAAAGTCTCCGGTTTCTGGTATGCGTGCGCGTCGCCGTAGCCATGCGCATCGGCAAATTGAAAAAGTTTTTTTTTCAATGAAAGATGATGTCTCAAAACCGCCAAACTCACTGGTTTGACTGGAATCCTGCTGCTGCACAATTTTAACGTGTTTTTAGATTGGGTTATGGTCGAGAATAAGCTTTATGTGGCCTCTGACTCTACGAGAATAAGCTTTATGTGGCCTCTCTGGACTCCCATATATTTGCACTAAGTTTAGTCGGGCACCATTTGCAGTCATCAGCCGACATTTGAAGCAAAAAAATCAGGTAAAAAAAAAAAAAAAAAAGCTGCGTCGCCGCACCACTTTTTGGGCAAGCTCCATACCAGAAACTGGAGACTTTTTTGGGGGGGGGGCCTTTAGAGGTGTGAATTGACGGGTAATATGGGAACCAGGTACCCGATGGAAAAAAACCATGGGTACCCGGGTACCTGTTAAAGAAACCTAACCCGAAAATTAAAATCTCGGAAGCCGCTGTTCAGATTGTTCATTAAGGTTCGCATGAACCACATTTATAGTGCATCAATACAGCAAAATATAAGTGTGTACAGTGAGCTTCATAGCTTTACGGTGTAAACTGCAACTTTTGCGAGTGCCATAAACGTGAAATATGTTTTGTTTTCCCATGTAGCCTGGTTTTCAGTTTGAAAATTTTCCATTTAAAACTTTCTTTTCCATTGTCTGAGAAGTTACTACATAATTTGTAAAGTTGCAATGGTTACGGATACCTGATCCCTAAATCTGGAACCGGTTCCTGACATTGACGGTCAGGAACTCGGGTACCCGGTTCTGATGCATGGCCCTATCACAGTTCAAGCAAAAATAACAACAGATTTCTTCACTCTTGGCCTTATGTTTGGCAAATCTCATAAAAAGATTCATGTGTGTGTTTACAAGCCTGGAATTATATTCTTGAATGGACGAGGTTGTTTCTCTCCTGTAGAGGGCACTTGCCACAGGAAATTGTCCGTATGGACATTTCTAAGAGGCACGCGAGACCTGTGTGGAAAATTTAGACCTTGCAGAAATGATTGAGCAGTTGTTTGTTGAAATAGTTACAGTGTTCATTTTGAATCTATTTATTTAAATGATTTATTTATTAATGTCTGTATTTATTTGTTTGTGATACTGCAGCTTTCCGCTGGTTGTCCGCCCGGTGTTTGGGTCTGCAGTACAGACATGTTTCTCACCGTACCGACCACGCCCAAGATGGACTGGGCGGGGTTTGATGGCGCTTGCGTCGTCTCGGTTCCTGCCACTCAGGAGTATGCTCGCAACAATGGCATCTACCGAATCAATAAAGAAGTAAGTGGTGAATCTCTTGTGCTATTTAAACCCAAATGAAATTCCTTATTTAGGCATAAAGTTGTAGAATTCCTGATGACATCAGATATATTGATAATGAACATGATTATTGAGTGTAATTTAGAGCATTGCACTTTATATACAAAATGTTCTGCACGATATGTTCTGCACGATGTGTCCTGCCTGCTGCCATTTTCCAAATCCCCCCCTCCCCGAAAAAATATGTATAAATATGTATTTTTAAAACCCTACATGTATAAGAATTGGAGACATTTTTCAGGGGTGGGGTGGTTGGGGGTAGTGTGGGGCTTTTGTGGGAGGGGGATTGAGGTTGGGCATGGGGGCTGAATTGGGGGGGGGGTGGGGAAACTAGAGGCTGATGGGGATGAGGGTGTTCTGTAAAGCGTGTCGGTGGGGAACGAAGCATGTTTGTTTTCAAAGTGGATTCATGCTGATAAAATCTCTAGACAGTGAAAGGCTCACATATATTCCAATCCCTTCGCTTCTTGCTAGCTGCACCTCCGATTCCCAACCATTTACTTGCTTCAATTACTTGATTTCATAGGGTTATGTTCTGGATATTTTCTTCCGTGGAGGTCCGACAGCAATGAAGATGTGCTCCTTGCATGACGGTACAGGCGATGCCTCGGACGGGATGGTGTCTCTAGTAGCTGGCGTAGTGTTCCTCAGCTCAAGGTAAAAATCAAGAAATTATTCGGCAATAATTCAGCAACCGTAATTATAAGCCATTAATGGAGTGTACTGGTCTAATCATTACAGCGTTCGACATCTTGCGCCGTGGTACGTGGGTTCAAAACCCTGACTGGGAACATGGTGCTTGTGTTCTTGGGCAAGACGCTTTACTACAATTGCCTCTTTCCACCCAGGAGTATAAATGGGTACCTGTGAAGGTAGAGACCAGATTGCGATGATCTCAGGCTGCTGCAGAAAAAAATACGGTTGCATGGCCTAATAAATTGTAGGGGTAATAATTGTGCAGCGCTTTGCGACTTTTGGTATGAAGTGCTTTATGAGCGCCACATTATTATTATCATTGTTATTATTATTATGCTTACATGCAATTCTTACACAAATGAAAAATTGGTTGAGTTTTGGGAACCCCTTTATGGTAGAAGCATTTAGTGATGGCATCAATTTTTATGTCTAGTTCAATGTGTATTCCACTTTACCAGTCATTCTAACAACAAGCACCCCCTTTGAATCTTTTAAATGGTGTTTCTTCGGCTTTGCTATCAATTGTATCATTGCCAAAAATTTGACAAGTTTGAAGTCATTGCTTTAAAAAATACAAAAATACACATTGCTCATCAAAAACAAAATTCTTCAGGCTTTTACTGGGAGCGAGAGATTGTATTTTTTTATTGCCTCTGATGAACATTTTTGGGGCTTTTTTCTTCTTTTTTTCCAGAGCTGCAGAGAAGTTTTTATTCCTTCATGTACTGCCTGGCTTGGATGCTTGCACCTATATGGGTTTGGATAGTGGTGTTAAACCTTTAGAGGTAAGATCAACAAAATATTTAAAAAAATATTTTTATTTTTGGTGTGCTCACTATTCTCCATCTGTTTGGCTCAGTTTGTTTGTTTGTTTGTTTGTCCGGTGCTCTACCGACTAAGCTGTATTCTCTTTAAGTGATTCCCGTTTGCTATTTCCCAGGTCTGTATCTTGACTTTGGGCGTGATCCCTGGCTGTATGGCATATACAGGTTTACGGCTTCTGAATTTTGCCCATTGAACAAAGATATTGACTAACTGGGGAACTGCCAACATAGGGCTGGATAGCTCAGTTGGTAGAGCACCGGAACGGCAATCCGGAGGTTGCAGGTTCAAACACCGCTTCAGTCAATTTCTGTGTTCAAGTTTTAAAAAACACTATAGTTTCCTGGTTTGCTCATTTTCATGGAATGATTGTTACCCCTTTTTTCCCTTTCCAGCTTTCGTTGTTCTTTGACGTGCTCCTGTGTCTTGCCAAGGACGTAACTAAAGAAGAATTTGTGTCTGGCGAGAAAGGGATACCTTACGATAAGATGCGTCACAAGAGAGCATGTGAGCAAGGAATCGTACGCAACGCCAGAGCACAAATGTGGGAAAAACTACGGGGAATACCCATGAAAGCAAGTAGGTATACACTTCTTGTGATCACAGGGTTGGGGGCATGGCATTTGTGGGGATGGGGAGATTTAGGCTGAGGGGGAGGGTGAGGCGGGGGAAAGTTGAGATTGGGGGAGGGAGCTAGGAGGGGGTGGATGAGGGTGCTAGAAGATGGCGGGTGAGGGCTGAGATTGGGGAGGTAGAAGGATGGAGCGGGGGGGGGGGATTGGAGGGGATCAGGAGAAGTTGAGGTGGGGGAGTTGGAAAGTTAGGACGACTGGGGTGGGGGGTTGGGAAGGTTGGAGTGGGGAGAAAAGGTTGGAGTGGGGAGGGAGGAAATTTCATCTTATAAGTTTTATTAAGTTTCAAAGTGAGTTTTTTTTCACAGGAAGGTAGATCCTAGCTACTTTTACTGTACAAGGAGCCAAATATTTGACAAAATCTAACGCGGTTTTGGAGGTTTTTACGGATTGGAAGGTTGGCGGTCAATCCCATTCGACCAAAAACTGGAAAACTCTCTCTCTGATGACCCAACAGTAAAATGGGTACCTGATGTTCAGGGAAGGTAAGCGAGCGAGAGAGAGGACTGGCCCCCCCACTCATATGCCGCACCCAAGACACAGTGGACTACTTACTATACAAGGAGCCAAATATTTGCCATTGGAATCCTACAGATATGTGGGATACTTGTAAGGATTCATAAAGATTCCTAACAAAAGTGTCTAGAAATTTTGGATTGATGAATAGTAATGGCAACAGATGGAAACATTTTTTTCTCTCTTTTTCTTTCTAATGTAGTGATGATTCCAGATGGCAACCATCAATACCTTACGACTTCTCCCAGGGAACATCTGAAGCGTGCAATATCCTGCCCACTATACAGCGATGAAGATGAACATTTCAACTGGGCCAACGTCACACATGCATTCATTCAGGTGTAGTGTGATGATCGCAAATAAAAAGCCGTATCCTCTCTGAGTGATCCCCGTTTGCTTTTCTCCCAGGTTTGCAGCTACTGTTGCCAGCATCGTTACTTTGGGCGTGATCCCTGGCTACATGACATATAATGGTTTATAGCTTTTGACTAGCGCCCTCGCATAAAGACATTAACTGGGTGATCTCCAGCATGGGGCTGGATAGCTCAGTTAGTGGAGTGCCGGTACGGTAATCCGGAGGTCGCAAGTTCAAACCCCACTCTAGTAGATGTCTGTGTTTGACCTTTATTTGGTCAGATTTGTCAAAAAAAAATTTTTAAATAGAGTTGCATTTCTGAAAAGAAGATGTTGGTGAAACTTATATAATTTCAAAATAAAATAGCTTCATGTATTATGGACCCCATGCAGAATTTTGTCTTTATTGTGACATTTCAGAACCTCGCTGTTAATACACTTCCTAAGTATTTCAAGTTTCTTAAAGGGAATATACAACATTTGCAAACATCGAAAAATAAAACTATCAAGTTTTTACGAAATACCTTACTTAGATGTTGGTAAATGACAGTCAAAAGCATCCTGTAAAATTATGGCTCCTGGTGTGAAGTCATTTTCAAGAAATTGGCATTTTTGTAAACAGTGGTCGGCCGATCACCGTTGGAAAAACCTAACTATTTTTCAACCTCTGCTTCAATTTACCATTTTTTCAGTCCAAATTTTGTTTGCTATTGGTAACATGTTTATGAACGGGTGCAGGCCAGCTACACTGATTCCCTTACCTTACAATTTTCTGGCATCTATAAATTGATCCATTTTATCCTTAGTGGAGTCAGGGAACCAGACTACTTGAACATTTTCGTTTTTCTTGGTTTTTCCAGCATTTTCGAACACAAAACTTCAAACATGTCAGTGTAACAATATTTGATCTGTTAAACCCCTCAAGTAGTTCATTTCTTAAAATTACAGCAAAAGCCAATGATGTACATTCCCTTTAACGTGTTGACTTGCAGGAGACGTGCAGTGTCGAGGAATCATCAGTAGTAACAAATGCTATCCTAGAGGGCAACGTGACCATCGGACCACAATGCGCAATCTCACACTCTCACCTACAGGTTAGCTATCTGCCCATACTTACTCTTCGGGCGCTTCCAAATTACACGACTATGGCTAGCAGTAATACACACAGCTATGGGAAGTGGCTTCCATAGGCGCATGCACGATTGCAAGCCATAGCCCGGCGATTCGGATGTGGCTACAAATCTTAATGCTTTTTGTACATGTTTTTTAAAGCTTGTTTTCTTCCAGTAAAGCCTTGATTTTGAAGAAATTCTTTTCCTAAAAGGAAACTATGGAAGTTGGTCAAACTTTGACTTTGTTTTGGAATTCAAATTCCAAGTGGAGTAACATTTATTAATTTTTTTCTTTATTTACCAATAATTTCCATTAATTTCTCTTTGACAGGGAGAAATAAAAATTCCAAAGGAGTCCATTCTCGTCAGTATCAACTGCAATGCTTCCAAGGTACATATTTAGAAATGTATAAAATCAGGGAATTTGGGGGAAAATTCCCGAAAACAGGGAAAATGCTGGGAATTTGACAGCGACCCAGAAGGGAAAGGTCTTCACCAGTTTGGTGTAAGTGCATCTTTTGCGAGTTGTGTCCATTGACTGACTGGCTATGGTGGCTTTTTAGTGTTTATTGCAGTGTGAATGTTACACACCTCTCGAGACACTAACAATTGGCTGTGCTACGTGCACTTCTAACCACCTCTGGACTTCCCTGCAACCTTGTTAAGGTGAAAATACTTCTCATTGAATTTTGGAAATATCTCAGGGAAATACCAGGGAAAACTCAGGTTATTTTGTGTCTTCATAAAGTGCTGGGAACCCTGAAATACTGAAATGCGGCAAGGTTGAGCTTTTTTTTTTTAGACCAACTGAAAGTCTGCAACTAATTCTATTTTGTATTTTGCTTAATTTGTTTGTTTCAGGCATTGCAACAACACTCACTGTCACCTGGTATTTTCCTGCAAGCATTTCACCTCAGACTCGGTGGAAGTCAGAAACTAAAATGCGAAGTCTACACAGTGATGGGCAAATTTGATCAGTTGGAGGTGAGTTCCCAACATCCCTGGGAAAGCAGGCCATCTACTGTGCATGCACGTAGTCTATTAACCGATGAGTAATCTGCGATGGACTGGCTTTCTAACTTGTGGAGCGCCGTGGTCCAGTGGTTATGTTGTGCGACTCATGTGCCATTGTATGTGGATGCAAATCCTGACTGGGAATATGGTGCTTGTGTTCTTGGGCAAGACACTTTACTACGATTGCCTCTCTCTCCACCCAGGAGTATACATGGGTAGATGTGGATGTAGAGACCAGAATGCGCTGATCTTGATCTGCTGCAGAAAACTGGTCTCATGGCCTGATGACCAGGGTAATAATTGGGAAGTGCTTTGAGACATTCAATGGTATAAAGCGCCATATAATCACATTGATATTATATTTGTTTTCCCGCGAGCGCGAGTGGAACACAGAATAATGTAGTGCGTCTGTGTCCCACATGCCTGTCACGAGGCTGAAGGCCACGAGCGCGATAACGAATTTATCTGCAAGGAAACTTGATGCACAGTTAAGTTGGAACTAGCACGCTTTTATTAATATGCAAACCTTTTAGCGGTTTAGCGCTTGCAGCTGGAATGTCGCTCGCATCTTGGAATAGCGCAATACACAGGGTGCGACACGGACCGTGCGATACGGTATAATATCACACTGTTGTTGACATGGATCGACCTATCAGGATCGAGGATTGAAGTTAGCTTGAAGATAGTAATTAATATTATATCGTGCACAACAGCTGTGGCAGTCTGCATTCAATCGCTTGGGCGGCTCAAAGTCCCCCATGGTGGATTACGACAGTGATGATGTTTCATGCCAGAAAATGATATTTAAATGAAGATATGGGGTTATTTTAAATCGTTGTGGATACTATTAACTTGAGATTTACTTGACGACTGTATTCGGTTTTGTAGACGGCCTACGTGAAAGGAACGAGCACATTCTGTAACTCACCGTGGATAGTCTTCCTGACGCGCACAGGAATCGATAGAGAAGATCTCTGGCCGACCAATCAGGTAAGAGAACAAATCTCTTAAGAAAATTGATTGTCAAAACCCCTGAGAATTTTTATGAAATTTGTTGAAGGATTTAATTAAGCATTTTATTTATTTTCTCAAACATTTTAAAACAAACGCTCGTATTAATAAATCCTATGAAAACATTTAGTTCTTGTCAAATTCCCTTAGGTGCAATATCTTTAGCTGGTTGTTGAATGGAATGTTCAGCTACATCCTGCAAACATGATATTTAGGGACAATTTTATACTTTGCATCAAAGGTGTATTGGTTCCTACATTTTGATATATAACCTGGAATTCATAATGAGCGAGGACATTTCGTGCTTAAAAAATTTGGTTTTCCACACAATTTTCATCCATGAATTTTTCTGTAATTTTTTTAATATTTCAACGTGTTTTCTTAACTCTCTTAAACCTCACAGACAGACTACGATCGCACTCTCTTCAATGCCAAACTCTTCCCAGTCTGGAACCTGCAGCAGGACGTAGGCATTGCAGAGACCTTATGGCTAGAAGGCGGGGAACAAGACGCGGACATGCTCACACGATGGCGCTCCTCGTGGCGACTGTCCTTTGAGGACATTTTGTCATGTATCGACCTCTCTGCAGAGTTATCTCGTCGAAGGTAATGAACGGGGAGAGGTGCTTGCATGCAGGGTTCCTGAAAATGGAACATTCCAGAGTTGATCATAAGCCCCGCCCACCTTTGGTTTATGTAAATTTCTCTCAGGGGTCACCTGACCAAAAGTCAAGATCTCATTGGTGAATGTGCACTGTTTGTTTGACGGGTAGGAAGAGGCCATTATGAACCCCAGACTGTCAATCATGAATATGTATGAGCTACAAGTCATACATATTTATCATCCAGGGTCACTCTTTTATTCCTAGGGATCTGTTCATTGGTGAATGTGCACTGTTTGATTGACAGGCAGGAAGAGCCATTATGAACCCCAGACTGTCAACCATGAATATGTATAAGTTACAAGTCATACATATTCATGATCCAGGGTCACACTTTTATTCCCAGGGATCTGTTCTACAGCGGAGGCCAGCGGAGGGTCAGAGATGTCTTACTTCGAGGGGGCAATCAAGTCTTGATGCCGTTCTTCAAGAGTGCTGCTGTGGAGGGCTACGCTCAACAGCTATTGGAGAACATTGATCAAGGTATTGATCATCAGGACTTTGTTGAGAAAGTATATGATTATTTATTTTGATTGATTACAATAAATATTGATATCACAAATGTATCATTTGGATATAATTCAATACCATATTTCCACACTTTATACATGTGGCACTATTTTTTTTGTAAGAAGTGGAGATCTGAGATCAGTTATTGAAAATATTGATCAGTTCTTGATCGGATCCATTGATTTAGTATTGGAGGGTATTGATCACAATGATTTTAAAGTTAGCCGTAGGATTTGATTCCTTTCAATCAAATTTAGTTTAAAATGTTTCAGCAATGCAAGAGGAACAAAGGAAAAGAGATCCATAAACACTTGTATCACAAAAGAAAAGCAACTGAAAACATTCATACATGGTTCAAAATTACGCATAAAGATTTTCAAGAGCAATGTTTTTGACCATTCCTTTTCTTTGATATTTTTGTCAGGAATATGTGACAGTAACTCGCCTAGCATAGCAGCCCGCGGTTTAGCTTTCATCGCTAACGTCCTAGGAGCAATGGCTGGTGGGAAGGGAGGCTTGCGAAGCGGACCGGCCGCTAACGCTGCCTGGCAAAGTGCCTTCAAGCTTCTAGAGGTAAAAATCCTAACAAGGTTCCTTAAAAATCCTGATCTCTACAAATCTCTAAAAAATCATAAAATATACAACCCTTTTATGACCTGTATACAAGAAAACAATGGAGCCATTTCAGTAAAGTATATGCCCATACCCATGCCATTTTCCAAAATTTTGATTTGTTTTGTAACCAAAACCTGGCATTTTATCTGCCTTACCTAGTCAGACTCACTAATAAACACCTAATGTAATGTAATAAAATGGTTATGTCTGGATGTAAAACACAATGCATTCTTTTTATCACTATGTGATTGAAAGGCGTGTAGATGTACAAAACAGGGTTCTTTTTTTTTATCTAGTCTGGGTAGCATTTTAACATTTTTTAATCCACATGTTTGTATAAGAGTCTTTTTAGAATATTCCTATGTTTTAACATTATGCATACAAAAATAATGGTCTTTTTAGAATACTTTAATGTCGAACATATGTATAAATGTTTTTTTTTTTTTTTAATGATTTATGTTAATTGTAAATTGTAAACCATCGCAATTCAGTCTTCGGACTGCGAGAATGGTACGAACAATAAAAAAACCCTTCAATTCAAATTCAAATATGCATGATCTCAATCAAAGGAATTAATATTTTTGAGGAATAAAAAGTACTACATTTGTATTTTGTCCTAAACTGCTCAAAAAAGCCATAGGCTGCTTTGCCAGCAAACTAAAATTAAGGGTGTATAAATTAAACAATTCTAAGTCATGAGTTTCTGAACTTCCAAAAGGCCTTATTCAAAGGCCTAAACATGTCATATTTTGAAACTTTAATTTGCCCTTTAACTGACATTGTGAATTACTTCATACTCAGAGCTTTTGAGAAAAAATGTAAGCTTACTCGGGTTGGACTTAAACCCACAACCTCCTGCTTACTAGTGCAGCAGACGTCTTACCACTCGACCACCGAGCTTACCGGGATCGGCTGGTGCTTCCTATCTGATCTAGCAGCTGATGCCACAGTCAATGTTTTTATCAAATCTTGCATCAGCATATTATACTTGACCGTTTACCCCCCTCCCCCCCCATTGATGTGAAGCTCGGGCCGAAGTCGTAAATAATTTATTTGTTCATTTTTCTTTTTGGCCAGGAGGGTAAGTTACATGAAGGCGTGAAGGCTCTAGCCAAGGAACGTCAGCACTGGTTGAATCGACCAGACAGACTCGTCAGGGCAGCCAGGCACTACGAAGGAGCTGATCAGATATTCATCAG
Organism: Patiria pectinifera; assembly: GCA_029964075.1. NCBI lineage: Eukaryota > Metazoa > Echinodermata > Asteroidea > Valvatida > Asterinidae > Patiria > Patiria pectinifera. Next base: position 22,495,606 of record CM057141.1, on the reverse strand, counting down.
ACTTGCTGTCATGTCGGCCAGAGAGGTAAGGTGGTCATGCTGATTTGGGTTGTATTTTTTTTGCATTCAGAAATCATTTTTTTTTTTCAGTATTTATCACTTATATTTACCTTGGATTCACATGTTGTATTACTTGTTTGATAAATTTGCCAAGAATACATGTGTTAAATATGTGTCAACCTGTGGGTTTGGCTAAGCTATTTTTAGAAACAGTTAACAACGCTCTTTCAACTTCTATTTTAAAATACTTACTATTATTGTTCTGATAATTTTGACACATGCATAACAATGCTGGGTATTCCGGAACCCTTATCCCTAGTCATTGTTGTTACGAACTGTTTGGAATCATCAGAATCCCCCACCTAACGGGATCCCAACATGGGCAACATTCTTTGTAGTCTTCAAGGGGCACTAAATACCAAATAGTACCTGGATCTATCCTCAATCCTGAAAAATCTTCCAAAAACTCTTTGGAGGAGGAGCTCAGAGCGTTTCAGAATCCATATGGAATCTCTCACACCTAGTACATCAGAATATCTGATTTGACGCTGAGGGGTTTGAAAATAAAAGAATACCTGGACCCCATATCGGTCAATCCTGCATAATCCTTCAAAACCTCCTGCTTGATTTTTTTTTTTTTAAGATCTGAGGATTAAAATGAAAATGTGCAATAAAGCTGTCGAAGTCAGCTCATCAAAATATTTTGATTTGATATTCCTTTTTTCCGCAGTATATTTTCACAAGTCCTGGGGAATCTCCGCCAATGAACAAATGGGTGACGGCCACCTGCCCAGGGAGAATGGACGTAGCCGGGGGATGGTCCGACACTCCACCAATCACGTACGAGCATGGCGGCGCCGTGGTGGATGCCGCAATCCGATTGGACGGCAAGAAACCAATAGGAGCCCGAGCTAGGAAGATTACAGAGTAAGACCACATCTGTGGCTGTGTCCGAATTACTTTGCTACGGCTTGAATGTACACACGCGCCTATGGAAGCGGCTGCAGCCACTTCCCATAGACCCATGTGTTAGACATAGCCATATAATTCAGATGCAGCCTCTATCTCTTGTCTGGGGCTATGTCTAGACCATATATTGCAACCAAGTGAGAACATGCTGACAATTCGGGCGATTCACAATGCAGTGGAGAGTTCATTTTTCCCAGTGCATTGTGGGAGAGAGTCGTCAAATTGGCAGCGCAGGACTTTGAAATTGTTCATTTTTCTGGTCAGTAGTTTCATAAACGTATGATTCGAGTATCTGTTTTCCCTTTCTTTTCTGTTTGTCAATATGGTATTTTTAGTGAGGTAGCAGAACGCTATGCCCCAAACAAATTAGCTCAAGTTGTCTACTGAAACTCATTCAAATGGGCCATGTTTTGTTGACCGTAAACTTGAAAAATGGACTCTCCATGGCAAACTCTTGGTGGCGCACTGCATTGTGAATCACCCAGTTTCTGGACATGGCCTAAATTTTCCAGAATTTGTCAATGTGCAGAGTTTTCTTATCGGTTGTCAAATACTTTCTGTAAGTCTGAAACTTTTTCAGAAGTACAGAAATTAGTGATGTTTTGTATGAGAGTTTGAAAATTGTTTTAATATTTCTGCAAAGACCTTTATGTAACTTACAGTATGAATGTGAATACAGGTGACTAGGCATAAAGAAAGATTTACCCAAAGTATCATGTTAATTATGCAAACTTTCTTTTGAATATGACATCAATCTGCCAACATTCAAATTCTGACGTCAAAACGTCTCAAGACTTACCAAAGACTTTGTCCAAGAAATTGTTATTTTTTTTTCTCACTTGCAGACCCCACCTTGTGCTTGTCTTAGGCAGCGATCAGGAACACAGCGTTCAGATTGTCTGTAAGGAGCTGTCCGACGTCGCTGATTATAATAACCCACAGTCTTCAGGTAACTTACTTTGCTAGGATTTTATTTTTTAAGTAACGAATCATTATCATTAACCCTAGTCCTTCCAGAGCCTTCAAGATCCACTTGGAGGTTTTGGAAGATTTTGCAGGATTGAGGACGGTAGAGCGCAGCCATTGTACATCTTGGTAAGATCAAGGGATATAGGATCGTTTTGCATTTACCCCAAAAGTAACCTACCAAATTATTATCCAAAAGCTTGAGATTCAGGAATGTACTGGTACTAAACACCCCACGAAATTATTCTGTCTGGATTGCTGTCATTTAGGAGAAATTAAAAAATGTAGGTGATTTTCAACGATCAGCCAATTGACTGATTTTTGGAAATGAAGAGCACCTTGGCCAAAATGATCAAAAGGTTTTTCGCTGTTTACTCGGAAAGTATAACATCCACTGAGCTGGAACTTCAACAGGTTAGGTTTGGAGCAATCTCTTTTGGATTTTGAGTGGAAACGAACAAACTGCACGAAAAGCAAATGATCCTGTATGACTTTAAAGAACAAAGAATGTGCTTCAGGAAGGGATGTTAATAATACTGGGGATTAAAAAGCCTGTTTTCATTCAAGCAATGTTTACATTTTTCACGTTCTTTCTTTGCTAGTCATACTCTGACCATAACAGTGTTGGAGTCGAGTCCTCAAATCCGAGGACAGAGTACTCTGAGTACTGTAGGGGCCGAGTCCAGGGCCGAGTCTAAGTACACTGTGACGAGTCCGAGTCCAGGCAAAGCACTGAGTACGAGTACATTCAAGGCTGAGTACTGGGCCGAGTCCGAGTACCTAAGTCCAAGTTGGAGTACGAGTACGAGTACAATACCAAAACAGTACAAAAATAAATAAATAATAAATAAATAAACAAAAATAAATAGATAGATAATTGAACCCAACCCAACCCAACCCAACCCAATTATATCCGAAACTGATTCAATCATTCATACAGCCATAAAGCTAAGAAAAAAATTGCAGTGATGTAGAACATGTGATATACGCAATTCTAGTCCACATGTACATGTACGTGGAAAGGCTTTGTGGTCTCTCTAAATTAAATTGCTGTAAAATTCTCGAGATTTCCCCAGGCAACAGACAATACATGTCGCTTCTAGGATTATGCTTGGGAAAAATCCCGAAATTGTAACCGTGATGCAGCGAGCGAACACAAAAAACATGGGCTTGGCTGGCTCCTGATTCACGAATCCTCAGTGCTATGACTTTGAATGTTAGTAGCATTGGGAAGGCGGGAACTAGACTAGGCCGCAATCAAAGATATAGAATAAATAGACTGTATCGGCTGCGCGTGCATACGCGCGGCCTTACCTGGAGAATCACGTGCACTGATCTCTAAAAAAGACTGGATGGCGTACAGAAAGCCTCACAAGAACGTCATAATTGACCCTACAATTCAGACGTCTTGAGGTCGGGGGAAATTGTCAGGTCAGGGAACCAGACAGTGTGCATCGGCACCCTGGTCTACATGTGGATTGGGTTTTCAGTCCCTACCTGATTCCGTGTTTTTTTTCCAGAATATTCTTCTGAGGTTTTCCTCCCGCCTCTAAAATTGTCATTTCTTCTCATTGTCTTCTCCCTACAGGTTTCTTCAGGCTTTCGAGCTACTAGTGCCTTGGGCATGCACTTTTTGAGGAATCCTTGGTTTTATTACCAGAAATAAATAAAAAATAATTTAATAATCGTTTACTTCATTTCGTATGAAAAAAAAAATCAAATGCTTCAGATTTCAAATATGCACTTGTAAGTTTTCAATGCTGGGTTGGGGCAACCTTGAAATTATAAAGCAAATAATTCTGTGCAAAAAGTACTGCATTTATTAATGTTAATCGCGAAAAATTAATATTAACCAAGTTCATAAAGTACAAATGATAGCATATTCGTTTGAATAAAACATGCCATTTGCCTTTACTACCAATTTTTAAGTATTTACTTGCATCTGTATGAATGAAAAGCAAATCATGGCTTTTACTGAAAACCATTTGCTAAAATCGGAAAATAATTACTTTTTACCGTTTAGCTTTTGCTACACAATAATCATTTACCTCGTTTTGTATGAAAAAAAAGGATTTAATGCTTCAGATTTCAACTATTTACTTGTCATAATTATTTCAAGGCTGGGTTGGGGCTACCTTGAAAATATTCAAGCACAAAATTTTGCGCAAAAATTACTGCATTTATTAATGTTGATCGCGAAAAACAAATAATACCATAGTTCGTACTAATAAAAAACTGGCATTTGCATTTTAATACTGCCAATTTTTAAGCATTTTACTCGCATCTGAATAAATTTTAAAAAAATAAGCAAACACTTTTAGTGAATTTTGCTCTTGAGTAAACGGCCTGCACAATGTAAAGGTTTACAGGTTTATAAGTTTGCTGAAAATATAATTATCGCAACCGAAATGGGAAGTGGAACGCGTGTTCACAGCGCGTACATACTTGGTGCACATTTCCCTTCGCGCATGTTGAGCTAGGTTAATTAAGGTTATTTTTTTGCGCGTCCACGGCACACATTTATCGCACAGATAATTGGGGCGTGTGCACGCACTGCCAATCTAGTCTTTTTATTTTATATCTATGGCCGTAATTAAGACTGCAACTGCGCCACCGGGCTCCCGTTGCATCCAGGATGAGCTATAGAATCGATCTTCAAAAAAAGTACTCAATTTGTACTCCCGAGTACCGAGTCCAAACCAATGAGTCCGTGCCAAACTTCCAATACAAAGAATCGAGTATGGGCTGAGTCCAAATAATTTTCAAGTACTGATAGTCGAGTACGGGCCGAGTACTTGAGTGTACTCGAGTACGAGCACTCCAACATTGGACATAATAGAGATTAGTAAATTTGAAAAAAAAATTAAAAGAAATTCAAATTGAAAAAAATTGTCATTTACCTCTGTTCCTGAATTGAATCTGCAACATTACGTAAGACACATGACTGGGTACAGGACTGTTACCCTCTGCATTCGTTAATTTTTTTTTGCAATTCTGTACAATCTACAGGTGCCTTGTTGAAAGCAGTGGTTCATTGCGCAGAGGTGGTCAGTCTGCCGTCATCCGAGTCTTTACAGGAGCAACTGATGAGTAAATACGGAGGAGGAATCGAGCTGAATACTTGGTCTGATCTCCCACAAGGTTCAGGTCAGTTAGTTTCACGGGTTCACCATGGAATTAATCTCTGCTTTGAAGAAGTGCGGTTCTATAGAGAATCTGTGGAGATAATTTTTCTCAACATTTTTGGAGAGTATCATGACCTACTTGTCCTCAGGGGAACGGACTGGTTTGCTGGATGCTGAGGGGAAAAGATTTTACTAAGGGGAGGATGCAAAGTTCAACAGGCGGTAACTCACAGTTTTCCTTGGGGTTTAAGACTTTTTACTGGGTTTTACAGGTTACCTCGAAGTTCAACCTCCAGTTACCCCTTGCTTAATTGTTAAACAGACGGTAACTCGAGGTTTACCTGGAAGTTTTACAAGATTTTACTGGGTTTTACAGGTTACCTCGAGGTCCAACCTCCAGTTACCCCTTGCTATGGTTTGAACTTGGTTGTTGGATCTTCGCACAACCATGACCTTCGTTTGAATCTGATGTCAGATTTTAACTGACCAACTGATCCTAGCATGGTCGAGTGGTAAGACGTCTGCACTTGTAAACAGGAGGTCGTGGGTTCGAGTCCCACTAAGCAGGCCAGTGATATCTTTCTTGTGGATAGCATTGAGTATTTACTTATAAAATTACATTGGTCAAGGGCAAACCCAACGAAACAAAATTATACAAGTGATGAACGTTATTGTGATTTGTTTCTCTGCAGGTCTCGGCACAAGTAGTATTCTGGCAGGAGCGGCCATTGCTGTCCTGTGGCGTGTGTCAGGACAGACGTATGACCACTCCTCTCTTATTCACGCGGTAAGTTTTACATCTTGGCAGTTTGGCTGTCGTTCAGTCAGTCTCACTTCTCCATGTGAAGGCACTGTTAAAGGTTCACTATAGTGTGACCAGTCCACCTATTAATAATACGGTCAACAGGTCCCTCGACATAATCCTACTAGATCTCTTACGAATCGTGCCACATTCTTCATGTAACAATTTCTGTAGCTCTCGTAACATATTCCCATTGAGCAAAACTTTACCTTTGTGGTAGTGCGCCCTCACACTTCATGCAAATAAATCCCGTGCAGCGATATGCAAATTTATAACCACATGTTCAACAGTCAGCTTTGCGAACGCCCAGCTACCCTTTCATAGTCTTCATGGCCCCAAATTTTTATATTGTTTTGCACATCTGTTCTTGGAGCCCTCTTACGTAACATTGGGAGTGGGCCAAGCTAGATAGTTTTCGTGTCGGCATGAAAGCACAACTAGTAGGCAGAATATTCAGCGACACTTTTGTATATGCATTTTCTCACCCTCGGTGTGGAATGCTGGGAACCTTGGTGGCACAGATCGTGGAAGGCTGCGTTTTGAACCATATTCAGTCTTGTGTACATATATCTGCCACTATCTTGACCTGGAACAAGTTTTTTTACATCACAAGGTGTTGGCCTATCTGCCACATTTGACTGTTGTTTAAATCATCAGGTTAGTTGTTCAGTATCCTTCATTAGATTTTGAACACTTTTGTTGCTCCAAACGAACAAAATGCACAAATTACAATTGATGGACTATATATCTTTAAATTGGTAGTTTAAAATTGTAATTTAAAATTGTCATTTAAAATTGATTGTAAATTGATTTTTAACTGGTCGTCTCAATTTTTGCTTATTTTTTTACAGTCACAATTAAAACTTTGAATTGTCAGTAAACTTCTGTATCTGACACATTGCTCTAAGGTCTTTGCATTCTACTCTGCTGTTATCCTTATTCATTTCTAGCATATTTCCCTTCATCTTGTGCTGAAAAACTCTTTTTTAATTTCTATTTTACCACTATGTTACACTTAAAAATAAGCAGGCTTAGTAATTATATGGAGAAGCTACGAGTAGTATATTTGCGCTGCGACTGAAACATGATACTCCAGAATAAAATGTGTGTAGACTATACCCTAATTGACCTATCACCGTTTGTGAGTTAGCCACGCCTCTTAGACAACCCTATGGAGTTGGTGTACACTAAATTTTGTTTGTCTCAGATTTTGCGGGTTCCGCGTCCATTTGTATATCATGTAATTTAAAAAAAAAGAAAGAAGCTAATTCATAATTTAAATGCTGCATTCAACTTCCTTTAGTTTCCTCTGTGCTATGCTATAAATCTTTCTAAATCTCCCTCTTGGGCGTTGACAGGTGCTACTTGTAGAGCAGATGTTAACCACAGGTGGCGGATGGCAGGACCAGGTTGGAGGTAAGTGATTATAACACTTGTATGTGGCAGCCATCTTGGTCTGGTTCCTGGACTGCAGGATATTGTTGTAGAGCTGATCATATCTTGATGAATGCGCTTGCTTTTTTGCTTATAGTTGCTAGTAAGCTTTGCTTTGTCTTTTTCTTAACAACGTTAACTGAGTTCAAGAAAAAATGTGTGAACTTTAGTAGTTAAATTTGAGAAATTTTAGAAATTAACATTTTGTAAACATCACGTAGGTTTGACCCCTGGTATTAATATTGGACACTCTGAGGCCAAGCTGCCCCTCAAAGTGGAGATCACCCCCATCCCAGTCGATGAAGAGACCCAACGCAAATTCGACCAGCACTTCTTGCTTGTGTACACCGGCAAGACTAGACTAGCCAGGTCAGTCCTTTCCGAGATCCAACCAGTGTTTTTTTGTGCTTAATCTCTTTCTAGAAATCTGTTCTTACTGGAGCAAAACCATTTGGCTTTTTGGAATATGGCACAACGTACATGAGTGCAGTATTTAGATTTTGGTTTTAAAATTTGGATGAATACAGAAGATGTGGTTTTTAACTCGGCTCACAAGAGATGGCCAAATAGCGCCATCTATATTTATGCACAGAGCCCAATAAAATGTCATTTGAGGAAATCAAAAGATTGTCCTTTCTGTTTTGACTGTTAAGTAAATTTTTAATTTTTTTTTACCAATGCAGGAACTTGTTGCAAGATGTCGTCAGAAACTGGTACGCGAGGTCACCGTATATCGTGGAGAATTGCGACAATCTGACAAAGAATGCATGGGAATGCAAGAAGGCGTTTGCAGAAGGTATGCATGGTTTTTTTTGAGGATGGGGTTAGAAACTGGGAGCATTTGATGTATTCTGCAAGATTCCAACACCGAAATTCACATCAACTGAAATTATGGCAATTTCTCAGAAAATGGCAGCATTCTAGCACAATGATTACACAGGATGCTTGCTACTATTATACTATTATTTACTTACAGCAAAGTAGGGTATTTCATATTTTGGCAGTTTAATTTTTGATGTTTGTAAATTGTGTCTATTATTTTCAATAAAATAGGATTCTTCTAGTGTTTATTTACAGAAATTTGTGTCATTACAGCACCGTTATTTGCCCAAAACGATGGACTGTTCAGCCCTTGCTGCCAGTTTATGAAATTTACTTTGATTTTTGCAGGTGATTTAGAGAAAGTCGGTGTCTGCATGAACTCCTACTGGACGCAGAAGAAAGTCATGGCTCCTGGCTGCGAGCCAGTGATTGTCCAGAGGATGATGACAGCTCTGCGGCCGCACGTCCACGGTCAGTGTCTGGCCGGGGCTGGTGGGGGCGGATTCATGTATGTACTGACCAAGGAACCCAACGCTATCGGTCAAGTCAGGGAAATACTGGGCTCGGAGGAGGTAATTAAAAAAATTAAAGAAATTCTCTGTATTTATTATTCAAAGAATCTTTTCATTGCTCTTACATCATTAGGGTGTAAGTCATATGCAACCTAAACAATTACTACAAAAAATAATTAATCATGAAATTTCTAGACTATTGGGATATATATCGGTAACGTGCGTTATGGTAACTCGCATTACAGTTTTTCCACTTGTCTTTGGTACAAGTTAAAAAATATAAGAAATTTAATTAAACAATTTTTTTAAACATATATATGAACCTTTCTCTCTGCATTTCAGACAGAAACTCAACATTATACTTGTACTTTGTATCCATACATTTTAAAAACCGTAATTTTGGTCCCCCAAAACCCTATTTTTTTGTATCCCCCCCCCAAAAAAAATGACGGTATTTAATCATACTGGCATCATTCAAATGAAAGGTCTTGTTGTCCCCTTTAATTTGATACCACATTTGAGTTGTTATGCTTGTACATTGTAGTTCCAAAAATGTCATAAACATTGCACATTTTAGTTGGTCCACTTTTGCTTGGAATTGTCCAAAGGAAAATCTCAGATAATCCAACCCAGGATTCAGACCCGCTTTACGGAAATGGAAGTTAACTATCAGATATTCAAATGTAACTTACAAATTGCATATGGGTCATTCTATAAATGTGGGGCCTGCTTTTTTGTGTCCCTGTTACATCTAACATCTATGATTTTGTAATTCTGAGTGCACTCCTTAATCCATCATCCTCCAAGAGTGATTGTGAATAGCAAACTACCTACCCCAACAAATGAAACAAATATTTGAAGTCATTCAAATTTGTACACTTTGGACCTTAACTTTATAGAATGATGCACATTGGTGTAGCGTTGATGGATTTAAGTTTTTGGTTTGATTTTCAGGGTGTTGAAGACTTCACAGTGCACAGCGTTCAGCTTGACCAAGCTGGAATTGAGGTGGAGGTGGAGGACTAACATGATTGGTCCGTTGTCTCAGAAAAATCAGCCAATCACAAGCAAGTGCCAATCTCCATGCAAGCCACATGCGCTTCCTGTGTGTTTTTATTGCCGTACGTTGTCTAAAGCAAGCAGATGCTGTTTAGCAAAAATACGTAGAAGGCAAAATTTATCTTTGTGTGGTGCTGGCTGCTCAGCGACAGCGGTGATCATTTCTCTCTCGTCATTATGAAAGGGAATAATATACAACATTTGCTTTTGCTGTAACATTCAGAAATGGATGGATTTGGGGGTTAGAATTTTATAGCAAATATTGTTACACTGACTTGTTTGCAGTTTTGTGTTCAAAGATGCTGGAAAAACCAAGAAAAAGATGCTGTTCTTGTAGTCTGGTTCCCTTACCCTACTTCAGATGAAACAGAGCAATTTATAGATGTCGGGGGAAAATAAGGTCATGGGACCAGTCTAGCTGGCTTGTACCATTGTACCCATGGGAGCAGTGTTTGAAAAAAGCAAGTTTTTTTTCCCCCAACACTGGTCAGCCGACCAGCGTTGGAAATTGATACAAAAATTCCTCTTTTCTTGAAAATGTCAGCACACCAGGTGCCATGATGTTACAGGATGCTTTTGACTGTCATTCACTAATAGTCCAGTAAGGTATTTCGTAATAATTTGGTAGTTTTGTTTTTTGATGTTTGCAAATGTTGTGTATTCCCTTCAAAGGAGTTCTTGTACATTGAGTGTATAGTCACACACTGTCTTCCAGAAATTTGCAAAGGTGCATGACAGAAATAGGATTTCTAGCAATAGTATTATTAGTTTTATGGCATATAGGATCATTTGCATTTATCCAAAAAGTAACCTACCCAATTTTTATCAAAAACGTGGATTAAAGATTGTACTGGTACGTAATACCCCTTGAAATTTGTGCATCTGGCCTACTGTCATTTAGAAGAAATCAAGAAATATGGGCGATTCCAATGATCAGTCAATTGACTGAATTTTGGAAATAAAGAGTGCTTTTGACAAAATCGTGTTTCGTAATCGAAAGGGTGTGCGTGATTTTTCACAGTGTTCTCAAAAAGTGTAATATCCACTGAGCTGAAACTTCAACAGGTTAGGTTTTGAACATTCTTTTGGGGATTTTTAGTGGTATTATTATTATTGGAAAAGAACAAAATGCATGAAAAGCAAATGATCCTATATGCCTGTAGCTCTGTATGTATATATTTGCACTTACTGTTCACAGGGTAGAAAACAATTAAATTATTCATTTGAATTAAATTTCCGAAGTTTCATTTAGAGCTGGAAGTGGGAAAAAACATTGAGTAGATTGTAAGGTGTATTAATCATTTTTTTTTTTTACTTGTGTTGTAGAATTGGGGGAGGGGAGAGGTGTTTCTTTTTAGATCAAGGAGTTATTGTTTTCATAAATTATGTTTCCAAAAAAAACACCAATATTAAGATTTTTGAATGGATTTACTGTGGTTTCTAGTAGACTGCACACAATGTAGTTTATATTTTATTTGTAAGTTTTCTTGCCAAAATAGTTTTAAGGAGTAGAGAAGGTTATTTAAATTAGTTTCAAAAATACTTGTTTATTAGGTTATAAGTGAAACTTATACATAAACGAATAACATATGACTATTTTAAATACAAGCAATAAATGTATTAATATGTATCAAGTCATACTTTTAAAATACCCTTTTTCCCCAAATGTTTCTCTTGAATTTTCTCCTGTAAGCCTTTAAGTCATCAAAAAGTACTGTACACTTGTAAGTTGTCTTACTTTAGTGCAGTAAATTACAAATGAAAAAATAGCAACAACCAAATTTTGTTTTATAATCCAAGAAAATTTATAAAACCAATTTCCTATTCGATATTAAAGTAAATATATTTGAGGAAATATTGTTGTGATCTAGACTCTTAGAAGTAGTCATTCTGTGTCAAGGAATAGTTCAAAGTCGGATTGGTAAGACTAAGGAAGAGGAATAAAACTGTTGTTTTATTGTCAAGACAAGTGTTGATTCAAGAATTGTCGGTGTTTGGTAAAATATCAACAGCATATTTATTGCAGATGGTTCTCTGTAGAGGATTAAAAAAGGCCAAAGGATTTTTTGGTAGCCAAAATATCGAATACCAGTGATTTTTCACCGTAAAAGAAAAAACTTGGATGATTTTAGTCTGATTTCTTGTCATCTACAGAAGATTCAACTAAATTGAAATAGTCTTCTTTGCTACCCGCAGTTTGTGCATCGTCTCGGCTTTGGTTGTTTTCACTTATCGCAGCATCAGGGTGAAAGCCCTCTTTGGGCTCCACAACGTGCACCACTCTGTATAAATGGGAAAGAGGTTGAAATGAAAAAAAAATACACGAAATGTCACATTGAGTTCAATACATCAAGATATGGAAGAAAAAAATCATAACAAATCTTCACAGTTAAAGGGAATATACATCATTTGCTTTTGCTGTAATTTTCAGAAATGGATGGAATTGGGGGGTTGGAAATATATAGCAAATATAGTTACACTGACTTTTTTGAGGTTTTGGGTTCGAAAATGCTATAAAAACCAAGAAAAACAATCATTTTTCTGTAGTCTGGTTCCCTGACTCCATTTAAGAAGAAACAGAGCAGTTTAAGAAGAAACAGAGCAGTTTACATATATTGGGGAATTATAAGGTCAGGGAACCAGTCTAGCTGGCTTGTACCCGTCCATAGGTGTGTAATCGATTGCAAACAAGTGCGATGGTCAACTGGGGCCATTGATACAAAAATACCACTTTTCTCGAAAATGACAGTATACCAGGTGCCATGATTTTACAGGATGTTTTACACTGTCATTCACTAACAGTCCAGCAAGGTATTTCAAAATGATTTGGTAGTTTTATTTTTTGATGTTTGCAAATGTTGTATTTTCCCTTTGAGATTTGAAGGCCTATGCCCAAAATCTCAACACACATTCTTCAATCCACAGTTTGTGCCTGCTCTTAAACTGTATTTTCCACAGGCATTAAAATTGACAGTTTCGTTCTTTATAATAGCATTTGCAGTAAATTGTATAACGATTTCAACAATTCCAGAAGATCGCATCGGATTTGTTAAAAGGTGTATCAAAAGTTGAATGTGTATCAAAAGTTGAATGCACTATATGTGAGAAAAAGCAAAATTAGTTTAAAAGGGGGAAATTAACAACGCTGAAAGGTTATATAATAACATAATTAAAAAAAGACTCAAAGTATTTCTAAAAATCTGATCTTGATAAGATTTTGAGCCATCTTAATGGTTTTGAGGTATCTAAAAATACAACATTTCATCCTCTTTTGCACATTTCATCTAAAACATTGGAATTTAACTGTCTTCTGCCTTATCAAGTATCTATAAACTACACTACTTTATAAGTATCGCTGATCACAAATATTTGGAACCCACCAATATAAAAATAAAATTCAGAAAATGTATGGAACTTACATCGTTGGTATGATTACACTTCCGCTGAGTACCATCATGACGTAAAACATGACGACAGCGTGGCCGGACCGTACGGCCAGGGAGTAGACGTAGCTCTGAACGATCAGCGAAGAGGCCGATGTCAGGGCGAAGACCAGTGTATGCACTGAAAATAATGCCCCTATAAACGGAAGAATCAAATTACATTGAGCTTATAGAACAGGCACATCTGTTGTACAAGCCGTAGTAGAATGTTCAAGGTAGGGCCGTCTTGAATTATGCTAGGTAGACCTACATCATTGAAAATGAAATTCACACTGGGAAAAAAAAACTATTGTATAGGGCGAGTCAAAAACAAAGTGATCCAGATGAATGATATTTTTTCTTTAAGAGCAGTCAAATTTGATACACGAATGATGTATGTCTTAAAAGAGCATGTTTTTTCCACTCGTCTGAAGGAAAAAGGAATTACGGAAATCCATGCTTTCAGAAGCTATGCAAAAAGAACCTATTTTTATAGCTGTCCATTGAATGCCATTTTGGAAGCTATTTAGCTGAGTGAGAATTACGGATTACCCACAGGCATTCAAATACAAATGACATTTAAGCATTTTGAGTCAAGAGTGAAACATTATTTTTACTGTCAGATTTTGTGTCCGGAATATGAATTTGAAAAATACTCTTTATTTCTGAAATATTATGGCGATTAGTGCCTGTTTTCCATTGCAAGTTGTCATTCATTCGTGGAGGTTGGAAAACGTCCGTTTCATTGTACATGTAATGGGTATTCATCAACTCTTAGAACGGTAAATTATCAGTGGTGGACAGCTGAATTTTGTGATCTTTTTGTTAAAATAACTTGGGAATAGAGAAAGCAAATTAATGGAAATGTTCACAGTCACTAGTGAATAACATGAGCTTTATTCCTAGGTTATTTTTATGCAATGGAGCGAGCCACATATTTTTTAAAAAATATTCTTTCTAATTCAGTCACTTTCTTTTTGACTTGCCCTGCACAAGATCTATGGAAGTCCTTAATAGGCCTAATGTAAAGTTGACCAAACTCGGGCGTCATGTAATTACATCAACGTATAGACAAGCATCAATTTGCAGACCCCTTCTGTGTAAAACAAAACCTACGACAAAACATCCACTTCCATGACGAATCATTTTGTTTTCCGGTATAACATCGTCAAGAATAAACGACGAAGTGATTTCAAAAATCTCTGGTCTAACTTCATTCCGTGAATAATACACATACCGCATTTTGTTACGATCAGGAAAATCTTTATAGTCCGTCAGAAATGACAATATCCCCTAGCCCGATTGTCAATCGCAAAGCAAGATTTCATCGTATGAAGCTGTTCTTGTCGCGAATATTAAAGAACTCAAGTTTTGCTTCTTTTTTTTTTATAGAAATGCTGTTGTGGTTTGTCTTTTACTTCTTAAAGGTACATAGGCTAGAGATCATTTGTTTTTGGTGCAGTTAGACGAAACAAAATTGTACATAATATTTAGAAGAGTGCATTCATTATAACTAACTTGTTCAATTTTCAGCTCAGTGGATGTATACATTTTGAGAAAACAGAGAAAACGTACATGCACACACTGATTTTTCGGGTATATCTAACTGGATTCCGTTTGCGCACGTAAAAAGTGCCCGCCGGTACACTTCCTTGAACCACTTTCAATGGTTGTTTTCTTCCGAATGATACCATTTCAGGTGGAATAATTGCACAGGGTATCTGTTACAAATCCTCTCCTCACTTTGAGCAAGGATTTTCTCAATTAAATCGGTAGGTACATGTATATCCGTTTCCGGGTAATTGCAAATCCCACGTGCCTTAAATTCATGTTTTACTTACCGTGACTCTTCGTAGCCACGAGCCTCGTAAGTAGAGCGATATACACCGGTTGAGAAATACCAAAGAAAATACCAGCAAAGGAGGCTGAAACAAAAACCACACAGATCATGATTACTCTGACGAAAAATGACAACCAAAAACTAAGCGGATCTAAATGATATTTTTCTTGTCACGAATCTTAATATCTTAAATTCAGAACATCGAAATATAACCCGGCGCCTAAGCTATTTTGTTCGGTAGGAACTAGCAGGTTTTTGGTATCACAACAACATTTTAGGTTTGGTAGTTAAAAAATATATAAACGACACCAAAATTGAAGTTTAAGATTGGTACATAAAAGTTACCGTTAAATGCCAATGCATTGAGCCGAAAAACTGTGTTATTACCCCCAAAACTATAATTACCATTTTGGTACATGGCCCAAAAAACAAAACTGTAAAATATATATGCCTAACAAAAGTTTTGGTAAAGCAAAGTTATCTAAAGAAGTTCGGTAAGGACAGGATATGAAAACGTAAGGCCAAAAACAATGGCCGAAAACTTATTGGTATTAACATGTTTGGTTCTTGCCATTTCCTGATAGGCCTACATGGATAAACGACCCGTAGAGTATTAATCCAACGCCAGCAGTAACTGTCTTCATAACTATACTTTTGAACGAGTAAACTACATTCGTTATTCACCGAATACCTTTATAAGCACACATTTGCACCCTTTCGCATGGCTTACCTCCGTATATCAGCATAGCATTAGTCTCGGCCACAGCCGTAAGTAGAAACTCCGCTATTCCGCACAGGATACTCAAATATATCACCCAGTAGTCGGAAACAAATAGTCCCATGAACCAAACAATGATGGGGGCCACTTGGGACAGAGAAAAAGAACCAGATTAGTCAACATTTCAATTTACCCTATGCTCTAATATAATTAAACAACTCGACCGGTCCGTTATAAGCCCCGCCCCTTAATGTTGTGACCAATCATTGTCGTAAAAGACGCCATACACGCGCGCGCACCACTGATTACTAGCGCCCATTGGATAAACGCTCGAGGTGCGTTAACTTCCGGTTCCATAATGGTACACCGTGTGAAGTATGCATGGTTGAATTGAGATGACGTCACACTAACGAACCGGATTAAGCCCGGTTCATACTTCGAAAGCGAAAGCGAACGGCGAATCTGTGACGTCATGGCGCTGCGAATTCGCCAAAGTTGAACACATTTCAACTCAGGCGAATGTCGCAGCGAACGTTTCATGACGTCAAATTCGCTTCGCATTCGCATGAACCAGACTTTAAGCAACCATAATTACTATACGACATGAAGTCCGACATTGCGTGCATCGCATGAAGCCCGGTTCGTACTTCATGCGAATGCGAAGCGAATTTGACGTCATGAAACATTCGCTGCGAAATTCGCCCGACTGTTGAAATGTGTTCAACTTTTGCGAATTTGCAGCCATGACGTCACAGATTCGCGTTCGCTTTCGCATGAAGTATGAACCTGGCTTGACGCGTGCAGTGGGAGCACGCAGGGTCATTGGAGAGGCGCATGTGATGTTACCCACGTGACCAGTGAGCGGGGCTTAATGAAATGGTGTAACAGCAATCACATATTAAGAATTGCATGCATCTGCAGATAAAGTGAAGACAAAGGTCACATGGACACAAACAAGCATATTGGATTAATTAAGTTTCGAATCACGTGATATCAATATCTATATCAACGAAATCGGAAAATACCCCAGATTCACTCAAATGCATCGTTAATTTGATATAACAATGCAGGCCTAGGTCTTCTCTTAAATTGAATGATGATAAGAGTTTGAAATTAGAATACTCACACATTGCATTTGGTCCTCCGTATATGAATGCAAACACTCCGACCAATGTAGGCGTCCAACAGAAAGGCTCTCCGAGAGCGTAGAGAGTGACCGTGTTCTGAAACCCATGCAAGTTGAAGCTGACCACGGCATAACAGGCCAAAATGACTATAAGTCTCCACCGGCGACCTCCCGTAGCTTCCACGAATAGATCCCGGACACTTCGAGTGATCCCCTTCATGAGATCGACAGGATGTACCGGTTGTTTCTTCACTGATTCACGGATGATGTTCGGCGGTAACATCCAGAGGAGAGCCAGCAGTGCGAAGCAGGTGACGATCAGGTAGACGATGGTGAACGAACCCAACGCACCCAGCAAACTGTTCAAGATCAGTGGGGCTACATACGTGACCGTGTACTGAATACCGTAGATTGTTGTTATTGCCACGCTCCTGTGTTTGGGAGAAACTATTTCTGTCACATACAGCATGCTGACTGAATGTAGAAGAACAAATCCGCCCGAGATGCCGAACACCGCACAGCCAATGAGAGCGTAGTAAACGGAGAGGTCGAAGAAAGATACCACCAGGAAACCAAGGGCCATGATTAGCGGACCCAGACATCTTAGGATTAATATGGGACGGCGGCCGGTGAAATCAGAGGCAGCCAGGAGAGGAAGACCGGTCAAAACCGGAATCAGGTCAGTCAGGAAGCTTTGGTAGGTCGAAAACAGAGCTGTTTCTGACTGGATTTCGTTCAGTTCCTGGCTCACGTTGCTAGTCGCGCACCCGTTGCCTCCCACAGGGAGGGGGAAATTGCGCTGGCGGGCAAACGCAGAGCGCGCGAACTGGACTCCCAGCGTTGCCATGACAGCTTCATCGGCAATGAAGACCAGAATTTGGAGGACGAGGAAGAGCGCAATGGAGACCCAAGTGGGTCTGCCTTTGACGCCATCTTTGAGAAGGAGCGTGTCCTCTGGTGAGGATGACATAGGCATTTCCAGTCCTGGGTTGTTATAGGCTTGTGAAGGGCCGGGTAGTTGCGTTAAATCTGAAACAAGAAGACATACTCACTTTCAATCCACCCAGTTGCGTACCTGCTGGGGGGGGGGGAGAGACATGCACGGCCTCCACAAGAATGTCCATGGCACCCAGGTGCCCAACGTGTTCAAATCTTGAATTGAACAGAAATATATGACATTTGGGAAAGATTTCCATATACGAAGTTCACTCAACACTCTGTGTACAAACCCTATGAGAGTGGACTGAAAAATTCTAAGTGTTTTCTAAGAAAATGCTTGTATTTTCTCACTGCTCAAATTGACTTTGATGACTTGAAATTGCTATCTGGGGGCTTGTTAGTCGATACAGAGGAAAATTAGTGAACTTCGCATATGGTAATCTTGCCGGGCCGGACTGTCGGGCATGATTTGCATTTCAGCAATCTTTTATTTCAGTCGAAATCTTCAAGTTTTCGTGAATGGTTTGTGGTGTTGAATGCGGTAGTCTGACGCCATACATTCGCCACGATTCCCTCAATGGTGGTCAGATAGTCATTGCAAACACGCCGATACGACCAGTATACTTCGGACTAAATTTCTGATTTTGCTAGAATATACTTCTTGTACCGTGATTTTCACGACTCCCCAAAAGCATATACTATTCGCAGATCACAGCCACCAAAGTGGCATCAGGATACTTTCTGCATGGAGCTATAGCTTTCTGTTGATTCAGTTGGTACCGAATGAAACTTGTTGACGAACAGAATGTTTCCATCGACAGCCGGCGAACGAAATATGGTCGTACTCGCATTTGGTACTAAAATACTAGGCAAATAAATTACAAGTATATACGTACTACATGTATTATGGCATGTATGGTAGATTATCTGGTGGAGTGAGAATTCCAAGTTCTCCATCTACATAATATTGTCAAGTACACATACTTAAAACAAGGAACTCTCTTTCTTACCGACTTCACAGCAACGTTTTTGCGTTTTATTCCGCATACAACTCTTCGTGTAAATACATGTAGTACTGACGGGTCAGTCCGGGTACAGACACGCCACAAGGATTTCGTCTTCAATTGTAGTGTACAATACCTCCTTCGCGCATTATGGCAACGTTAATACGCATGACTGCGCACTCAACGTGTGCCTTTTGTTATTTTGTACATGTGTTATACACAAAATCCGCCTCCAGCTAGCTTGCAACAAAACGGTAACGGGGAAATGATCATTGGTGCACATTTGCAAGGCCACAGAAGAGATGAATGAGTTTTGCTCGGTAACAATAATATTATTCTCCTACTGAAAAAAGGTTTCGTACTGCAAATGTGCTTGGCTCTTTATATTTGGCGTTATGGTTGTTGTTGCATTGAGTTCAGTAGAGGTAGTATACACGCTAATAGTAATATAAACCCACATGATGCTGTAAAGCCATTAAATTAATTCATTGCCCATGGAGGAATAATAGGAAGGATGGCCAATATCAAATTACCATAATTGAACATTCATACATTCATCATAATTAAGGGTTGTAGCTCCTTTGGACACAATTTTTATTATCAGCAAACTCAATACTCGAAAAAAAAGAAGAATCTCCTTAACAGTTTCAAAAAGGCCGGACGAGAATTATTTATTGTTTTTTACTCGGCCTTACCTGCCGTTCAAAACTCCTGATAACTCGAAGTTCTTGCCGCGGATGACAAACTTACCAACGGCTCTCACTTTTGGGTAACTTGAGGCTAAT
Organism: Patiria pectinifera; assembly: GCA_029964075.1. Classification (NCBI taxonomy): domain Eukaryota; kingdom Metazoa; phylum Echinodermata; class Asteroidea; order Valvatida; family Asterinidae; genus Patiria; species Patiria pectinifera. The sequence continues at coordinate 22,476,083 of CM057141.1, read as the reverse complement.
AAACGCCATCCATGCAACTGCTCTACTGAAGTAAACAGTGATCCACGCTTTTGAGATGTCACAATATTCCTTGGGTATGTCGCACATAAGTGATTTTATTCAAGTTAATGCGGGATATAGCTTTTGATTATTTCAAGATAGTATTTCTAATTATTACAAGATATCTTTAAAACATTTAGACAATTTAATTATGTAAGCCCTTGAGGGTTATTTTGAGATCTTGAAATCCAATTCAAATATGTTTCCAAGATATCTCTAAATGTTTTCAAGATATCTAAATGTTTTCTAGATATCTCTAAATGTTTTCAAAATATCTCTAAATGTGGCAAGATATCTCTAAATAATTTAAAGATATCTTTTAATCATTTAAACATAATTATCTCTTCAATGTATTTCAAGATATATCGAAATGCTTTAAGGAGTATATCTTTAATTGCATTTAGAGATATCTCCAAATAAAATTTAATTGGACATCGTTGATTGTGAATAAATGTCACTTATGCGTCCATACCCGGGGACACACCTACTTCTAAATAAGCTTTTTACCACTGGAATTCAAAAAACCATAGGGCAGGTTCCTTGCTCTATGAAAAAAAAGTACCCCTCACTGATACACAAACACGCAGGTTCCATCATTTCTTCTGTACGTGGGCACCAGACAGCCGTATGTGTGACTGTATTCATTTCCCATCTGACGATGTATGAAACTAATTAATATCAACAGCTGTTCTATAGGCCGGTATTTTCAAATGACATTGAACTCGTATAGAATTGCAAACATGTCATATTTATGCCCCCTCCCTCCTGTACGGCCATCCAACAGTACAGAGCGATTACATACAGCTGCCATCGTTGAGGTGTTTTATGTTGATTCATTAACAATGAATGCACAAAACATCTAGCTCATGCATATCCCTGTTGAACAAAAGGGAAAGAATGTTGCAACCTGACGCCACTGTTTTCCTCAAAAATCATCTCAACGAAGGTCAGTCATTGCAAAAAATGATGATAAGACATGAATCTGGGACTGAGAAATATCTCCAATTTTGATAGGAAATACTTACAAATTTGTCTTGACTCTCCTTAGACTTTGCACACAACCCCGGAAGTGGCGTCAGGTTGCAACATTCTTTCCAACAAAAGCACACGCCTCAAAAGATTGGGCAGTGCAAACGATCCAAGTACTTTTCAATCATGGAGGAAGAGTTCAAGTCTATGTAGAGAATAATTGCGCATGAAGGGTCAAGGCCGTATAAACCGGCTATTGATCACAGCATTGGTAATTCTTTGCAAACAATAGCCTCTATACAAACATGATATTCAATAAAGGTGCATGCATTATTTGCTTTTTATCAAAGGCATCAATACATTCGCCCTATAGCAACGCCAAGTACCGAACGCGCCTAAATAATGGTTGAAATGGATAGTGCTAGGCGCTTATGTGTAATTTAGAAATCAAATACCCGAAAATAGTCACAGCCGGGTATCTGGGTACCCGGTGGTTTCGAACTCTGAGAGCAAGAACTGGAACTGTCCCAAAATACACAAAAGCATCCAGAAAAAAAGTTTTCAAGACCCGAGTGCCCAAAATATCAATCCCTTTCAAGAATAATTATTATGAGAGAGAAGGCAATTTTTTAAAGATTTCCGGATTTCCGGATCAAAAACAATGGCCTTAAGTAAAATGAGACTAGAGACACTGATGAATTATGAAAATGATACAATCTCTTTCATTCGAAATCCGACACAAAAAGTTTTAATGATCGAACAAGCGAAGCGTGTTATCTCTATAGTAAACAATCCATGTAATGTGAACATTATTATTTCATTATAACAATCTCGCATTAAAATGCAGTGTGAAATATTGACAGCCCGCTTAGGTTTTTACTGGCCGGGTTAGGGCCGTTTCATTTCGATGGCAGACCTAATAATTTAGGTTTTTTCCCGCCGAAAATGTGGTTTTCATACAAACTATTAAGGCCAGGATAGAAAGGGTACTTTAATACACAAAATGTTCCATTATGTAGGCCTATTGTGTTACTACAATCAACGGCTTGAAATGGAGACTAGACGTGCTCGTGGATGTGGATGCAGAAAGGAAGGAGATTGTGGCGTATGTCCCTGGGCAGGCGACTTGACTGTAATAATTCCTCATGCACTTGTATTTGTACCAGCTAATGGTACAGCTATGAACGGTGGCAAAATGTTACAAAGAAGTGTACAAATATATTCACAAAGAGTTGAGGAAAAACCCGAAACACTTATTGGCATAGCGGTCAGGGGTAACAATAATTTGTTAAACACAGCGAGCCCCTGTGTCGTTCATTATCGTTCACCATACAGCCAATGATTACGCCTCAATATAAGTGACTTTGCACACCTCGACCCCAATGATAGAAAATAAAATTGACTAATTTTTGCAACCACTTTAATTTTCACATTTTTGGTTCATTGGTGAAAGGCACATTCATGACCAGCATTATTGTTATCAATGATTAAATTCAAGCCATAATGTTATTAACACCACTAATAGCATTTGAGACAACTGTACAAACAAAAAAATGTCAATTTCGTACAAATACATGTACAATCTCTCTTTTGGCTCGAATTTAACAGTAAATCGTTACCTTCTTTATACGAAAGTAAACTTTGGGATGAGCTCTAACAATCATTTATAGATGTCTTCACATTATTCTTCATCACAGTAAAAAAGCACACGCAAAAAGAATAATACATGTAATAACATATAATGGCTGAAACTACTCAAGTCTGGTTCCGCGAGCATCTGAACTCTTAAACATTGTTACATTTCAAACAACGGTATCTGACTATAACGCTATGCATCTTGGGAAACGCACCAATCAAAATGGCGGACACGCACCTCTGTTTGCAAACATCCCCCCCCCCAAAAAAAAAGCATTCCAAGGGTCGTTTTGGTGTCTATAATGCCACAAGGATGAAACGTAACTCTGTCATGAGGAAAAAAGCAAAGAATGTGACAAAAAGGGTGAGGGCCAAGCAGCTTTGAGAAAGTATTTCAATTTTGTTTAAAATAACAAGCAATTTAAGAATTGGGGCAGGGTTTTTTGAAAATTAAACTTGATACATACATGTTGAGTTTGGGTTTTTCCTCCATCGCCCAATCCTTTCGACGAATTAAAGTTTAGCCACGCGAAGTTAAAGCTACTTTTCTAACACTCATCGTCGAGGGTTTGAAGTGTGCCAGTACCCTTTTTAATAATAAATAATTTGTCATAAAATACAAGGTGTATAAATACATCAGTGTAAAAGCTTTACCGATGCGGCTATAAATATTGTCTTACTTTTATGTACAGTTATTTATAAACAACGACAGACAATACATACAATAACAATACGATATTTTCATGTACCCTTTTTGTACGAGTTGTGTTTTAAAATGCTTTTGGAAAAAGTTGTTTGAAAAAAAAAGCCGATTTTATTAGATTATATACTCATTGTCATGACCCAAGTACAAAGGACCGTGTTAACCAAGAAATGGCATTTCCCAATCAACCAATTAAATTTTATATTCGTTTTGTGAGTGAATTTCATTGTCTCATATATTAATTGAAAAATAAAACCACCCAAATAAATATTATGTACGATAAGTATGAAATACATTTTCATTGCACCCTAGGTTAAAACAGTTTGGTACAAGGATGAAACGTAACTCTGTGAAGCCATTAAAAATTCAACTTGCTTTGCTTTCTATTAAAAGTATACCTCTTTTTGTTTACTGCAAAACAAAATAAATCGACAATCATAACTTCAGGTGTGGAACCTGGACTTTCCAATGGCTTTTCGAGAGACAAAACACGCGTACCACCACCAGCCTACACAACACGTTACGTCACGCTATGAAACATTCCTATTGGCTGAAAGTTTAGTAATGACCATCCAATGGGATGGATTTAGCCTTGATTCAAGTCGTAACAATCTCAAGAATCCTTCACCATTATTGTGTGCAACAGACGAATAATGTTGGCAAAAAAAAATACCGACTTGAATTAAAGCTAAGATGGAATAAATAATGAACAAACACAACACTGAAGGGATGGATTTTTGGTACTGCAGTAGCACGACTTTTTTCAGGTAAATGGTGAATGAAAATGGCGGGAACGAAGATATGGTGGAGTAGTGGGTGTTGCTATGGGTGAATTCAACAGGTTTGTAATTTCGCAACTTTGGATGACATCTGAGAAAGAATATGATGTAAGTATAAGACAGACAATCAACTCAAACTTAAGGTGTGGACATTGACATGCACATGCAACTGGCTTAGGTGCTATTTCCCATGTTTTCCTTGCAACAAAGATTTCCATTCGTTTTAATGCAATTCTAGTCTCGTTGAAAAATCCAAAAGTCTGTCCCCTTTTTTTTGGGTTCCACACTGCGTGATTCCGAAAGGTTACATTAGATCTCGAAATTTAAAACGCATCCGGATATATTTTTTTTCAATGGAGAGCACTGAAATTGGTTCGGTATTAGTAAAAAAAAGTTGACTTTTAATAATTAGTAATATAAAACTATATGAAGTATAAGGTGCTCTGTTCAGATTCCTGTGATCTCGGATCAGAAAAAACGTTGTTACACTATTCAACTGTGAAGGCAAGTTTTATTTTATCTGCGCCGTTAACTAAAGCTAACAATGTTCCTATGTGGTTAGTATGTTGGCGAAGAGAACGATGACAATTTTAAAGAGAGTGTAATAGCGAATAATTTGTGCTTCAAATGTGCACTTGCATCATGCTCACAACACACCTTTCTGTTGACCGTGCAAAACATTACACCAAGCCGAAACAAACCCGTAGGCCTACACACTGATTGTATCAGTAAAAGAGTCGAGAAAATTGAAGAATCCATCCGCTATCTTGGGGGAAAAAGAAGGGGGGTGGAGCACCCGCCTCCTTCATTTTTTTCAAAATGGTTGGATGAGAAACTACTTCTTCTTTTTTACTCGGCCTTATAAGGTGATTTTGAAACCTCGGTTTTGTTGCGGCTTCAGTATAAGGTGATTTGAGGCTCCTGACTTGTAGGTCTCTGGCTAAATAAATGAGTCCATTTTTGGCCTGAATCAGAGAAACCAACATCGCAATTATATGAGGCCTGAGTTTAGAACATTTCTCTATTCTTTGGCTTTTAAATGACCATAAAGCCAGACAGAGATAAAGCCACAGCCGGAGACAATGCCAGGATTTCAAAAACACCTGTAGTTAGCCATGTAAGCCAGTTCAAAGGTCACAAAACTGGTTGAAATCTGGCTTTTCTATTAAAGTACCCCGGTTGTCAAAGACCTAGCTTATATATAACACAAATGTTAACATTTTTAAAGCTTATTTGTGCATTGTAAAACATATTGCACTGGCCACTTTAAAATACGACTAAGAATACAAACAAAATATGAAAAACATCTTCAACTGAAATAGAACATTTCATGATTTTCTTTTGTGTTTGGATAGATAAACTCGGTTGTTTTAATACAAAAGGGTAGTATTTCCCCACAATCATTACTAAATCTGTCACATACAAATTTAGCTGGGGTCATACTATTCGATTCGATTCCCTTCTCTGAAAATGTGGTTTAAAAGTTTCCCTGAATGAAAACAAGAAATGTGTTCGTGTTTTTCGTTTACCTGAAAAGTCACTTCTGCAATGACCATGTCTTCCATCCGGAACCAGACTACAAACAATGGCTGGCAAGTAACTATGACAACAAGTATGTAATCAACATTTGTTCTAGAACATACATTGCACTTTTAGAAATTGCAAATTTAAATACATCTCATGAATACAGATAAAGCCACAAATGACTTAGACAAATTAAAATGAGTTGATTTTTTTCAATAGAACTTTTCAATAAAATAAATAATTTGTGATAAAATGAATGGCAGGATTTGTTTTATTCACACCGGGTAGTTTAACTTTATTTAATAAGATTTTTCGACAAATAGCATACTGGCAAAAAAAGAACCATCGACATTTTGCGCTGTGATTGGCTGTTGCAAAGCTTAGCAATGAATTGTGGGACGGAAAAAAAACACACAATTTCAGAGAAAAAGGTAAAATAACTCTTAACTTATACAAAAGATTTCTTAAGACTAGATAAATAAATATCGCCCCTAGCCAAAGAAATTAGAAATTTAATGTAACATACCATTTCCACACAAGCACCAAACAAAAGTGTAGCACATTCGGCACATACCTTAAAGGGAATATACAACATTTGCAAACATCGAAAAACAAAACTACCAAATTTTTACGAAATACCTGACTAGGAGTTGGCAAATTACAGTCTGAAGCATCCTGTAAACTTATGGCACCTGGTGTGAAGTCATTTTCAAAAAAAGTGGTATTTTTGTATAAATTTCCTACGGTGGTCGGCCGACTACCGTTGGAAAAACCTGACTATTTTTTAACTCCTGCTCCAAATTTACCCTTTTTTTCATTCAAAATATTGTTTGCTATCCGTTACATGTTCATGAACGGATGCAGGCCAGCTAGACTGGGGTTCCCTTACCTTACAATTTTCCGGCACCTATAAATTGATCCATTTCATCTTTGGTGGAGTCAGGACACCAGACTACTTGAATATTTTAGTTTTTCTTGTTTTTCCAGCATTTTCGAACTCAAAACGTCAAACATGTCAGTGTAACAATATTTGATCTATTATACTAACCCCTCAAATAGTTCATATCTGAAGATTACAGCAAAAGCCAATGATGTACATTCCCTTTAACTCTACCAAGTGAAATTCACTAAATATTTTTTCAAAGATAATTTAATGCAAATATGTGAAGATTTTGAGTGAGAAGTCAATGAAAAGATGTCATAACAGCCGAGTAGTAAAATCGTTCAAGCATATTTTGGGCTTCTAAGTTTTTTGTTACTTTTTTTCAGCACTTTTGTTAAAAAATCATTGACAGGATGAAGATTATTTTCAGTAACTATCTTGACCAAAGTGCACACAATTATCTGTAGAAGACAAAATATTTGCATACTGTCGATCAGAACTTAAGGACTTTCAGAGTAAGGTCAGGTCTGCGTTATTTATATGTTAGTCACTTTGACGCACCTCAGACCTCGACTTTATGAATATTGATGAGTGATGAATATTCATGAATGAAGAACCCTCATGAATAATTCATTGGATTAATAAATATTATATTCCAAGTTTCCCTCACTACAATGTAGTCACACTCTACATGTCTAGGCACTCACTGTACTTGGTAAACCCCAACTTAGTTTAATTTGTGGATAGTTTTGGTGTTTGTATGGACGTTACACCAAACCCTTATCACACACTCAACTGTCGACATCTTGAGACCACATCCCAAGATGCCAACAATTCTACAACTCCTTAAACTCACACAGCAACCTTTTTTTTTAAGTTTTTTTTTCAAAATAAATTGAACGACGATGCAAGACACTAGATGGTGGTGTCCAGTCACAGAACAGACGCTGATGATGTCATTCAGCTTTCATCCAATCATAACCACCAGATTCCAGCTTGGTTCGTCAGCAACCAATCGAGTCTCTCGATCTTGGCGTCGCCATTGACAACATCCAATCAGAGGGCTCGGTTGTTTCCGTCAAGGCCAGCCTTCCCAGCTGTCCTCTTCTTCCTCCATTTGGAGAAATAAATTAGTGAAGAGTACGGCGAAACCAATGTTGAGAATTAGCACCAGAAGGACAAGGCTTCGACTCGCAGACCAGCTCTGTTAAAAGCAATAAAATCATACAGAAAGCAGAAAACAACGCATTATTTTCAAAATTGCAGTCAATCAACCAAGCAAAATAGTTATAACAGATTAGTCCACAAGTTGAAACTATATGGCGAAGACTGGTTTAAAGGGGCCAAGCAACATATTTTTTTTAATGGAATCCTTGGAAATGCACCTTTGTGTCCCATTTAACCTTATTTTCAATTTCGTTTTGCCATTTTCAAGGATATTTTGGTGCCTTTTTTGATTTTATGCTAATGAAAATTTCCATATTCATGAGCAAAGTGTGATGTCATTTCAGGCAGAAGCCTCAATGTTACAGCTATTAAAGCACCAAATTAAAAGTTGCCAGAATGTTGGATATTTCGCTGTTGTAAATGTTCTTTTCTTTGGTGATACATGTACGTTGTTGTGTCAGTACATGGCAGTAAGGCGATGAGTAAACTTTTCTCACAAATGTTTTCAATGAGCAAATGTTTGGGTTCACAATTTGAATGGAAACCCCCTAAACTGAGCAGTATCTTCCTGAAATAAAATCACAGCAACAGCGCCTTCAGTTGTCCAGAAAAGTATGTAAAATGTTTACATTCTTAAAGAAGGGTACTTTTTTAATACAATTTAACCAAACTGGGGATGTCAAATAGTTCTCATACATTTGAGAGGAGTAGAAAGTTGCACAAAATATGATCCTAAGAAAACTTCACTTCACGGACCCTACTGACTTATGCTCTTAGAGATTGCCCAGTGGTAGTCTAGTCATCACAAGTCTAGTTACAAGTCATCACAAGTCTAGTTACAAGTCATCACAAGTCCTCCAGTTTCAAGTCAAGTCACAAGCTGTTCAAATAAACTGCGACCAAGGTACTTCATTGTCTCTGCTCTTCTCTATTACTTGTGATTGACTTGTTATTTTACTCATTAGGGACAATAACTGTGATACATTAACTAAACTCACTTGGTGGACCAAAAGGTTCACAGGTTCAACTGCCCTCCAACAAATTTCATAGCACAACGTAATAAAATAAAAAGAAAATGACGTTTCCATTAAAAAACTTCAAAAAACAATTGATTTTGCATAGCTTCTGAATCTACGATGCGCATACGTACCACTTTTCCAGCTTGAATAGCAAGAGCGCCCTCAGCATCTAGATCAGGGTCAGCCCAGTCCTCGTCGCGACTGTTGGACTTCGGGAGGTATCGGATTTTACAGCGAGAAGGAAACTTGCCGTCAAATGTACGTACATGCCCCGGCGGCATGTCCGATAACAGAGTCACTTCCTTGTCAAATTTACTCTTCTGCTTCTGTCTCTGTTGCTTGAGTTTTTCCTGTTCGTCCTCCTCATCGAACCGTGCGTAGGCAGCTTGTGACAATAACTCTTCTTCTAATTCATCTACGTTAAAGCTATCGTACTCATCGTACTGACCGTGACCGTGACCGTGACCATGACTCGAGCTGTGTTGACGATCGTAACTGTCCTCCTCTACTCCCTCTTGACGGGAAAACTGGCGCTTTGCCAGGGTACGTTTTCTGTCCGATACCGCTCGTCGTAGCCGATCTGAATCCGACGTCGTACTGATACCAGAATCCGGAGTGAGTTCGGCAGATCCTCGTTCACCGATGTAACGCCTGTCGGGTAACGTGCGGTGGTGACGGTCCTCATAGTAACCATCACTGTATTCACTGTCCTGGTACCCGTTAAACCGGACCCCGACCTCACCATGATGGTTCCTAGGATGGAAGGAGGCTTGACTGTCATTGTTTGGATGCTCAGAGGATTGGGCTCGACGTCTTGGCGCGGGACTCCCTTCAAACAGGTTCCCCGTTGAGCGAGCCTCTCTAACTGCCGATGACTCATACGACGGATTGGACCCCCTCCCATCCCATTCGTTAGCTAGTCTACTAGGGTGGTTCTTACTATCTGGGGAGTGAGTTGGCGTCTGAAAGCTGGGGTCCTGTTTGACTTCGATGATGGTGCCTCGCATGTGACTCTTGCGGTCAAAGCCTCCGAGATGTCGCCCGAAGAAGCTCTTCTTACGATCAAGCTTTATATCCCCAGTTCCACCTGCAATCGGGGGAAAAAAATGACAACCACAATAAACAAACAGCAACTGGTTAAACCAGTCCATAACGACTGACATTTTTGACAAGGATCTGTTTGGTGCATTATAAAACGTGAAAATGTGAGAATGTGTGAGGACTAGAGTTTATGGCAGTTTTTTTCTAACTGAAGGAAACCTCCACCTTTTGCGAAAATGTCCAATTGACAGTATTACCAAAAGGGTTACGGGCAATGCACTTATCAAGAATTGTCCTGGTTTTCTGTGCAAGATTGTAAAGTGGTACGAAGGATATTTGGTTTCACTTCTTAACTAAGTAATTCGCTGCACCACCTGCCGGTGATGCAGGTCAAGTAGTACAAATGTAAGTATATACTGTCCATTACAGGATGAATGACGTGAACTAAACAGATGAAATGGAGAATAACTGCTACTTTAGTAAAACTGCCCAGCAGCAAGTTTTTACCCAAGCCCAGTCAGTCTGCGACAAACAAAGTCTGTTAGTACAGCACAGATACACACATTCATGTGACACATGGAAGTAGAAAGTAGAATTAGTTGGTGTTAGGAACTTTGGTGTCGGCCACATACCACGCTGCAGTTTAAAAATCTCACAGCTTTAATCGAACCAGAAAATGAATTAGAATAAACTCATTATAAATGAGAAAATTAGGATGTAAAAACCTCCTGGCTTCAAAAGAATGATGTTAGTAAAAGGGATTTGTTTGCAGTAAAACCTTTCTCAAAAGTGGTATTCTCTTTTCTTTTTTTTAAATGTCGAAAAAAATATTGTCAGTTGTTATGAAACAAACAAATCCTTACAGAATGCGAAAAAAATTGTGTCATACACTCTGCACTTCAGTTTAATTTAAAATATCATACATGTAAATTAATGCTACATAAATTGTTCACTAAAAAGATCTTTGAAAGTGCTTGAACATGGGTAAAGCTTTATTCACTGGTGCTACATTAATCCAAATTATAGAATCAGATCCAACTATTGAAAGGTTTGACTGCACACAAGTGTTTTATTAGAAACGCAAAACATTTTTCAGGTGAAATACATGTGGGTCATTCAATAAAGTTAGGTTCCAAAGAGTGATATTTTTCCTGTCCCTGTTACTTTGGAACTTTGTAATTTGCCATTCAAGTGTCATTAAGAATGACTTCAAACAATTTTAGGTCTGTTGGGTAGGTTGTTTGCTATTCATAATCATTCTTGGATGAATGTAGAAGAACTTCAGATTTACACAATCATAGATGTCAGATGTAGCGGGGACAGGAAAAAAAGCGGACCCCAAATTTATAGATTGACCCATGCATATGAATAGCAGTGAGTTTAATTAGTAACAAAATGTTGATGTACATTGTATGTTACAGTGGTTCTTAAACAGTACTTTCTAGACTACGTATATTCCTACATTTTTTGACTCAATTTGAATCTTTCTACACCGTGTGCCGCTAGTGCTGCTAGTGCCGCTACGGGCAGTTCAGTTCCAGTAATTTCTGGGTTTGAATATTCTAAATGTTTAAACCAACAAAAAGTGACCCTGGCCTTGGTGAAAACAAACACTGTGTGTCAAAATAAAATTAAAAGAATGAGAGAGTGGAGAAATACTGCATGTAACTTGCTAGAAGAATGAAAGTGTAAAATGAATTCCAATGGAAAGCTACCTGTGCATTTGCCTCCTGCAGTGAGGGATTTTTCCCCCCACATATTAAATTGACCTCAATTGGTAAATACATTAAAATAGTCAGGTGGCTTATGGTCACAATCGCGACCGACTGGCCAAAGCACCAAACTTGGCAGATAGATTCTTATAGCCCCAGAGAAGATATTTAGAAATCCACAAAATAAGAGATTGTGTTTTTTTTATAATATGTCTACGACAACATTTTTCTTACAGGTAAATTTGGGGATTTTCTTGAACTTGTTCGAGTCTCCCACGTTATGCAACCCTTCTCCTAATTTTTAGCCCAATTTAAGGACACCTCCTTTGTTCACCTATTTTGTTTTTTTGGGCTAAATATCATTCTGGCATGATTTTCAATATAGATTTGGGGTAACTGAGCCAGTAAGCAACTTTGTAAATTTGAAGCTCATCAATATTGAGGTTTGGCAAGACTACTTGATGATATCTGGAGACAAGGTCAATGCGGGCAACTTTAAGGTATAATGGTAGCCATTTTGGATCTTTCAAATGTCCCCATAATTATCCAGTCACTTAAATGCTTCTGAAAATGTTATTTAAGTAAGGATATGTAAGTAGAACCCCCAAAAGAGACTTTTCAAAAAAACAACAAACATACTAAAATACGGGAATATTACATGACAGCTATTTACGATTTTTGCAAAAAGTAACCCTTCCCAAAAGAATTTCAGGTGTCAACCCTTCTAAATATATTCTCCAGGGCTCTAAGAATATATTTGCAAAGTTTGGTGCTTTGGACCCTCATGGTCTTGTCAAAAATCTGATCTAAGGCACTTGACTAAAAGCCCCCAATTACATGTTTCTGCAGTAGCCAGATAAACACCTACGCATAGCCTCAAGCCTACATGTAATTCTAACAGATGGTATTCCCAATCCAACGAGACACTGTTCAATAAAAGGTGAAGATTAAGAATACAAAAATTCACCTGCTTCATTTACCAAACTGTAAGGATATTGTGCCACAGTTTTACATGTACATGTATAACCTGCATTTTAAAATCGGAAGGTTAAACCTTAAGAGTTATTTGTATACATGAAAGGTTTTTTTCTGTACTCTATGTCACTGAAACAGCGCCCTCTATCTACAAAGTTAAGCCAGTCAACAAGAACCCATGCAGGTTGAATCACCCCTGTGCAAATATGGACATAAATGAACTCCATGACCAAATATGGTCACTTATGGAAACCATGACCAAAACCTCAGATCTGGAGGGAAAAAAGAATTTGAATTATGAATTTTACTTTCCACTGCTTAACCTGAAAAATCCACAGCTGATGAGAAACGGAAAATGATTTTAATCGGTCCTTCAGATCAAAACCGTTTTCTCTGGGTCTGATGTTAAAATGATTTTATACGACACGCTTTGTTTTTAGTCTTTAATATTATCTTAGATCTGAAATCGCAGTCATGGATACCACACTTAAATATCACTCACTTGGAAAGAGAGAAAATAAAACAAGATTTTTGGGGGATCATTTTCCAGAAAAGAAGAACAATCGTGGTGGGGGAAAGTGGTACAACAAAGATGAAAAAGTCAGTAAACCAATTCCAAGTTTTTATTTTGTTTTGATTCAGAATAACAATATTCTGAATTTGCTAAAACATTTTCCAAAACCTGCTTTAATCTTGGTCTGGTTTTGTGCTGAAATTGCATTTTAATGGGACAGATCTGTTGGAACCTGATCAGCAGAGCCAAACATCTATTCTACAACCGACACCGTTGAAATCATTAAAAAAATATCTTGTATTGCTCTCTCCCATTGTTAACTAAAGTCACATAAACACCTTTTAAGGCACATAGGATCATTTCTTTTTGTGCATGTTTTTCAACAATTTCAACAACGAAATTGCTTAAATTCTTAAGAAGGGTGCATAACAACCCAACTTGCTGAAGTTTCAGCTCAGTGGATACTATTCATTTTGAGAAAACAGAGAAACTATAATACAAACGTTTGATGTCTTCCGTTATTAATGCGCTTAAAAAACTGTGCCCACAGGCACATTTTTTAAACCACCTTCAATGGTTGTTTTTTTTTCTGAATGATACCATTTCAGGCAGACAAATTTCAAAGGGTATTTGGTACAAGTCTTATCTTCACTTCGAGCTCATTAAGTCGATAGGCATGTTTTCACACAATTGCAAATGTTCATATGTGCCTTTAATCAACATGGTGGATCAATACATATGACTGCTGTATATGAGGGAAAAAAAGGTCCAATTTCCATGGAAAACTTCTCAGAGAGTAGTCAGAAAATTGGGATAGATTAAGAATGCCATAGATGTTGTTGGAATCGGGCTAAAACCAAAACAGGAAATAACACGGGGCGTGGCATGGGGACTTTAAGGGGAAATAAGAAGTGCAAGAGAACACAACAAAAGGGGGCGGGGCATCAGCAGGAAAGAGAAGGAGGAGTAGGCCCACCATATATACCCTCAGGCGACAGGGAGTTGGCAAAACGAACGTTGGCAGTCCTGCACCCATAGCCAGCGAGCCGTGACACATTACCTACATTAGGATAGCGACATTTTGTCGAAAAAAAGGAAGGAAAAAAAAAAAGCGGAAAAATGCAATAAGAACATAAAAACAAAAAAAATATACGTACACATACACATGCATTCAAAGCTTGCTGCAAATGAACAAAAACATTAACGAGCAAAAAAAAATAATGAACATTTTCAAACAATCAGATTCGGTAGGATTGTTCATTCTCTTGGGCCTTCTCCTTCCTCTTTTCTCCTGTCCCCGCCCACAAGGTGGTGATTTTTTTCCTTTTCGGGGCCACAGTTTTGAAACTCCTTGTTCTACTCCATGAGAATATTACTTGCCTTTAAAGATATACATGTATGGAGATGAAATCGACCCTTTTAGAAAGAACAAAATTCAAAATTTAATCATGAACTCATTGAAAATATTTCAATTTTTTTCAATAATGATGTGTTGCACATAAATGTAATGAATTTGTGGGATTTTAAAAAAAATGAAAGGAACTCTGAAAATAAAAATGACAACAAAAAAGGGTAACTTAATAAAGAGAAAATTACTGTTGTGCAATGATGAAGTTAACGTATGTGCAACTAAGAAAGATGCTGCTAAAGATAATGTGCATATGTTTCATACTTAATCAAAATGCTTGATTCACAATGCAGGAGTAATCATTCATGAAAGATGTATAGTCATTCAAAGAAAAGAAATGTTCCGAATGATGCAAGTGTTCAGATCAAGAAATACAGATGCGACAAAATTATAGGGCAGTGCCTTTTCGAATAATTAAATGTTTGATTACTTGAAACTACATAATGACCGAATATTCAAATATTCCAAACTCAGCGGTCAAGAATGACATACTTAAGCATCCTAAAAAATTACGGCACCTGTGTGTGTTTTTTTTTCAAAGAAAATGGTATATTTACATTTTTTTCAAACGCTGGTCGGCCCACCGTTGTTGGAAAAACCTAACTTTTTTTCAATTACTGCATTTTTACCATTTTTTTTTTAGTCTTTTTAGTTTTTTTTAGTTGGTGGTTGGTTCCATGTCATGTGTGCAGCAGGCCTAGACTTTCTCCCTTCCTTACAATTTTTTTTTTTTTTTGATTTTTCATTTCTAGTTTAGTGGGAACCAACCAGACTACTTTTTTGTTTTTCTTGGTTTGGTTTGCTTTCTCGAACACAAACTAAAAACACAAAACATGTCACATAATTGAACTTGATAATATTACCCCAAATAGTTCATTTCTGAAAATTACAGCAAAAGCCAATAATGTACATTCCCTTTAACATGTGCGAATTACAACTGCATGTAACAGCTGTCAAAATTTGCACGCATTGCCTTTTTTTAGCTTTTGAATATTCGAACCAGCAAAAAGCTATTTTGAATATTTGGTTGATGAGCGAATATTCGAATATTCGGGACAGCCCTACAAACTTATAATTGTGGGTGTAAAAATAAGCTGACTGGTTTTTTTGTTCTTGCGATGTTTGACTTATTAATTGGAACTTGCCACTTTTGAGTTCAGTAAATAATCACAGAATGATCTCCTGATGACAAAAATTGCAGGAATACCAAATAAACAAAATAAAACAGGTGCGTACAATAGCATCACTTTATGTGTTCGTTACACATGCAAATGGCTTAGCTATTGAAAAAGGAAATGACAATGGATTTTGTACATGCTTATGGAATGTTTCGAGCAGATGGCCATGACTGTTTCAAACCTGGAAGATCGTAATCATATCTGGAACAAAAATATCTTTAAAACATCATCTTGGAAAAAGGCCACGAAGGTCTAACAGATATTGTACAACATTTTTTATGAGACTTATACAACCTCAAATTCATTTTCGGCATAGAAGCAATGTGAATTGAAAGTTGTGCTTTGCATGATGTCCTTTTGGGGGATTGACTATAAAAAATGCACCAACACTCCATGAAACGGTCTAAGGGTCTGAAGTGGAACAAAACAGCCCCTTCCCCAAACCCTCCCCTCCCCTCCCCTCCCAACAATGACCTACCCCTGTTTACTTCATTATTTCTTAATAATACAGTAAGTCCTATAAGCATTATTGGTACGGGTAATACACATCAGCAAGTTGAACATTGAAATTTTATTTCCCAAATTAAAGTCAGCCGATGGATGTAGAACAATGCCAAATGTTCATTTTCCAAATTGTTTGGGACAAACTTTTGTCTGAATGGCTGTAGCAAAAAATCTGAGCAACAATAATTTTCATCTTTGTTTTCAAGAGAAAATTGGAGACAATTGTTAGCACGAATGATGACGTGTTTGCAGTCTTACCTCTAGGAGGCAAGGAGGCAGTGAGTTCCTTGGAGCGTTGTCGCGCTTTGGACGCTTCCTCTCTAGATTCTGAGGCCGCCGTCTCCGCCATCTCGGCTTTCTCTCTGGCATAAGATGCCCTGTAATACAGTAAATAAATGTGGTATACTAATTTTTGCGATACAGTAAAACACAAACAAATATCATTCCTTTTATCAAACATCTCACAACCCCCAGACTAACATCACGGTTGGACCTTAATTGTTTTTTTTCACTAGCCAGCCAGTCTACTGAAACAGACTCTTATCTAGCCCGCGGGCATTTTCACTAGCCTGCATGCTTTGCTTTTATAGAATGTCTCATAAACAACAATGTGCATACATGTAAAACGTGTATCCTGAGGCAATCTTGGCAGTGTTTTTAATTACTAAACAGATCTAATACTTTAACCCTAAACAGTTAAATAAAATTAAACACAAATTGATAGAGGTTTGCTTTCTGAATTTAATGATTTATTTC
The DNA here is from genome assembly GCA_029964075.1 of Patiria pectinifera. Taxonomy (NCBI): domain Eukaryota; kingdom Metazoa; phylum Echinodermata; class Asteroidea; order Valvatida; family Asterinidae; genus Patiria; species Patiria pectinifera. Next base: position 22,459,277 of record CM057141.1, on the reverse strand, counting down.
TTCCTGTCCATTCATCTTTGCCAAAATTTTTGACTCGCCAGCTGAGCTACTTACAATGTAAGGAATAGTTTGACTAGCCCGCCGCTGTTTTGACTAGCATTTGGCTAGCAGGCTACCGCTAAATTTGCACCCTGATAACATAGATCTCATAAGGTGAGGGGGTGGGGCAGTTTTACATGAATATTATTTCTTATTTTGCTTCACGCACATGTACTGTATGTAACTTCTACCTTTTCCAAACCTCAATCAACTAATGAAAAATGAAAAAAAAAAATTAAATTACCTTACTTTTAATAAAAAAAGTTTGCTCTCTGCAAACTCCCCCCCCCCAAACAAAGAGCTTACCACTGATTGCTACCTTCAGCATTGCTATGATCAAGGTAATATACATGTATATATGGCCATTTTCCAAACCCCCCGGCTTTGTCTTCTTCTTTGGCTTTAGGCATACAGTTTGGCAATGGAGCTGAAGCTGGAGACAGAGCCAGGGTTTGGAAAATGGCCGATAGACTGCTATGGTTGAATACCGCCCTCAACATGTAGCATGTCATAAGAATGAACCCGTATGGAAATGCATGAGGGGTTTTCCAAACCACCGCCTGATGTCAGATATGGCTTCAGAGATTTACCGGTATAAAAAATTTCACTCTGCCATTTTTTTTTTAATCAGTGATTGTGAATATCGTTATTGCATTAATAAAATATATTTTGCTATCATGCTCTCAAATTTCAGTTTTGTTTTCAACTGCTAAACACGATTGTACAGTAACTGAACAAACCTGTGAATGAGATTGCTAGGCTTTAGATTGGATATTCAACAGACATTATGTACATATGTATGTATCGATAGCTCTCTCAAATTCATGTAAATCAGCAATTGCACAAACGAGTTCATCAGATATCCAGTGTCTTATCGCTGCCAGTGACCTTCAAAGTTCAAACCACCAAAATCTGTGCCCAAAATCCTACTCCTAGTTTTGCAGTATTTTAATGGATTCTATTGCAAGACTTCACAGCCCAGCTACATGTAGTATGTATTTTCTGACACAGACATTTATAATACTGGCCATTTACTATGCTTGTCCAAACAACTTTCCTACTGCACATGCTGCAGGTGCATATATTCTAAATGCATTTAACATTCCAAAACTGAGTGCACAAAATCATTTCTTTTGCTTTATGAAGTTTTTGTGTGTCTAATTTCCCTTTTTTGCACGTCTGTCTGAAAATGCCCTGAATAGACCTTTTTCACGAGAAAGCCATTTTGATCGTGTTCCCTGAATCTACTTTGATATTGTAAACTGTTGAATGGGAGGGTGCCAGACTATTTTGTGAGTGTGGAGTGGCGTTCCAAGCCTGACTTTCATTTTTTTTTTCAAATGTGGCTTAAAACATTAGGGTATGTTTAATCACAAAATTTTTAATTATTCATCACAGCAGATTGGTATTAATTTGAAATGAACTTTTAGTTTATTGCTTTCATTTCTACTTGCAAGTTTCAAAATTGAAGAGTTTACCTCCCTTTCAATTCAATATGGCCGACTCGTGAATAAAGTCCATACTCATGCTGCCCAATAGCAGTTATTTATGTACAGTGTTCAAAAATGGCATTCATCTGGTACGTTGCCAACTGGCACACTGCAAAGGCCAATACAAAGGATGGAAGGCTGGCCACTTGGACCATGGAGGGAGGAAAAGGACAGGGCATCCCGCCATCACAAAATGGCGTCTCCGGTAATAGGTCAGGAAACGTTGCTCCCTATGGCCTAATTCCCCCATAAATACTAAGTCATAACGGCCTCCTAAAGTGCATCGCTAACTCAAGGAAAGATGCACAGAAGGTTTCATCCGCATGACTAAGAGCCTCCGCTTATAGTCCCAAAATACACATCCGCGGACGTAGCTACATTCCTGGCATACCACCGGGTCCAAATGTCTTCATCCGAGGCGATGCGATATTATCGGATAATCTATGGTATTTGGGGTCATCTGACGAACCAGACAGATATAAATATGTAATTATATTTGTAATGACTCTTTCTGCCGAGCCCGGGTCAACAAATCAGGCAGCTTGTGTCAAATAAACACAGCCATTTTTATCGCGTAAACAGACAATGTTGACCAGCTGAATTTATTACAGCAATATTGGAGTGTTCTTTGAACGTAATTCATGATTCACAAATGAATTCACCTCTGTTTATTATTGGGCTGTAGAGACATGATGGAAACATTGTTTTGATGCTTGCTGTGAAAATGACGACTGCAAATTGTAAAGTCTGAAACATTGTACATTTGGTTGGAAAAAAAAAATCACTGAAGAAATTGTGTCTCGGTAAAATACATCAATATTTTCAACTAATCTTCCATTTCACTTTTCTTTTGAATCATGACTTAATGACTGGTTATCAGTGTACAATTGTTGCTGGTTTCAGAGACATACATGTATGCAAAAGTATGTACACTTATTTGAAACAATTTCAAGTAAATCATTTCTTTTGAAAGTGCTCTAAAACACAAAACTTTCATGAAGCCCCTGGGCAATAGAGCCTGAAAGTTGACCCATAGTGGCGCTTCCGGACCCCTCAAATAGGAACATTAGCGTGTACAAGTTGGAGTTTTTAAGATTATTTTTGGTACATTGATTTCTTAACCAGTTTGCGCCGGGGATTATTTTGACATTGTGACCGGACCCAGGTGTGGGATTGTTTTTCACCAACCTCGATACCAGAAGGGTTCAGGCCATCACCGGCGGGTAGCAAAGGTATCATTTTAATTATTTTAAAATAATCAGTCATAAAATCTCTGGAGGGATATATTTTGGTCACTTACATTACAGTAACTCACGTTACAGTGTGTCTGCCCGTCTTTGGTAAAAGTTCAAACATACATGTAAGAAACTAAACGTCAAACAAAAAAGCTCATAAATGAACCTTTCTCTCTGCCTTAAAAACAAAATCTCACAATCACATTTGCAATTTACATGTGAAAACACGGTGCCAAAATGACTACCTAGCCAGCATTGCTCCAATGATAGGTCTGGTCGTCCCCCTTTCATTTGATACCACATTTGAGGTTGTGATGCTTGCAGTTTTAAAGATTTCATAAATTTTCCATTTTACGGCCATGTCTGCATTCTCATGGCATTGCCCCTATTTTTTTTGGTTTCTTTTATAGCAATTTTTGAAACTATGTCACACAAAAATAACTGTAAAAATGCGTCAACTGCAATCTGTAAGAAAGTGAGACATATTAAAAGACTAATATTGATAATTGTGTAGTTTAGAAGACACTTTCATGTTTTGGGACTTAGGCCAAACAAAAAAATAGCTCTGATCCGATTACATGGCATTTGAAAATAGGAATTTTTTTTTTGCCATTTTTTTTGTGCACGATCATATGGAGGCGTCTGCGCGTTGTCAAGGATAAAAGGTACCGGTACATGTAGAAATGGATGGTTTTCAGTTTTTCCCTCATTTTTTTTTTTGGCCTTACAGTACATGTATTTGTACCTAAACATTTGGCAATGATACAGGAAAAGTCACTTTATGTGTTTGGAAGCATCAAAATAGTTCGCTAAGATACCATGACGAATATCAGCAAGCTTAATTTTGCGGAAAGAGGGCAGGGTTTTGATTTATGAGGGAAATGATGGGGTAAAATGGGGACGAAGACAACCTGCATGACCCCCCCCCCCAAAAAAAAACCCCAAGATGACCACAATGTTTCCGAGTGCAAAAAAGGTAAGAAATTCACATTTTCTTCTAGAGTACATACGGTAAATGTACTTACAAAAAAATTACAAAAACATGAGTTAATCTGAAGGAAAAAACTGCTTGAGGCTGCAAAAGTCATTTTGGAATCGACTGTCATATTTGCAAAAGTCATTTTTGAACGGAACTTGGAAAAAATAGACTACGTGTACCCTAATTTCTTTCCCATTGTGACGCACTGCAGTGATATAATCTACACAACTATTAGTTCTTCAGCCGCACCACTGTGCCTGCGACGTTTGACCTTATGAAGGTAGAGGGAAAAACAAGCCGAGACCCAACATTGTTTGTTTTGAAGTTCCGCGGCATTTTTTGATTGTTTATTTTTCCTTAGCCTGAGGCATCAGCACTATTTCTGTTTCTTTTCACATTTTTTCTTGATTTACGTATAGTTTTGGTTTATTTTCCTTACCAGGTACATGTGCATCTTCCAAGTCTTCCCATTTATCAATCCTGTATTAAAATACCTGAACAGTAAAAATGGGTCGTCCGTGTTTCGCTTTGACTCAATTTGAGTCTCATTTTTGAGGTTTTATTTTTTGCCATTTTCGTGATTTGCCTGCCGTTAAATTTGCAGGTACCGTAAGATGCAGCATTTACTTTTGCGGTAATTTTCAGAAATGGATGGATTTGGGGGTTAGTATTTTATAACAAGAATTGTTACACTGTCCTGTTTAAAGATTTGTGCTCAAACGGTACATGCTGGAAAAACCAAGAATAAAATGTTGTTATTGTATTCTGCATGGATCCCTGACCCTACTTCAGATGAAACGGAGTAATTTATGGACGTCGGGGAATTGTCAGGCCAGGGAACCAGACTAGCTGGCTTGCACTCGTTCAGGGATGTGTAACCAATTGAAAACAAAATGCAGACTAACTAAATTTGGTAAATTGGGGCAGTATATGAAAGAAGTCAGGTTTTTTTCAAATGATATTCGGCAGACCATCGTTAAAAATTGACAGCACACCAGGTGCCATGATTTCACAGGATGCTTGAGACTATCACTCACTACAGTCCAGCAAGGTACATGTATTTCATAACAATTTGGTAGTTTTTTTATGTTTGCAAATGTTGTACATGTATATTACCTTTCAGAGTGGTAATCATGATTATTTCGTCTTCAAAAACCAAGGTAATCCTTACCTTTAGGACCCCGTTCCTATATAAGGTTAAACGACTCACCAAAACAGCTGACTAAATGACACTCAAAAGTGACATTCTAATATTTCTTGGCAGCAGGTTTAATTTTGTAAAAAGAGGGCAGGGCTTTTATTTATGACTATGGGGGGTTAAAGACGACAATGACAAACATGACAAACAGAAAATATATTAAAAAAGCAAGATGGCGAACTGCAGAAAAAGGTAGGAAAGTCACATTTTCTTTGAAAGTGCTTTCAAAATTACAACTAACATGTCTTTATCTGAAGAAACAAGACTGTTTTAGCCTGCAAAAGTCACTTTGGTACTGGACAGTCATCTGCAAAAGTCAGTTTTGAACAGAACTTGTACAAAATAGAGGTGTCCTAAAAGTAAGGATTACCAAAACCAGTTTACTGAACATACATGTACTTTACAGGTATACAGGTATACATGTACCTTTAGTATCAGTTGCATGTACCGGTAATAACGTGTGGTGGCAAAATCAATCAATTGAATTAAATACAATGTACATTGTGTACATGTGTGAATAGTTTGGATTAGGCTCTTTTATATTTACAACCTTACAGTGTTGAATGCAAATGTACAGCACAAATGTATGAACAGTGTCCTGTTTGTTTGGTTGTCTGTCATTGTCCTTAGTTCGTACTTAATTGTCCGTCAGTCTGTAAGTGTCCAACGGGTCAGGGAACAAAAGCTTCACCCTATCCCCGTGTTGTTATGTGGATTATGCATATATTTTCATTATGTTAATAACGGTGTTGTGTAAAAGAAATTCGTATTATATTTTATATGCTTAAATGTTAACATAACGATTTAATATTTCTAGTGAAATAACAACGTTGAAATAAATGTTCAGCAATAAAAAAAAACAATAAAAAAAACAGTGCATACTATACATACAATGTACCGGTATGCTCTGTAATTGTGCACTCACTTCTATGTACAGATTAAATCCTATTCAAACCTCCAAGGGGCGACCTTGGAAATGCAATTAGTAAACGACAATCCAATTAAAACTTCACAATTTCTATATGAAAAAATAATCGCTAATTGTGTGTGTTTGCCTGAGGTGCCGGTATGCACACGTGCAATGTATACATTATGCATAAATTGCTTCAGGAACATGTATGTAAAGCAGTTGCTGTCTACATGTATATATACCGGGACTTATTATTTTCATTTGTAACTTGGAAATTTTTTTCAATATGGTCATGGTTTGGGTGTGGATTTTTTTTGCCAAGTAGACCTCTTGGAGAGATTTGCTACAAATGACTTGAAATGTCAGAAATATTTTTTTATATATAGAAAACAAGGTACATCAAATGTGATATACCGGTAAAATGTTTGGGAGATAACATTACTTTCAGAATGAAAAAGTTCCGTCATTTTAAAATACTTACATTTCTAAAAAAACCTCAATTAAAAAAAAGGAAACAGACTTTGTAAAATTCATAATTTGTTTGACGTCAACTGCAAGTTCATTCCTTCGTTGTAAGAAATCAGCTGGAAGTAACAATAAATAGGTCCTGGGCAAATGTCGATGAGAGAACACGGAAGAAATATTCACTGGCGACCGTTGCTTAAAGAGCAAGATCATTATGCGAGGTGAAAAAACAGCGGGGTAACCAACCGTTCATGAGGATTGAATAACACGACCAGACCAGGCTTATGATTGGGCAGTGCTTTCATGGATCAAATGCCAATAAGGTGACCAAATACATATTGACACAAAGGAAAAGGAAAAAAAAAATGCGGGCCCTGGGAGATATTCCAATATGGCCGCTCAGAACAGCTTGGAAAATACCAGAGTATTAAACATACGTAAGGTTCAGATCAGCATGTTTGTCATTTTCCATTTGGGGCATGACACTAGCACTGCTGAAGCCCTACGGCATTTAGGTTCGCTCCTGCAAAACACACATCCACACACATACACAAGAGGACTTGGACAGATGCAAATCAGTCTGGTTGCCATGGCAACCTAACCTAGAGGCATATTCTTACAGGAACAATGACTTTAGACACAAGACTCTGTGCGCCGGGCAAGTCGGATGCGCGCACACACACACACAAATCGGGCTCCGTTTTGCAAAGAATGTAAGGCCGGGTTACCATGGCGATGGTGTGTACGGCGCATTTTTGACCCTGCCGGCACGCTAACAACAAAGCCGGATCATTTCCCCCGTCCCTAGAAGAATTAAAAAAAGAAGAAGGAGAGGGCGAGGGTAACAACCTCTCCTTTGAGAGAGTCACGGACATGATGCACGATTTTTGTCGCGACGTGATGAAGCGATAAGGCAACTGGCCAATGTTTGATGAGGCAATCATCGTGCAGCGGCCGGTACATTAATTTGCTGTGACACTGATCAATCAATTATCTACTGAAGGAGAAAAACTGACGACGAAATGGGGATAATCACGGCTTGACTGGGCAATGAAAAGACAACTTTATTAAGGATGTAGGTAAACCTCTGTTACCGTATTAAACAGGAAACCAGTGACGTATTTGAAACAGCTTCGGATGGATATTGGTTCTTGCAAGGAGTCATATTAACGAAAACAATGGAAACAATATTACATTAATTTATTAATGTCATGAAATATTTGGGGAACGATGGAATTTTCGAATTCACCAGAGTTGAAATGGGTTCCAGTTTTGCCACTTTGTATCACAAATTCTCACTGCGCTGTCACAAATTTGCACGCTTGAATTCCTTGCTCATTTATATTTCTCCTGACCGCCAGTAAATTTCTTACTTTTGCATTAACTCAATGTCAATGATGTAGGTTCAATGTCAAGTCATTTCCATAGTATTGGTGGTTAGGCTTCACAGCCTGAATTTTTAAATCAAATTAATAAGTACATGTATATGTACGTAAATGCAAAATAATGAAATATATTTTCAAATGCATTGTTCTTGTACCTGTACCGGTGCTGTTAAGATCTGTACAGCATGCCATCCCAAGCCAACTCTGAACAAAAAATCAAATAAGACCCAAAAAAATTAAAAATAGTTCAGCTTCCGATTACATGGCATTCGAAAATAGGGTACACGTAGGTAGGTACAATGTAGGGAATTTGTATTTATTTTTTTTTTGCCAATTTTTTGTGTGTGTACGATCATATGGAGGCGTCTAGTCTGCGTGAAGTCAAGGCTAAAAGGTATAAAGTGATGGTTTTGGGTGTTTTTTTCCTCATTTTCCAATAAAAAAATTAGGGTAGGGGCTGTTAGAATAGGGTAGGTAGGGCCAAGCAGAACTATTATTTTTTTTGGCCTAAGCTTGGATTTTATCAAATGTATACAACGATACACTCCACGCAGATAATGATAGGAAAAAACTAATTTTGAAAGCACTTCATCTGAATACTTCAGAGAGCAATAAATTATGAAAAAGCCAGCCACTGCAAACCTTACTGTGGACCTACATGTACATCCCATCTTGGATCTAATCAACTTGGATCGGTTAAACCCACATATCTTCCTTTGCCACTCAAAATCCAATTTCCAGTCTGGTCCCTTGATGTTTTTCCCCGGGGACGAAAGCCTCTGACAGGACAATCTAGTACGAGGCCGGCCCCGTCGTAATTGTTACCCAAGTTTGCCTGGCTGTGAGGTTACTGTGGGTTGGTCGGCGACTAGCAGATTGATTAAGAATATGTCTGAGAGACAGCGGATGGACAGCATTTTGATAGTGTGGGCTTGGTCCGTCAAACTGGATTTGAATTCTGTCCACTAATGCAGCCAGTATCCCTGACAAGTGTGTCTTCAAGTTCGCCCTAGGGGTAGTCTGCAGTCTGATGCCGGCCATGCGTAGGTTGTCAGATTGACCTAAGACGGAGAGGTCAGCCTAATTTGAAATATGTTTGTGCGCACCAATAGGATGCTTTGTTAAGTGTGATGCAGGAGAAGTAGGCCAATCAAACTATAGGGGAGGCGTCACAGCCAAGACGCACGAGGCTGTTGCCTGTCCTCATATATGTACACTAGCCCAGGTTGGACGATATCTTCATTGCATTACGACTGACGCTCAGGATATTAATTCTACTACCATAGCCACCAAAAAAAAAAAAATATATAACACATTTTTTCCCCATATTTTTCCCTGATGGAGGAAGATGAAATTTTGTTTATGCATAGGCTTGGTTTAGAAAAGGTAAATATGTCCATGGGCGACGTGTTTACCGAAAATAAACCGCAGATCTAAACTTCTGTAGAAAACATTTTTAGTGCGAACTCCCCATGTGAAGACTAACGCACGCCTTTGCGCGTGCAACACAGTTACTATGCCATGTCGCGCTGTGTGCATGCACGTAATTCTTCACACGACAAGTTCATACTGAGGATGTTTTCGACGAAAGCGTGGATCTGCGGTTTTTCGCCCACGGATAACCTTTTCTAAACCCAGCGTATGAATAATTCTGAACACAAGGAATATAAACAAAATTTCAGCATCCTCCATCAGGTAAAAATATGAAAAAAAGTGTCATATTTTTTTTTTGCTATGGCAGCAGACATTCATACCCTGGACTCCGTCGCGCGTGCACAACAGAGGATTCCAACCTGGGCTACATGCACACCTGGGCGTGTTCATCTATTCAAACCGTGGACGAAAAATACCAGAGAACAAAAGAGAACAATATCGTCCACGATTCCCAGCATACGTCCGTGATTGGGGTCGTGTACAAAACCTGTGAGAGTCTTCCTAAAAAGTTAGAGTACAAACAAAAAAGGGACAATAGGACACGTGTCCATGATCGACGGTGTGAACGCTTGTGTGTACATGTGTATGTTTGCCTGAGGGGAGTCAGGTTGGTGCAGGGGTTACTTTCCTCGCCTTCCACCTCTAGGGCCTGGGTTCGATTCCTGCCCTGGTCCACATGTGGATTAGATTTTCAGTCCCCACCTGATTCTGTGGGTCTCCCCCAGATTATATCTTCTGGGGTTTTCCTCCCACCTCTAAAACTGTACTTTCTTCTCATTGTCTCCTCTCCACAGGTTTCTTCAGGCTTGCGAGCTACAGTGCCTGGGGCCCTTTTGAGGAATCCATGGTTTCATTACCAGAAATAAATAATAACAATAATAATAACACGTGTGTTATGACGTCAAGTCTCCGGTTCACTGTGGGGGCACTATCAACAAGATGAAACTAATCCTGTCTCGGCAACTTTGGTACTCAGACCTGGGAAAATCAGAGCATTAGTCATGAGTTCAGTATTCAAGCTAATGTGCATGAGTGAGGTACATTCTCAGAATTTTGTGAGTTTCAAGTGCCAAAGTTTCCAAGAGTGGATTGGAAGTATCTTGTTGAATATTGCCCTCTACCGCCACAGGGGGTTGACCGCACTTGCTAAAGATCAGGACCAGCTGCATATATCTGTTGGTAACAATATCTGAATCCAATTTTGGAGCACGACTACATTTGGTTGCTTAGATTCCTACGAGGGAAACAAATCTTTGGCCAAGAACGTTGTTTGTGCATAAAAAACTAAACCTTGCAAACATACAAAAGAAATTTGGGTGAAACAAGATTTGAGTTGATTAATTAATTTGAAGTGATTGGTTCTTACCTAGATATAGCAAGATCTGCCTTCTGTCTGGCGATATTGGCAGCTTGATTAGCAGCTTCCACAGCCCGTTCCACTCGATCGCTGATCCGCTTGGATCCAATCACAAACAGTTTCTTCTTTCCCGAGGCCACCAGTATATTGTTCTTCCACTTGCCTTCCTCTTTGTGCCCATCCGGGTAGGTCAGACATCCGTAGCCGTGGCGTTTGTTCTGATGCCACTCCCCGGCGTACTGGAAGCTGTCCGAACGTTGGCTGATTCCGACACCGGATCGCTTATCCTGTTTCCATTCTCCGAGGAAAACTTCGGTGATGTCCCCGGTCGCCTCGTCGTCCATCAAGTGACTCGGGTGACTGAAGTCACTGTCCATGACGGAGGATTGCAAGGAGCTCGAACTCATACGACTCTCACTTTCTGTGCTCTTCAAGGAGTCTTGGTGGTTTAGCTTCGGCCGGAAGGAGGCTACACTACCTCCGGTACTATCGGAGCTTTCCCTGTGACCCCCTGACCCGTTTTTGTCCCGCTTCCCCCGTTTGGTTCTGAGCCCGATAAGGGCTTTGCTCACACGGGTGGCATCCCCACGTTTCATCGTCCCACTTCTGCTCTCTGTGTCCGTCGTGCCATCGTCCGAGACATCCAGGACGAAGCCTCCTCGCTGACCGAAGTTATCCGGGACGGACGCGATGGATCCATTCTCGTGTTCGCTACGCAGGGATGTAAGGGATGTACGGAGTGACGGGCGTACGATGGACGCCATTCCATAAGGCACACTGTTGCGGATCCCACAGCCGTGACGCATTCCACCGACCCACTGACCCTGATAGATACCTGACAAGAAAACAACACAAAACATTTTTTTTTTTTAGAAACATCTTTAAAAAAAATGAGCTACGAGGTTATGTACAATGTATGTGTAATGTAACCATGAATTAAAACTTTCATTTGGAAAATCACGGACTTAATTGAATTTGAGAATGTACAGTACATTTATTTTGGCAACTATTTTGAGAGTTTATTCTTTCCATTTTTTTGTTAAGCTTTTATGACATACTACTAGCTCAGAACAAATATTTTCAAAAAATGACAAAACAATGTGATGTCTACAGTTTCACTTGCCTGAGTCAAGCTTTGAACAATCTCTTTGTAAAATAAGGACTTTTTTGGTACTGCAGGTATAAAACTGACCACCAAAAAAATAAAAGCCACAACAAAAATTCACAAGTTCAATTGGTAATCTTTTCATCCATATTAAGTTAGAGACTAGGATTTCACAGCACAGGATGTTAAAAAAAAACAACCACTGTTTTTCAAAGACAAATTATAGCAGTACGTACATGTACACGTCACGTACATGTATTTAACTGAACTTTTACATGATGCAAATTTACACTAAATTGGCCAGGGATATGTGTAACATAGATCTCTGACTGGCAAACATCCATGTTAAAAGCACTGGGTAATTCCATTGCAACAGTGGGGCAATTTTATTTGACTTTTTGGTATTTCTTTCCAATTTGCAAACCAAAATCCCCGTGACACAATTACGAGTTCTCAAACCCAGATTCCTTGATCTCGTTGATCTGGTGACTGCGCGGGAAAAAATGCACGCAGCGCGACGAAAATTGCTCCGCAATTCCTCCAAGGAGTTTGAGACCTTTGAATGGGAAAATGTCAAAAGCGGCCCTGTGGGGGATGAGCTGAGATGATGAGCTACAATTCAAGATTTGCGTCGGAGTGGTTTGAATGTTCTTCTCTTACTCTCAGAAATATACCCTCATAATACCAGGAAGATTACGCAGTAAAGAGAGTGAATTTGGAGAGGGAATGACACAAGAAAAAAATCTGGCAAAGTTAGAGACGCACTTTTGTTGAAACACGTAAACTGGACATGTGCATCAAAAATGTATGTACACGTACCGTCCTATGCTGTGTAGGATGTGATTCAGATTAAAAACAAACACACATTTTAATAAAACTGTTTATGTGTCACTGTCACCATAGAGCAAGGAGACTGATAGACCATACTTAGGTCCAGTAATGAATGGATTAATTTTGCAATGTTATTTGTCAGACGTTGCGGCAAAATGAGACGGAACTGGGCACAGGCCAATTTTTAAAAAAATGAATGGCGGTGATTTGTTTTCAATTTTCAGTTTTATGGATATTTGTTATCTTTGATGTGTCTACTATGCATGTTTTTAATAAAAAATCGTGGAATACATGTACCTGTGTTTTAAAGGAAAAACAATTGCAATCTTTCATTTCCATGAATACAAAACTTGTAACAGTATTTTGCCTTTTGGACATACATGTATGTCAAATGCAAACTTTCAAACAACCATAGCATGTCAACGGAGTGTCTGATTGAACTGCAACAAACGGTAACGTAAGGAGCATATTCTTCTCAATCCAAATACCCGGAAACCCTCATTTTGACCTCTGTCTAGTTCTGTTTCATTTTGCCAGAATGCCTTACATTTGCTTGGCTGAACTGCACTTTGCTATTAGTATACATTCTCATCATTCTGTGGTTTATCCTAAATTTGGTCTTTCTACAAATGTTACTGATGTCAGAACAGTTATCATTGCTTACCAAAGTAAAATGCCACATGGTTCACCTGATTACAACTCTTAAGGCCATCATTGGTCATATGTTCATCATTAACTTGTGTGCTGCTAACCCCCCCACTGATTTACTAGGAACCTTCCTCACTCTTGCAATTCCAACACCTCTGTTTACACCCAAACTGTTGGACTCTGATTATGGTGGTATAGATGTAAATTAATGATGTGCATCGGGTCGGGTTGACCAGGCTAACCTGACCCGAAACATTAGAGATATAACCGAATCCGAACCGAAACCGATCTTAACTCCCTCAAACCGACCCGACCCGACCCCACAGAGAACCCGAACCGACCCGAAAAAAATCCTGAATGTCTGGCTGGGACAAAGTGATCACTTTTTTATGTCTGCCCTTACCAGCGTGGCATATGAATTCTTTTGCTATACCATAGTCTCTCTCTCTCATACTCAGTGGGTTGATCGAGAGTAAGTCTGCTTATTGAACAATGATGGTATCACCACGCGGTATCATGAAAACTTACAATCTATCTATTTCAGCCGATCCGACTGGAGAAATTAATACTGTGGGAACTTGATAGTAAAACACGTTGGCCACACCACAATGGGCTGCGGTCACAGTGACTGTCAATAATATCGCATCACCTAAATATCTCAACTGTTTCAGGTTTTTCCAGTTTATTTCGGTTTATTTCGGGTTTTTTTGCAAAAGATGGCTAAACCGACCCGACCCAAAAATGTAAATGCAAAACCGAAACCGACCCAACCCGACTGAAAAGATGGACAAACTGACCCGACCTAACCCGAAGTTGGTTTTGGGTGGGGTCAGGTCGGTTTCGGGTCGGGTTTGCACATCATTAATGTAAAGCATAATCAGTTTACAAGCACTCATCCTAACAGATTCCAACAAACCCTGGTATTGGGGTTTGACTCGATGGGGATTGGATTGGGGTTTAATGTACATATACACGTAGCTTACCAGGCAAGTTCGAAATATAAATTGTTGGTGAACAACACACGAAAAAAAAATGGGTTTTGAGTTAAGGCACAAGAAATCTTTGGTTTTTGGTATGGAGCTTGTCCCAAAAGTGGTGCGGCGACGTGGCTTTTTTTTTCTCCTACTTTTTTTCTTCTTCTTCAAATGTCGGTTAATATTGCAGATTTCGCTTCGATCCCCTAAACACTCTCAAAAAAATCCTTCTGAGCGGAGCTTGAGGTGACCTCAGTAAGGCCATAAGGCTTGAGAATGCTGCCACTTACGATCTCAACTGACACGAACCTTCTTTGGGAAATTTGGATAGTCAAGATAAAAATCAGAGGAAACGGTAACGTCAGACCATAAAGTGACATCGACATTGTGCATGTGCTGCCAGGCTGGTCATAAGTTTGCTCCCTTACATACAATGTATTGCGCTAATTAAAAAGCGCTTACAGGTTCCAGATACACGACTATCGCTCCCTCAGTCTGGCTTCCAGACACACAATTACAAAATGACAGACAACACCGTCGGCAAATGTGCGTGCAGACCAGAAACTGGAGCCCTTTTCTGTTTGGCCTCAAGACATGAAAGATAATGGACACCTTTTTCAAACATTCAAAACTTAAACTCCCAAAATATGATGAAATATTCTACATATACTTGATTTTTAGCAAATAATAGTATCAAGCATGCTGTGAAATCTTTGCACAGTACGCCATCATTTTTGAGAAAAGCCAGCATCTCCTCGCGATGGTTAGGACCAAAGCATCACGCTGTCAATGGAAAACTATGCTTTGCATCAAGAAAAATGAAGACATATTTTCACAGTTTCTATAAAAAGTATATCTACTGAGCTGATATTTTGTCAGGTTAGATTTTTAATAACCTGCTTCAGATTTATTGTATTCAATCGGCAAAAACACCCTTTCTTTTCAAATGCAGTCTTGTGTCTATTACTTTTAAGCTTGCCTTGAGAAGTTTGACTCCCAACTTTTTTTATAAAAACCAAGTTCTTTTCAACAATACGATGCACAGTGTATAAACTGAACCCTTGTACTTAATCTCAATATCATGATAACCTAATGTCACCGAGGTACTTTGACTTGGTTGTACATGTAGGTTAAGTGCATGCTTATCGCCTAATCTAGAGTATTGTGATTTATCCGTGTACATGTATGTGGCACATGTTTAATAGAATTGTTTCAGTTTTAAATGTACTGATGAGTATCTTTGGAATTTCAATAATCACCAATTCAGTGGATAAGGGTATGGGGTTACTGCCGCTGCTCCTAAAACTTCAAGCCCCCAGCCCAACCAATTCCACCCCCCCCCAAAAAAAAAAATTGAAAACAAAAAAAAATAGTGATTGAATGCCTGCTTATCTTTTATAAATTTGGTGAGAATTGTTCATAAACTGTTTGAAATTCTACTGTAACTCTAACTAATCGTTTCTCTCTTTTTTTAGCCATCCCCAAAGCAAACCAGTCTACTTTTGATAATACAAAAATAACCAAAACTTGAGTATCTTTTGTACACATGGGTCATTCTATAAATTTTTCATTCAAAGTGTGACATTTTTCCTGTCCCTTTTTACCTCAGAACTGTGTAATTTGCCATTTAATTTCATTAAGAATGCCACTAATCGTGTAGAAAGTTTGCTATTCCTTTGTAATCACTTTTGGAGGACGACTGTTTTTAAATTTTAAAGGAGTGTATAAATTATTTTTACAAATCATATATTCCATATATATATATGTAACATCAGGGCAGGAAAAAGTGGACCCCAAATTTATAGAATGACCCACTACATATGTACACTAAAATAAAACACATTATGTGGAGTGCCGTGGCCCCAAGGTCTGGAGCATATGATCTGTGGGTAATTCTGCAGGTTGTGGGTTCGAGTCCAGCCTGGGGTTGTGGTGCGTGTGCCCTTTGGGCAAAGCACTTTGTCACTCATTGCTTCTCCCCAACCGGGAGTAAATTGGGTACCTGTGAGGGCAGAGATGGTATACTGTGGTTGATTCTAGCTGCTTTGCGCTGAAATAGCAGCATCAAGCTGTATACTCCCCAGGGCACTGAAAATTATTTGAAATGGTCTTTGAAACTGGCCCAATGAGCAGGGGTAATAATGACTCTTGTACAGCGCATTTGCACCTTGAGTGAAATACCGAAGCATGCTCCAGTCCTACTTTTCAAAGGCTTTTCATCAACACCTGATACAAGTGTCACCAAATTTGCGTCCATTGCGTCCAACAATAAAATCTAGAATTTGTTATTTCTTCATACATGTACATGTACCCTACTGTACATGAACATACGTGTATGGCATGCTATAACGAAGCAATAATGCTGCAGAAATATTACAATTTATGCAAACTACATGTATATCACGTTTATGCTCCAGTTTTTACGTAGATATCCCTATGGAATTGTAGCATGTACATGTAGTATGAATGGCATCAAATATCCTCATTTTAACAGGCCCATACATATATATGCATGTGTTTTTGTAAATTGTTAAAATTCTGGCCATATGTCGTGTTTAGTAATACTGGTCTTTAGAATTTGACATATTTGCAAGTTGAACTATTGAATTTCTTTCAGGAAAAATGAACTGACAAAATTAAATATAAATTGTACTGGCCTTGTGATCCAATACTCTGCTTGGATTTCTGAATTTAGAATATCTTTAATTCCAATGTTGCATTCATCTTGTACGTGTTCGTACCGGTGGCCTGTACATTTTCCAAACTAAAAAATATTTAACCAAAAATAATAACTTTGTGAAAAGTCTTATTAAACAAACTATTTCAGGTGCAAAATTGATGAAAACATACGTGTATTTGATGTTTTCTCCATTATTTATCAAGCTGGATGATAGAGACATCATCAACTGCACTGAGCTGTGAATCAGTGAAATTGGACGCACACGGATGACTTGCTGCAGAGCTGGCTTATCATGGGCCATTTCTCAAAACTAGACTCTATCTGCAGCTCAGGCTTTCAGCTCCTGGCTTCTTCATTTTTTGTATAGATTTGGCAAATGCTGACTGTACATTTGCTTCATGCAAAGGGCCAAAGCTGAACATGAAGCCAAAGTTTGAAAAATGATGACAGATTTCCTTGTACATTAATATTGTACATGTATTTGTATCTTCTTCCATTTCATTTCTTCTTTACAAGATCTGGAAGTTTGAATTTGCTTGGTCTAACTCCATGGAATATTACATGCATGATGCATGTATGTACCCCGGTACATGTGAACAACAAGCAGGACGATAAGAAAGTGTAAGGTCCGTGACAGAGCCAATTAACCATGATATCTAATTAATGATTTAGAGAAATTATCCAAAACTCCTAATCTGTAATCTCCTTGACCATTACTAGAATTTGATGGATCTAAAGATTTGAAAAATTTAATAGCAGGTTTATTCAAGTGCTGAGCTCTTAAAATCTATGTCGCCGACATTATGTAATGATGGAATTGCCCAGAATAAAAAACAAAGTCAAATTATGCAAATTATAAAACAAAACCGGGAAAGATTTCCTGAAAAAAGGACACACACTCTACAACTTCTGAGTAATAGGACTCCAAAACTGAAACAAATTTAATGTTCCTGTAGTCCAGTGGTGCACCCAAGGGGGGAGGGGGGGGGGTGGCGCTCGGGGGCTTGAGCCACTACCCCCCAAAAACGTTGTCAATTTTTTTCGTTTTTTTTTATTGTTTTGTAATTTTTGTTTTAGTCCCACAGTTTGACCCTGGTGATATACATGTACTGTGGCCTATTTTTGAGTAGCATAATAGGGGTGTAAGTGGCGCCACCAACGTCAAAATAGTCCACCCCCAAAAAACATCCATTTTTTTTCTGCGGCCAAAAATTGTGGGCAAAATTTTTTGAAAACATTTTAACCTCTAAAAACTTTGAAAAAAAAAAATTAATTGTGAGCCCCCCCCCCATTCCCAAAAGCAAAATCCTGGATGCCCCACTGCTGTAGTCTGGTTCCCTGAACCCACTCACAATTCCCACAGGTAATTGTACGGTCAGGGAACCAGTCTAGCTGGTTTGTACCCATTCATAGGAGTGTAATCAGTTGCAAACAAAATGCAGACTAACTAAATATGGTAAATTGGGGGCAGTATTTGAAGAAACAAATTCAGTTTTTTCCAACGCTGGTCGGCCGACCAGCATTGGAAATTGATACAAAAATACCACTTTTGTTGAAAATGACATCACATCAGGTGCCATGATTTTACAGGATGCTTAAGACTGTCATTCACCAACAGTCCAGTAAGGTACCGGTAGGGGCCTATTTCATAATAATATGGTAGATTTGTTTTTTGATGATTGCAAATGTTGTAAACTCCCTTTAAATAGAGAACTTGACTAACATAAATGATTTTAGGATGTTCAGACAATCAACAATCCCCTGACATTTAAAATCCAACCTTCCTGTAAAACATTGGCAATGTGAAACAACATCAAGCGAATTAGCCGTTACTCTTCCCCATGTCCTTTGTGGCAGAAATTACCCCCGTAAGTCACAAATGTCAGCGAGATTTCCCCAGCAGGTGAGGAGGTGTGACTACAGAGCATGTCATATCAGGCATGCTGGAAGTGCACTCAAGGAACTCCAACTGCGATGCAAGTCAAGTCTGTTCTCTGGGTTTTTTTGGCATAAAACGCTGAGAATATTTCTATGGAAGTAGGCCAGTACATAGGCCCAAAATTGCCTACGCCGGCCAAGTCACGATTTGCATGCCCTCAAATTCTCTGGTATTAATAAGTTAGAGCCTTTTGAGGGCAAGGAACTTGAAGATTGGTAAAAAAGAAGGGTGGAAGCTGTGCAGAGGATTACCAGCTTGTATTTCTGTGAAACTGGGATGAAATTAGGCCCCAAAATTGCTCTATTTTGCCCAAGTGTATCCCTTTTCAAAATGGCGATGGGCTTCAGGACCACTTTCGGGGTGATCATCTTTGGATGGAATTTTCTCCCAAAAGTCATTGGCTAACTATATTCCCCAAAAAAATTAAACAGAAAGAGAAAGATGATGAAATAAGCTTTAATTTGATGTGTGTCTCAAAGACCTTGGAGAGTTGCATTTTATTTAAGTGCGCGTCATTATCATTGAGGGCTATGGAAGTCTATTTATTACTGGTATGCAACCCTATGATCCCCCAGATGGGATGCCTGCCAGTCCATTGCAAGCTACCCTCCAGCTAATCAGCGTTATTTCAGACGTGGCAGAAACAATAGGAGGGCATTATTAAGTGGGTAAACTTGAGTGAATATGAAAGAGTTTTCCCCCTCAACGAGCAACCTCCTTATGTCTGCCATAAAGCCAAAGGGCTGATGTTGGTACCCATTTATGCTCCTGGGTGCAGAGAGGCAAATGGGGTTAAAGTGGCTTTCCCAAGGACACATACGTCCAGCAGCTGGATTTGAACCCCTGACCCTCCGGATCATGAGTCACCAGCTCGAACCACTGGGCAACACTGCCCCTCTTCCTGCATTGGTGATCACTTTAGTCTATTCCTCCCTCCATGGTTTATCCATGGAGGAATAAGAGTTCCTCCATGGTCTATCCTGGCCTACTGTCAAAATGACTGTATAGCGGTACTCTTATCATTCATGATGCTGTTAAAGCAGTTTTGCAAGATGTTGCACTAGTACATGTATGATGTTCAATGTATGTACAAGGTACATGAGCACATTGCCCTACTATGTGCAGTAGTGTACCTTGGACTATGGAACAGGATCAGATGAAGAAAAAAAACCTCCGGAAAACATCCATCAATAGTGTCATTACCGGTATGTTGCTTGTTTTATGTGCTACTGGTATTCAATCTTCAAAAAGACGCAGAAAGGAACATGAATTGGCACTTTTCATTTCAATGCAATAAGTTTAATTAAATGTATTCCGTTTTCAGTTTTTTTAATTCATGTACTACATAAAAGGTAAAACCAAGCTTATCAAATATGTCCCTTTTTCCCCAGAACGTTTCAATGTCCGCTATTTAAAGTGTACTACATGTATATTTGTGCACGTACATGTAC
>CM057141.1:21815491-21838657 GCA_029964075.1 Patiria pectinifera | reverse complement strand
TTTTTGTTTTGCTGAAAGAACACTTCCCATTTTGTGATCCGTGGACAGAACTTTAAAACGGTGGTTGTGTTTAAAATTCCGTAACTTGAAAAGTACATGAGTGATTCGAGTGATTCTTGTACTGAAAGAAAGCTTATGAATTGGGCTCTCATATCTGAGATTTTAAATGTGCTACATGCAGAACTTCACTAAGGCATTGGTCTCGACATGTGGGTTTCGTGTTTTTTGACGCACCCTGTACACTGTATGCTGTGTGCTTTTAGCAATATCATTAAGATTAATGATGATTTGGTGATAATTGTCAATTTTTTTCCCCGCAGTTCTCTGTTGTGGACATTGATGAGCCCATGTTCCAACCGTTCCCGTCTGAGATCGTCTTCCAACAGTTTGAGCCTCATGAGATTTATGAGGTACCGTTGCTCCTCAGAAACAACGATAAAGTGAGTATCACACACTTAAAAAATAGACCGATTTATGATGTTGAAGTTCTTGTTGCATTCAAGCATTACACATGTTTACAAAATCCCAACTTGATAATCAGTTTTTAAAAATCCATAAGTTTATTGTCATTTTTTTTACCTTGAAAAATGAAAATTAGGCAAAATTATTGATATTCACTGTGGTACTTATGTTTTATTTTTGACAGGTTTCCAGATTAGTCAAAGTGTTCCAGGCAGACTCGCCCTACTTCAAGATCATCAGTCCACCGGACAGTGCAAACAAGGTTGCCCCCGGCATGCCCATAGTCTTCAGGATTCAATTCATGCCTGCAGAAAAGAAGGTTGGTTTTTATTCAAATTCACGATGAGAGTTATGTTATTTTTCGTAAAAATAGAAGTTCTGCGTTTGAGAATTGTACTGATTGCAAACGATCTGACTACGACTTAGCTTTTGAGTGCAAGCCTGGTTCCGCCTCAGAAAATAGCTTCTAATTTAGGTCGCAGAATTAGTCTAGTATTAAAATCGTGTCCTAAACTGTCATGCTGAGATTGTATAACTAATACTGACCAACTGGAAGTGTCCAGCTGAAACTGACCAGCTGTCAAACTTTCAGAACAGCTTGACTAGCCACACCCGGTATTGTTATATTGTATAAATTTCTAGAATTCATATGTCTTTAAAAGGCCTATTTGAATCTACATCTCCCGTTTAAAAGATTATGTGAGGATCACTACATAAGGCTTCCTAATCTTTAGTATTTACTGTAACTTCAGTATTTAACAAGATTTAACATTCTTTGGACAGGCTGATTACTGTCATGAATGAACACATCCTAATGGACACATTTGTTTGCTGATTTTTTTTTCACTGAGTTTTTGAATGTGTTGGAATTTTTACAGGATTACCTCCACGAGCTGATCTGCATGACGGAGCGGGAGAAGTTCGCAGTACCGGTGAAAGCCATCGGTGCCCGAGCCCTGCTGGACTTCCCCGACCAGGTCAACTTCTCCACTTGCCCTGTCAAGTATCCCTCCGCCAAGACGCTGCTCGTCAGGAACGTGGGGAACAGGGAAGCCAGGTTCTCGCTCTCTGTACCAGAGTAAGTTGGATTGGAGCTTTTTCTATGTTTCAATAAGCCATTTCTGTCAACTTCGCATGTGCACAATGATATGGGTTACGGGTCATACAGGATAATTGCATGCTTGTCGAAGATGCATGAACGCGCAAGGAGACGGGCGCACGACGCTCCAATTATGAGCAGAACGGGCATTCGCGTAACATTATGTAACATCACGTCAGCAATTTTATCCCGAATGACCTTTGACCTGGACTTTTTCATCGAGATACCGAACTGGCTTATTGTGGAATTTTAATTTACCTGCTTTTTCATATATTGAGACCTTATTGGTATTTCACGACTACGGCTGCCAGTAACACACCTGCATATTAGAAGTTGCTTCAGTGGCTTTCAAAGGTGCATGTGTGTTAAGTGTCATTACAAGCCGCAGCCAAGTAATTCGGACGCACCCTTACTTTGTTACTTTTTGGTAACTTACGTAATCATTCTTCAAGCTCTTGTCACCAAGTACTGAAGTACTAAGTGTCCATTTTGATAGGAATTGGACAAAATACAAAAACAAAAAAAAATTAAGGGGAAAATCTGCCAAATCTTATTTAAGCTCTGGGGCAAGTAATTAGTATAAAAACAGCCAAGAATTTTTGCCTTGAAATTCAATTCTGTTTTATCAATTATGAATAAAATGCTGTGAAGAGGTTCTGATACTGGATCATTTTAAGGCAGTTTTTTTGGTATGTAGACTTAAGAATTTCAACCACAAGTTGATAAAAATGGATTTCTTGTTCATATGAGAACTCTTTATAAATGCCGCTCAGAGTACTTATCAGTCGTGTGCACCAATTAACTAAGTTTTTATTTCTGTCTTTCGTTTCAGACCGTTCGCAGTCCATCCCGATTGTGGCACACTGGCCGTGAATGAGAGCTTACAGGTAGAAGTGACATTCAAACCCAGCACCGTAGGAGACCACAGCCAAGAGCTTTTAATCTCCTACGACACAGGTCAGTACACAGTCTGAACGCACAGTCGTGTTTACTATACTCTCGAGGACAATGCTTTGTGTTTCCCTTTGTCCCTGTACTTTAACACGCTCCCATAGACTAAGCACACAAAATTACTACAGAGGACCGTTTCCAACATTAGACCCAGCTCCCGAGGACTGAAAGGATCTGCTTTTTCTCTTTGTGTGTTGGTCCTCGGGGGTTATGTAGAACACGTACACAGCCCCATACATTCTCATGGCAGATGTATAGGGTCTGAGGCTGTCTAGCGTGTCATTCAATGATTGACCCGTGAGATAGGGAGTCAACTTATAATTTACATACCTCAGTGCACACAAATCGACAACTTGAGTTTAAGCATAACAACAAATTAACTCAATTCTCAATTGTTTTTATTTGTTGTCGTAAAAAGGTGAAGACATCATCGTCACGTTGTACGGTGCGGCCGTGGACGCCAACGTCCGATTGGACAAGAACACGGTCCGCATAGAGAACACCTTCATCTCGATGGCCAATCAGAGATCGCTTACCATCAACAATCGCAGTGATGTCATCGCTCACTTCCAGTGGAAGCCGTTTGCTACGGCCGAGGAGGAGGAACAACAGAAAGACAGGTGGGTCCAATTGGAACTAAAATCGGAATTTAATGTCAAGTTTTGTAATTTATTTCTTTGAATGTTTTTCTTTGAAAACTGAAATCTACCTCTTTTTTCTTAGCTCCTTATAAATATGATTTCATTAGAAATAACAGTTATTCTCAAAAGGATTGTATCAATGAAATAATAACAACACTCAAATTAGTTATTGTTGTTGCCAAATAAAAGTTAAATTATCACTTTCCATTTTTGAACTAGCTCATTCTTACCCTTACTTTGACCTGGTTAATTGAATAGCAGTGGTAAGCTGTATACATTAATTTCACAGATGTTTTTAAACATCTGTAGGAAAACGATTATCATGAAACAAAATCACAACAACATTTTTAAAAAGATTTTGTTGTTATTTTGTTTCATAATACTCCTTTTCCTACAATATTACCTGGATGAGTGTCAAAACAATTAATGTATGGTCTGCAAAAAAATCGTGACATAGAAAGAAATCTTCCCAGAACTAGCCTACGTCCATTTTAGTAGAATGAAATTTCTGTTGAAATATCCATAAACAAGAACAAAATTGGCGAATTGTTAGATATCTGACGACCGATTTAAGAAGAAAGAGAAAAAAAATAACCAGTATCCCTTTTGCTTCTGTCTGTATGGTTCCATCCTTTTCAAAAATGCACAACCCTAAAATTCAACATTTTTTTTTTGCTGCAGATTTTGCACTGATTTAGGAGATGAGGAACAGGCAGAGCACGACCGCTTCTTAGAAGAGTGCATCATGGATCACACGCTGCGCGACAAAATGGCCATCCTCACTAGGACCTTCAATAACAGGAGGAAGGTAGGCAGAAAAATGTTGATCATGGGAGATGCTGAGTACACAAATATACTTAGCACAGAAGAAATTGCTTAGCAAAACAGGTTACCAGCCAAAATCACATGCAAGTTGAATTGCTTGTCACTGGTTCTCTTATCATGAAAGAAATTGCTTATCACTATTTTGTGTACAGCAGCTTAATCCAGTTGTATAAACGGAAAGTGATTTAGTCTCTCCCCCGAATTCTACCGAATTCTTAAAAGAATCTCTGTGTAAAGCTGTTAAGCCCTCACTATAAACTAAAGCCTTTAAATCGTTGCTTCAGTACAACAAGGTCGTAACTCGATTCTGCAACAGAGTCGTAACTTGATTCTGCAACAGAAAGTCATATCTCCTGCGAATGCGCTCCGTGCAACAAAGTTGTATCTCGCGGATCGCGACATCCATTAACTTTGTGTGTACATCCGGGTTATTTTAAGCTAGATACGACCTTTTGACAATGAAAACTCGCGTTTCATTTCATGAACATGAAGTCACACGCCATTTTAGGAGATACGACCTTGTTGTACGGTCACGATGAAATCATCTTTTTTTTGGCTGGATAATACTTGTTGATTCCTGATATTGGAAACTTGTTTTGCTGTTATAAAACCAGAACTTGAAATTCCCATCGAAGTTGAGACAGTTTCCAAGCACTTCGTGAACTGCCGGCTGTCTTCAACAATTGAAGATCCTATGCAAAGTGGTTTGAGAATCAATTACAATTATTTTTTCACAGATGGTTGAAAGCGACAGCATGCTGTACACCGACAGTGCTTTCTCCATCGAGCCCCTAGAGGGCGACATATGGCCCAACTCGTCGGCCGAGGTCAACGTGATCTTCAAGCCCGAGGAGGCGCGGACCTACTGGAGCACCGCCTACTGTGACATCACAGGCCGGGAGACGCGACTTCCGCTCAGGATGCGAGGAGATGGCGTCGGTCCCAAAGTGGTCTTTTCCTTCGACACCTTGGACATGGGACATATCTTTGTGGGATCTACCCACACATATGAGGTATTTCATCTGAAAAGTGCTAACTACAGAAATTTGCTAATCAGATACAGTGTAATATCTATGTAACACAATGTAATACAATGTAACACAGTGTATTACCTTGTATTACAATGGTTCCGTTTCACACAACCCACAGGTGGTTCTGAGCAACCAAGGCGACATCGACGCGACCTTCACCCTCCTCCCCAATGCGACCACCTTCGGTCCTCGTTTCCAGTTCAGCCCCAGCGAGGGGATTGTGGTCCCCGGCGGCCACCAGGCCGTCAAGGTGGCCTTCTCCTCCCCGATGCTGGGGGACTTCGACGAGGAGTTCTACTGCTCCGTCAAGGGGCTTCCGGAGAAACTCCAGCTGAACTTCAAGGGCGACGTGATCGGGCCCACGTTCCATTTTGACCAGCCTAAGCTGAAGTTTGGCACTGTGTCTTACGGCAAGTATCAATTACTTGGTTTACATTTCGTGTGTACATCAACCATTTATACAAAATCAAAACCTTACATTGAAATAAATATTATAAAACAAAATTAGCAATTTATTGTGCTTCTGAAAATTTTCTTCACAGGATTCAAAAGCACAAGGATCGCGACCCTGGCCAACACTGCCCTGGTACCCATGACCTTTAACCTCAGGGTACCGGGCGACGGTGCAGGGGAAGTGGTGTCGGCGACCAGCGGGGAACCGACGCTGAACCGCACCAATCTGAGCGTGCCGCCCACCGAGTTCTGTATCACACCGGAGAAGGGGACTATTCCTCCACAGAGTGAAGTCAAAATACAGGTGAGTGTCCTTAGTTTTAGTCCAAAGATACCAATCAAGTTCCATGTTTGACCCCATTCTACGGTTGATCTTTCGTGGTAGTCACTCCTTACTGTTTAAAAAATTAAATGCAAGTCTGAAACTATTGTAAAACTTCATGCTCATAATGCATCATTTTTCTTCTTTTTGAAGATGATCACTGCATACTGATTGAATTAACATCAATTTTTATTTAAAGTTCTTCTATCACCTATCTTCCAACTACTCAAAAAAAAGACAAGTTTCCATGGCGTTACCGTAAACTTTCCACAGTATTCGTATCCTCGTGAAAAGCTTCAAATCTTTGAAATAGTTGTCCTTTTCCTTGATTTTTTTTGAATTTCAGTGTCAGATTTTATTTTAGTATAGTTTTTTAACATTCTTGATTTTTATTTTTTATCTTAGGTGGAGTTGACATCGAATACTGTCAAGAAATACGACATGTCTCTGGTTGTTGATGTTGAGGGAGTTGGGACAGAGCTCCTGGCTCTGCCAATCACGGCCAAGTAAGTCCAAAGTCTGTAATCATTTGGTCCATCCGTTTTAAAAACCACAGAGGCTTTTTCAAAATACGGAGTGCTAATGTTCATGACTGCATACCTGCCAACTGTTCCGATTTAGGCGGAACTGTTCTGATTTCGGAGATAAAAAGTGCCCGAAAATCGGAACGTCCCGATTTTCCGAGTTGCGAGAGAAGGAATAATACACAAAAAAAATTTAAAAATATGTACGACGAAAGGGACGTAAACTAGACTCAAACGTCATCGAACAGGCCATGTCCGAATAGGCTGCGGCTGCAGCCGTACGCGCGCATAGGCTTGTGCGATCAGCCACAACCTAGCCGCAGCCAATACTGAGACCCGCTACGTCATCCGTCTGGTGTACTGCCTCTCTTGCGTGCTTACCGAATTAAGTGCGGGCCAGGCACGCAGCAGCCGATATTAAAAAAAAAGTTAATTCCAGACACATTGAGGCTTGCACAGGCTACATGCTTGTTAAAATTGATCAGTGTTATCAAATAAAAAGCAGAACACGTCTTTTTAGAGTCTACATGGACTGTTTTTGAAAACTAATCTTTTGAAATTTCCTTTTCAGGTGTGTTGTACCAGCTATCGTGGTTGTGACACCCATCATGGACTACACTAGATGTTTCTTGAACCACCCATATGAGCTGAACACGAAGCTGTTCAATGATTCTGACTTGCCTGCTAAATATGACTTAGTCCCTCAGGTAACGGGGAAAAAATATTCTGTTTCCCTGAATTTACTCACACAACGCTAGAAAGTCACAGTAAGCAGGGGCAGATGTTTACACTAACCAACTGAATATCATCCCCACACATCTGACAATACTATGTTAGCAGCGATACATAAAACTTATCACCGTTACAAATTTATTATCATCTTAAAAAAAAAAAAAAGTTATGTTAGGCTGGTTGTAGGGTAATGGGTCATGACTCATGATCGTCAATAACTAGTTGTATGCCCACTTGTCCATATAAGAAGTTGGAAATGCTGCAGTTTTTTAAGCTGATAAATTGTCAAGCATCAAGTTTACAGCTTACTATTGAGCTAGTTACCTGTGAAACAAAGCAAGAACTCATGGACAGTGGACAGCAAAAGTTAGATTGCAGAATAAATTTAATTTGGGATTTCCCAAATTTGCAAAAACTAAGCTTTTAAAACAAAAAACGCCCTCTTTAAACTAATAGCATAATTCTCTCCTGCTTCTCAAATAGTACTTCCCAGAGTACTTTCAAGAAGTAAGACATTACTCAAAATTATAAAGTCAAAATTTTCATTTTTGTCTTTGAATATTTAGGAGATTGAAGACATGAGTCCAATGCTGTACACCAGCCCCCAGGCCACAGGCATCATTGAGCCTCACTCCACCGCCAAGGTCCCCTTGGTCATTATGCCTAAAGCACTGGAGGAGATCGAAGCTGTAGCAGAGTTCAGTATCTTTGGAAGTACCGAACCACCACTGGTAAGACTTTGGCTACGCCCAAATTACCTGGGTATGGCTTGCAGTAATACACGTGTCCATGGAAAGTGCTTCAGCAGCTTCCATAGGCGCATGTGTAATTGGAAGCCGTAGCCAAGTAAGTTGAGACATGGCCTCTGCTAGTTTTGGCAAAGCTTAAGCCAATTTTGTGATTTTGTCAGAGAGAAATGTTAGTTTTATCTCTGAAATCAAATATCAGACCCATATATTTATTTTCCCTCGAATTTCATGCAGAGAAGAAATTGGAATTATTAACTACTTTCACTTTCGTTGGTTGTAATTCTGTTTTTCCTGACCAAAAATTGACATTTTATAAACCAGAACCAGGAACATAAAGAAGCTACAATTTCAAATTACATCTTATTGAAAATATTATTTTTCAAATTGTTCCCTCCCCCCTTTTTTTTTGGGGGGGGCTAAAAATAGGAGTCAAAGTTAACTTGTTTGTTTTAACTTCCTTTAGAGTAAGCCTTTCAAGTTTGATGCCATGCTTTATTTCTGTTTTAAATCCATGGCAAGGTAATGTTTTGAAATTTAAAAGAAAAGTTTTGATAATTATTTTTTTACTTTTCTGTTTTAAAACGAACTGTAGTTATTTAAGAAGAAATGGGAGAATCATACTCATTATTCTGTGTCACTTTTCACATTAATATTTTCATTTTTTTTTACAGCAAGTGCAACTGATGGCCATTGGAGAGGGTCCCGTCGTCCACGTGACACCCACTGAGATTGACTGGGGACAGACCCCTGTCCTTACTGATGTCACTAAGATAGTCACACTGTCCAATGAATCACTGATCCCTGCACCATTCTGTTGCACACTGGTAAGTCTTCCTGTAGGAAACTAGTTAAATGTCAGTGTCTGAGATATAAGTGTGTCGACAAAGGTAAACTTTGGTAAACTCAAGCTAAACTTTGTTGAAGTTCTAAATTTGACAGTAAAGGAAAAATACCTGATATAGTGGAATGCTACATTCAAACCTTGATGTACATGAATTTTCTACCTAGTGATTGCAAGCTACTGTTTGGCCAAAATGGAATGTGCATTTAGCTTCTTGTAGCAGCTTAACATGTATGAATAGTTCTGAGTCATTGTATTGGAATTACGCAACTTGAGCGTAACTTTGTCAGCCAGATAAAGAGATGAGTTAATTAATAAGCTAGTTAGTTAACCACTAGTTACGTACTGGTTGGTCAGTTAATTAACTGACAAGTTTACTTGTCTGTTATGTACTAGTTTGTTACTTGAGAAAGTTAACCTTTCAGTTCAGTGGTGGTAAGTTAATTGGTGGTAAGTTAATTGGTCAACAAAGTTCCTAGTTAATTGAAAGCTAGTTAATCAGTAAGTTAACCAAAAACTTGTTAGTTTAAGCATGAGTTTAGCAATGCTGACATGATGAGACTGATGGTATATTCATGGGTCTGTTTCGTCCTAGATGCGGCCCAACTCCCTGTGGCAGGTTGAGCCCAGGGAGTCCGTCATCCCACCAGAGGAGAGCCTAGATCTCAAGCTAACGGTCAACCTGGATGACTGCATTAGGTAAGTGATCTCTCAAACTGTGAATAAATCAAAGTAAAGATGGCACAAAGAAATTGTCGTTGAAGTGGCAGTAGTTAAATTGCTCTGGGGAAATTTTCAGCAGCGCAGAACAGCTTTTAGATTCATGACAGTTGTGTCTGTTTCTTTTTCCGATAATTTGCTTTTGTTTTGGTACACAGAGAGCAATTCTGTACTATTTTCTTAAAATTCACATTTTTTTGTAAATGCTTTTTTTATGAGTGTCGTCCATCACAAGGTCCCTATTTGATGCCACTCCAGGTGAAAACTACACACAAAAAAGGGATGTCAAATAGTTTCAGTTATGTAAAATTATGGTGTAAAGTAAGTTTTTGAGCAATGGAAATATTGTAACATTCCTTTTAGATTCCAAGACAAGCTGGCCATCAACTTTGAGTACAGCCAAACACGGACAATCAAGCTACAGGCCTACGGACACGGTACCACCATCGTATCCTTCCCGCCTATCACACCTAGTATTGAGCTGGGACATCATTTCAGGTAAGCTCAGTTTTCAAGTCTTACATTATTGGAAATCATTAATGTTTTATTATCAGTGAGAAAAGTATGTGGGGTTTGCACTGTGAACATGTATCTTTTTTGTGAGTTGATGAGGCTCTGAAAACATTATATTTCAGTGTGCTCTGTCCCTAAGTTAGAGTGCACTGTTCAAAATGTTGAGTTGAGTAGTTCTTATGAAACCATACCTGCCAGCATTTTGAAAGCCTGAAATAGGGACACTACTGGATGGCGGTGCGAGGATTTGGAATCTTAAAATGCCTATAAACGTGAAATGTGTTTATGTTTTCCATGTAAATGAAGCCTGGTTTTATTTTGAAAATTCCCCACAGATGGCATTCAAAACGTATCTTTTTTAATGTCTGAGAAGTTGTTAAGTAATGTATTAAGTTGGTTACGGGTACCCAATCCCAATAATCTGGAACTGGTTCCTGACAACAGTGGTCGGGTACTGCAAGCTGTTATTTTTCCTCGTTATCTATGGTGAATATAAAATGGGTGAAAACTATTCCCCATATCATTTTACAGAAATCAGGACCTTAACTGTGTCGCAAACGTACCTCAAACCTTTACGTCTTTCTTATTTTTCAATTCAGTTCAAATATTTATCCACTCAATTCTGCTTTTATTCTCTTAATGTGGCTGTAAATATAATGAAGTGTTATTATCAATTGTAGAACTCAAAGTAAGTGTTCAGAAAAGCATCATGCCTCCTCAAATGAAATGAGTGAATTTTTATTTTTACTGACAATATCTGGCAGTTTTATTGAAGTTTCTTTTGTCCCTATACCTTTTCCGATGGAACCTTGTAGTAGTGGCCCCAGCCGTCGTATGTTCACTCTAACCAACAAAGGACGACGTCACCAGCAGCTTTTCTGGAGTACCGAAGGCTTTAACCCCATCAAACTGAAGAACAGAGACCCTTACTACAACCCACTCGATGTCAAATATCAGGTAAAGTTGGTTGGCATTTAATATTTTTATTCCATGATAAAACAAGGTCCATATTGCTTTATCAACATATCTGAAATTCTGGAGAGACCTTGTTGAACGTGGTCTTCATTTCCCTTGTTTTAATTTAATTTTTTTTGGGGGGGGGGTGCATCCTTGGAATGTCTCAAGACACTTTTTATTTCGCGAATGCTCTTTACAAAAAGGGATGTAAGTTTTGCTTTTTTTTCTATTTGAATTAATTATGTTGGGTTAACTTTTGTGGCGGAAATGGGCGAAAATGTGCAAAAAGATGCTTCATTAAGAGCCACATTAATTCATAGTGGTGTCTCTTTTTCTGTCTTCAGAGGATGCCGCCGCCAGCTCCCCCTCCTAAGCCGGTCTTCAGCCTGACCCCGTCACGCTTCGAGCTAGAACCCGGAGAGAGTATTGACGTGATCCTAGAAGGCCAGGCAGATACGTAAGCACACTTCTATTCCCCTTTTTCTCAAAACAATAAAGATCAAGTAACTTAATTATTGACTTTACAAGCAAGCGTGGTCTGTAACATAGTAAAATTTTCTCATCAGCAGTAAATGGCTAAGAACTGATATTAACCAAGATGACATTCTTGCGTAGTAATTCTCATCTTTCATTCAAGAATGATTCTAATGCAACGGTATTCCTCTTTTTTTGCTACATTTTTCTTTCAAATCTGATCACAAAATGTATCGCTGGACAAATAAAAAAAAATTGTTCCAGGGATAAAGACTTGTTTTCAGACTGGTGGGTTTCAAAAGAGGCCGCTTATTTCAGAAGATAAAGTTTAGGGTAAAAGAAACATTTCTTAATGTATCACATATTTGAGACTAGTTGTCTTTTATGATCCTGTTTTTTTGTCATTAAACCCAAAAGTAACCTATCAAATTATTATCAAATAGCTTACATTCATTCAATACCATACTTATGCTAAACATCTTCTAAAATGTTCCTGTCTAGATTGCTGTCATTTAGAAGAAATTGAGAAATGTAGGTGATATTTTTGGAAAGAAAGTGTGCTATCGACGAAATCACATTTCTTGATCAAAACGTTGTGCATGGTGTTTCACTATTCTCTTCAAAAATGTAATATACACTGAGCTGAAACTTCAACTGGTTATGTTTTGAACATTCTTCTGTGGATTTTGGGTGGTAGTATTATTGGTAACGTATAAATGGCTAATGATCCTATTTGTCCGTGCCTCACTTTTGATACGTGTTCTTTTCTTGTCACCCTCAGGCCTAAAGTTGTCAAGGAGCGCATGCTGTGCCACGCCATCATCGGCAAGGCTAGCGGTAAGGAGAAGATTATGAAGACGGACATCAGTATTGAGTTCATCAGCCCGCTGCTGGAGTTCTCTACCAAGCAAGTCATGTTCAGGGTCGACAAGGTAAAAACACATATTCCCCATAACTCAGGTTTTTATGTCGGCCTATAATTCTTTAAAGAGGTGATACAAAAAAAGATTAAACTTTTAATAAAAAGATGTAACTGTTCAAAAGATGGAATTTGCGTCCGGGTGATGTAATTCAACATTGGGTTTGCCCTTCATCGACTTATGTCATAAGCACTGTGTACTCGGTGTTTTCCCGGGTGACTATGAGAAAAAGTTCACAATCACTGGGGTGAAACTGGTACCCACAATCTTATTCTCGGTTTTCTGTTCCTTTGTTTACAGCTTCCGGATGACGTCCTTGAGAATCAGCTGCAAGAATTGACTTTAACCAACGTGTCTTCCTTGCCTCTGCACACCCACGTTGACTTGGAGGAACCGTTTGTCATCATCACGGAGGATGAAGGAGAACAGAAGGAAGTCTCTTCCATGGTAAAAATGTGGTTTCATTAAACATTGTAAAAAATTGGACTGATAGTGATTTTAAAAAAATGTTCAGAATGCAAAAATGATAACTATCCTCACTTCTAAATAAATCTTTCAACCAGTCTCATCTCATTTTGTCACATTTCACAGATTTCGGAATGATGAAGAATGCAATATTTTGCCTAATCTTGAAATTCCTGAACTTACATACATTTCTACAACATGCCATAATGCTATGTCTACTCCCTTTTTGAGGACTCGGTTTCTGTGATTAGGTATTTTTTCTGGGGGGCGGCTGAGGAACGGGAACATGTAATTAAATTTACATTAACAGTATGCTAATTTTCAAGGATTGAAACAGAAATGAAAATGCCTAGAAATTTTCCGTAATCGATGAGTTGTAATAAAAATAACAGTTGAAAATACGTTGTATACCCCCTGGCAGCCATACAATATGAAATTTGAGTATTTTTTTTTTCCCCCAGGACATACCTTTGGAGGTCGGTGAGTCCCAGACACTGAAGATTCAATTCAACCCCGCCTACCTAGAGGACTCATACTCCAGGGTAGCAGAGAAGGTGCTAACCTTCAGATACCAAGAGCATCCACACATTGTAAGTACATTAATGATGTTTCCCAGAAGGTGAACTTATGGTCAGACATCGGGCAAAATCTGATAATCAACCAAAAAAAA
Organism: Patiria pectinifera; assembly: GCA_029964075.1. Lineage (NCBI taxonomy): Eukaryota > Metazoa > Echinodermata > Asteroidea > Valvatida > Asterinidae > Patiria > Patiria pectinifera. Next base: position 21,825,308 of record CM057141.1, on the reverse strand, counting down.
AAATCCAGAGAAAATGACACAAAATGAAGATTTGCCACATGAAGTTAAACAATTTGGGAGGTAAGAAATGTAAAATCTGAGCAAAATGATGATTATTTGTTCATGAAAATAATACGCCGTTAAAATCTAGAATGAAAAGAATGTACCTGTGCCAAATTTAAGTTAAACTGTACATATACCTGTAGCACTACTTTAAGTATCAAGTATTATGTTAATTTTGTACTTCCTTTTTTCTCATTCTTGTATATTCTGTGTCATGTTATTACTCCTGTTCATGTGAGTGGCTCTATGTGTCTGAAGTGGACATCACTAATTTGTGATGTTTATCTGTAAAAAAAACACCAAAACACCCAAAACCCCCCAAAATGGGCATAACAGGTTACGGTAAAAGCCATTCATGTACAAAATCCGGACCCTTGCTTGAATTGAGCTCCAGATACTTCGTATTTTCTATCCATTCCTTGAGATTTGCCTTAACAAGATTTCACTGTAGCTCAGGTGGTAATGTATTAAAGTATTAACCAATATAACACATGGCTTGGCTCAAAATCAGGTACGAGCATATTGATTAAAAAAACTAAAACCTTTTTGCCTCTGTTTGAAGGATTACGTCGGCCTGCGCGGCGAGGTCTACTTCCCCAACCTGACCTTTGAGAAGATGCAGGTTGATTTCGGCTGCATCCTGAATGACACCGAAGTCACCCGCTACGTCAACATCACCAACGACAGCCCCATGCCCGTCAAGTACCGCTGGTCCTTCCTGGAACCCCCAAACCCCATCGTGGTCTACCCGCAACCCTTGCCCGTTCAGATGACCGAGGGTGGGGAGGGAACCGGTGGTGAAGGGGACCAGCATGTGGCGTTTGAGGAGCTGCAGGAGGAGGGGGAGCCGGGGGCGGAGACTGATGGGGAGGAAAAGGGGATGGAGGCGGAGGAACAGGAAAAAGAGGTCAGATGAAAATCAAAATCTTGTCCCCCCTCAAAAAAAAAAAAAAATAATAGAATTTTACTCCATTTCTGAAGATTTTGAAAAGAGCTGCTTGATAAATTGTTCTTACTCGGTCAGAGATGCTAGTGGTTTGGTTTATGTTATTAAGTTGTATCCTCATAGTTCAGAAAATTTATCTTCAAAACTTGATTATGATCGACCTTCTTTGAAAAAAGAGTCTGAGAATTTTACTCCATTTATTAAGATTTTGAAAAGAGCTGCTTACTAAATTGTTCTTACTCAGTCAGAGATGCTAGTGGTTTGGTTTATGCTAAGATAAAGGTATATCCTCATAGTTTAGAAATTTTTATTTTCAAAACTTGATTATGATCACCCTTCTGTGAAAAAAAAAATGGGCATTAATTAAAAGTAGTTTAAACAGCTCTCTGTTTTAAGTAGACAAGAATTGTTGAACTACTTGTACAGATGTAGACTGAAGACCAGACCATGTACATAGCTATAAGGACAGGCAACACCTTCAAGGCTTAAAACATGTATCGGTTACTGGTTTATCTTGACGGTTTACTTTGTAGTCTCATTGGAAATTTCTTAAATGTCAGTTTGTGTCCAATGACAATGATACATTCGTCGTTCTCTGAATCAATATCGTAGCAAACTATTGATCATTCGAATGATTCATTGATTGACTGGATAAGTGCAGAACCCTTTCTAAGCAAATACAATTTAGAGAATGTCAAACTAGTTTTGGCGAGAAAAAAAAAAAAAAGGAGTGGTCTAATTTTTAAAATTTTCCAGCGTTAACTAAATTGAAGACAACATCTTGTAATTTTCCTACCTAGAAACCTCTTGACTCAGCCCCAACGGAGGAAACCCCATCCACCGTCAACATCAAACTCCCCCCGGAGGAGAGCATCAAGGACACCCAGTCAGTCAAACTCATCACCCAGGACACCAAGGAATCCCTGGCCGATGACAAACACCATCACGACGGCGGGGAGAAGTCCCCCAAGAAATCACCCCGCAAGACCCCGCGCAAGTCCACGGGCAAGAGCCAGGGGAAGTCGGCCAAGTCCGGCAAGACATCGGTGACCGAGGACAGCGTCGGTCACAAGAGGAAGAAGACGGAGGACAAGGATGAGACGAGGGAATCGGAGACGCCTGCTGAGCAGGTAGGGTGGGAAATTTGCTTAGCATGGAAAATATTTGCTAAGCAAATACAGGTTACCGGCTAAGATTGCATGGGATGTACATTGCCAGCGGCTGGTTCACGGCTGATATTTGCTTAGCACATAACTCTGCTAAGCACCATTCGCTGCTTAGCAGCTTCTTGCTGCTAAGGTTGGAGTAGCAGTACTTTCCTTGCCTTCCACCACTGTCACCCGGGTTCGACTCCTGCCTGGGCCATTATGTGGATTTGGTTTTCAGTCCCTGCCTGATTCCGTGGGTTTTCCTCAGAATATTCTTCTGGGGTTTTCCTCCCACATCTAAAACTGTAATTTCTTCACATTGTCTTTTCTTTACTGGGCCCCATGGGAGACCAGTGGATTCCACTAAATGGGCTACCCAGTTGTAATAAGAATTAAATAATGCAGTTGGGCCAATTTCATTCAGCTTCTCAGTACAGAAAATTTGGTAAAAGTTTAGAAGGTATTTGCTAGGCCAAAATAGAATTCCAGTCAAAGTGTTATGCAATGTATTTTGCTTAGGACAGGTTCTTAGATGATTTTTTTTGCTGAGTATCAAATTTTGCTAAAAAGTATTTTCTGCATTGCACCGTCACGAACTTCGGTTCTTGGTGCTCCTAGCTTAGACTTGCATGTTGTTGGTCATTGCTTTTGTGCTCAGATCCTGAGTGTTGTCGACATGCAATCAATGGAGGAACACCCAGCTGAGGACAGGCACAGCGTGGGCAGCCGCGCCTCCCTACGCCCCACCAGCGCCATGAGGAGACGTCGCGCCAAGCTGGCTTACTTCCAGACCATCACGGAACCCACGGTGGTGGGAATTGAAGAGGTAATGTGGATTAGTTAGGCCAAAAAAAAATAATTCTGCTTCTGGTTTCCTTACCTATCCTATTCTGAGAGCCCCTGCCCTAATTTTTTAAGGGAATAATGAGGAAAAAACACCAAAAACCATTTATTTCTACCTTTTACCCTTGACTACACGCAGATGCCTCCATATGATTGTACACAAAAAATATTGGCCAAAAAAAAAAAAATTCCCTACCTACCTACCCTATTTTCGAATGCCATGTAATTGGAAGCAGAACTATTTTTTTTTGGCCTTACAAGGCTGGCATGATCCTGTATGCTTTTGATGCAGTGCAGGATCAGTAAATGGCTTTTGGTGCAAAAGTGCCTAAAACGAAAGATGCACAGGCCAGAAAAAATATCTTTATCTTTTATCATGCATAATTCAAGTTCCTAGAAAATCATGTTTTTTTTACTAAAACCCCGAAAGGTTGGGGGGGGGGGGTGATGCTGGAATCCGCCCCCCTGTACATTATTTTCTGATATCGTGGCCACTCAAATATTTTTCATATCAAGCCAGAGTGATATTTTGCGGACATTTTGACACCATTTTAATAAAAGATGGTCAAAGTTTTGCATGAAATATTTAAATTTTTGTTTTTTGTTGACAGTGTATTTGAAAATGCATTCTATCATAGACAGATGGTTTGAAATGAATTTACTATAATTACTGAATGCTCTGGCCGATAGTGCTGAAACTTTGTATCTGAACTGAGCATGAATGTTTATACGTGTGTACCAAGTTTCATAAAAATTGGTCATTGCATTTTTGAGATGGGGGGAGGGGGTGTTGGACAGAAAGATGGCAAAAAAAACACAGACTCTTTCAGGAGTAAAGATGTAACCCTTTCATAATTTTGATTTGCACGTCAGGTCTTTGACATCCTGCCCTTGTACGGCACCCTGATGCCCGGAGAGTCAGATACCATCACCTTCACCTTCTACGGCCATGCTGATATTGGGAGTGAAGCCAAGGCACTATGCCACGTGGAGGGAGGCCCGTGCTATGAGCTGGGGCTCAAGGGAGAGGCGTCCATCGTTCAGTACAACTTTGACACCAAGCATATTGACTACGGCAAACGGGTACGTTGTGAGCAATCTTGAATGGAACCTTTGTTGTCTGTCAATCTAACTCTGGGTGTTGACCAATTGAATCATGACTTTTGGTCAGGTGGCCAAAGGTGGGCAGGGCTTAAGGCCAAATTTGGAACGGTCCATTACTTTGCAGTCAAGTCCATTACAAGTCAAGTAAACTCTTATGTCAAGCCACAAATAACGGAATGAAAAATTACAACTGACACTCAGTTTACATTCACCAAATTTCATTGAGCTGGAATGCACACTGCGGAGTTGTAATCAAGTAAATCACAAGTCAGTCACAAGTCAATCACAAGTCAATCGAGACTGGATGACATGTGATTGACTTGTGATAAATGACAACTTTACAACATTGTTCAAATGTGTTTGGACTGTTCCAATAAATAGTGACAAATTTGGATTATAAGATATATATATTTTAATGAAATACAGTGAAATCCAACCACAAAATACAAAGTTACCTTTCTCTTACAACTTTTGCTATGTAGTTCCATGTTATGAGTATTTCCCAGAAGAAAATTGCCGTACAAAGATGCTTGATACCATTTCTTGTTTCTTTAACCCATAGATGTTTGACCAAGTAGCAGAAGCCGAGATCGTCCTGCGCAACACCGGCAAGGTCGGCTTTGACTTCCAAGCCATTAACATGGATCCCAGCGTCAGCCGGCGCCCCGTCCCCGGTGTCCCAGTCATGATCCCTCACATGGGACACATCGAGGCTTACCAGGAACAGACACTGCTGGTGAAATTTCTGCCCGGCGTACCGGAGAAATTCCACAAGAGCTTTGATGTAAGTAGCGACCCTTGTATAAACATCATGAAAAGTATTGCCATTGCAGTGTGAAATGCTACTGTTTTAATTCTTTCTGAAACTCAAAGATTTCTTTTGTAGCTTAATCCTTGCAGATTTTTGTTTTTTTTGGTCTTAACACTTTTCTGGATTTTTGAAACCCACTTTTAATATTGACCCTTTAAACAACTTGACTTTTTCAACATAAGCCACAAAAAGGTGGTTAAATTTTTGTGTAAGAATACACAGTAATACCCCAAACTGTGTATAAAAATTGCATGAGCATTTAAACCAGGAACATGAAATGATTGAAACTAAAAATCGTAAAAACTGCAAAATTGCAATAAAAAAATCCCTACTCTCTTAAATTTTCAAGAATAACAATCAAGCTTATTCCTTACCTGCAATTTGTGATCCCAGATTCAACTATAAAACTACAAATTTCCCTACTTGTCTTAATTTTCATGAACCAGATAAATGCTTGAATATATTCCTTAACCTGTATTTGTGACCCCACTATTCAATTTTAAAACCAAAAAATTCTGTGTTTGTCTTAAATCATTTAGAATCTACAAAATATCAAAAACATATTCCTTTCCTGCATTTTGTGGCGTTAGATCCAAGTGGCCCACTTTGAGCCAGACTCCATCAACCTCTGTGGCGAGGGTGTCTTCCCACGCATCTCCCTGGACCTCCCCCGCCACGGTGACGAGGACGGCCTGTATTCCACCCTCCTCAAGGAAGCAAAGGAGCACCTTGGTAGGGATACACGCAAGGAGGGCAAGGCGGGGACTGGAGCTGGGTCACCTATGCCTTCACCGACTCCCAGAGATCCGTCGCACGAGGATGCTAAGTCTATACTGTCCATGCAGGTAGGAGAATAATCAAACATACAATGTGATTAGTAAAAATAAGCCAACATCATTTTTTCAGTACATACAATAGAAGTATCAAGTTTATTGAATCAATAAATTGAGTTTACTTCAATCAAAAAATTTAAAATTGTAAAAAAATTGTTGTTTTGAATAGTCAAAGTAGGAGCAATTGTAGTAAAGTATTCTGCTTAAGAACACAAGCATGTGTAACCGTGAAAACTGACACAATGGGGATTAACTACTCAAATTAAACTAAATTCAGGATCTTTGAAGGGAAAAGTCGCGAGGAAATTGAATTAATAGAGACAAGGGACACAATTCTAGTACATTGTACATTAAATACATAAAAAATACAAGATAAATTTGGCCCTGCCACACATGGACATCCACATACTACCTTCCATTCAGGCAATGGATGACCTCACCACATGCATAAGAACACTGACTTCATACCATATCAGAGTGTGAACATTGTTTAATTATTACTTTTGAGTTAACTAATAATACAATAAATCTGCACAGAGATGAAAGCAATTGTCAGAGCAATTGTTCAAGTATCCTGCTCAAGAAAAAAAGACTGAAAATTCCCAGAGTAGCTTCCATATAGACAATAATGACCCCCATTAAAGCAAGAATACTATAAAATAAAGGCCATATCACAGTGTGAACATTGTTTTCAAGTTTTCGTAATCCCAATTATTTTATCTTGACTCAGCATGACTTCCCGTCGGAGTTGGAGCTCCAGATGGAAGTTGAACGCCTAGTGGTGAAAGAGTTTGCCGTGGACATGCAACAGAGTAACATATCCAACCACGAGGCTTTGATAACCACAGCACCGTCACGACCCGCATACAGCAAGACATCCAGGGCCTCTAGAGGCAAAAAGAACACCAAACTCAAGTAAGTGATCTTTTTTTGGTCAAATTGTACAAGTTCATATCATTAACAAATGCTTTTGGGTTTTATATTTTGTAAGACATGTACATTAGGTGAAGTTAAACTAAAGCAGCAGTAAAAAAGAATTGCAATATAAAGATGTAAAAGCTGTGAAAAATTTCAAAAATATTTATTTTCTCCTATAAAATTATTTATTTTTCTTCATAGAATTTAAAAAAAAAAAATTCAATTATCAATTACTATTAGTGATGACATTTTCCAGATTTTGCGTCATTTTTTTTTATAAATTAGGATTTTTTTGGTTTTTGGCTTTTGTAGCATTATTACCACTGCAATCTTCGCACATTTGAAGAGATAAAAAAAGCACAAAAAAGGAAAAACAAAAACAGGTTTCCTTATAAATAGGTGTTCCCAGCTCCCCATATTCTCCTTCTTTACTCAAGCAAAAATCCTAAAACTAAACTGTAAAGAATTTTCAAGTAATTCATGGTATCCAAAACTCAAATATCTATTGTATGTTATTCAACTAGGGCCCGTTTACCAGACTACCTTCTAGATTTCGGCTACGTGGTCCTCGGCATGGTGCGCACCCACATCGTGCGTGCCACCAACACCGGCTTCTACGCAGCCTCGTTCTCGGTGGATCGCACCAGCTTGACGGGTACCGGTTTCAACGTGGAGCTGGACCGCGTGCGTCAGCTGCCCGGTTACCCCGAGCATGAGACCGTGGACTTCAGAGTCAGCTTTGACCCCCGGGGCGCTAATGTGGGACTGGGTGACGTACAGGCTGTGGTTCCTGTCAATGTATGTATACATTTCTGATGGTTGTTAATCCAAGGTTATCCAATATTTCCACGGTTGACATTTTTTGGCAAATTAAAACTTGCTGAACTTGTGCTTAAACTATATGCATTTTGGAGTTGAGTTTTGACAATTCTACTTCCATAAAAGTATACATACGCGAGTCAAACAAGATAATTCTCCCATAACAAGGGGATTGGCAGTAAATTCATGATTTTAGCTCTATAAATGCAAAACTGGCTTTAGTTAATAACTCATATCAAGTCAATCAGAAAAAAAAAAAAATTGAAATCAAGTCAGAAGCTATTTAAATAAACTATCAGAGAGGCATTTCTTTGTTATTTTTCATCCTCTTTTACTTGCAATTGACTTGTGATTGAAATGTGACTTGACTTGTGATTATTGTGATTTGACTTGTGATTGAACTGAACTCAACTCTGAATTGGTGAATAAAGCTAATTGCTAGCTTTTACTGAGAAATGCTCTGTTTTGGCTTTTCTAAAACTTTTGTTGTTAAAAAGTGCAATATTACGTTCTTCACAACATCACCTGATATATCTGTCATTCAGATGTAGGCCCTGTATAACAATAACTTGTGTTTGGATTTCTCAGATCGTGAACGGACCCTGCGTCTTCCTGCGTCTGCGCGCCAACGTGACCATGCCAGACATGCAGATCTCCACCGACTCGTTGGACTTTGGCCCCGTCCAGTGCGGTCAGTGTAAGGTCATCACGGTCCAGCTACATAACAACCAACACGTCAAGTGTGAGTGGACGTCGCTTCCCACGGATAAAGAGAGAAAAATGGTGAGGAATTCATGATAATTTTGTTAAACTGTGGATAGCAATTTGTGTATATATTTCAAATTTTGTACGATAGAAGTAGGTACCTCCTGCCTGTTAATAGAAAATGTGCATTGACCAATTAGAACACGACTTTTGGTCAGGTGACCACGGTAGGTCAGTCTAACTCAGTCACAAGCACTGTAGGAAATGTGAATAAACCATGGGTGGGCGGGGTTTATAAACCATGAGTGGGCGGGGTTTCTAAACCATGGGTGGGCGGTGTTTATGCCTAAATTCTGAACAGTCACAGTCCATACTGGGCTCTGTCGATAAGTATGTTTTTAGCAGAATACATGTGAAACATCATTTTTTTATGTAATTTTGTGACATTTTAATGTTTTCTCTTTACTGCTTGACCTTCTGCAGGAAATAATGAAACTCCTAAAGGTAGCGTCTTCTGAATGATGTGCAACACTTAACCTGAAATTTGTGTCATTTTTATTCACTAACAAAAAAAACAACTATGTGTGGTCAATCACCAACAAATTAAAAGAAAAAAAAAGTTTGATGTGATAATGCACATATTAATGTGTGGACAAAACTTAATTTCACTTTTTCACTTTTTTTTTTTTTACAATATTTCAACTTGAAACTTATTATTCAGGCATGAGATTCAAGTTTCAGACTTTTGTCTGAAATCAGACATTTTAAAACCGAGAGAAAGACATCAGTATAGAAAGAAGTGCATCTTTCAGACAATTTTTCCAATTTTCAGATTTTTTTTAAAAAATTGACAATCTCATCCTTGCTTATTATATACAGGAGAGAAACTAAGCATTTTAGATCGTACAGTGAAATATTTTGTGAGTTTGGAGAAATCATGGGGATATCAATTTAATATGCATTTTTTGCCGTTCACTGACATCATATTAAAAGGACAGTATAACTCAATGGTGTCTGAGAGCCTGCCAGATTTCTGATATGGTGTGTGTGTACGTGTGTGTTTGCATTTTTTTGTATAATATGAAACCAGTCCATAACATTGAAGTCATTCTGTCTGTTCTTTTTCTTAGATTGACAAGCACATGCCAATGCACCTGCGGCGCAAGCTCCGCCCAGAGAAAGCGCGACCACGTAACTTTGAGATGATGCCCCCTCTGGGCATGCTACTGCCAGGCCAGAGGGTTAACGTACAGGTCAAGTTCATGCCCACTGAAGAGGTAGATTTTCCTTCATTTTTAGGATAAGTCTCTGTTGGCAATTAGGAGGCTTACAAAGTACAAGAGTATCAAAGTTGTGCCATAGCAGTAATGTTTAGTATTTGTTACTTACTTAAAGTATTCAAAATTACATTTTATTGAAATTTTCTCTAAAAACCTTGTTTTTAAAAACAAAGATCAAAACATGTGTATTCACTTTGGAAAATCACTCTGTATTATTTTTTTTCAATTGCTATATAATCAACAAGCTTTGAATTGAACTCGGACCGAGTCCATGTCACATGCATTTTTTATGCTTTAATCCCATAAAAACATCCCAAATATGCACAAGTAAGGTTCAATATAAATCCATCATTTTCAAAACTTTGTTG